>CM069905.1:4530828-4738320 GCA_036172215.1 Camellia granthamiana | reverse complement strand
TCCCCGAACGCATCCCGGGCGAGGAGTGCGAGCCCCCCCCCGGTTCTGGTTCGATATTGGGTCTACTACAGTTCGAAGGACTCAAATGTCACGGTTCTAAATCTTGAACCAAAGAGTCCAAATCCGACAAATCGTTTTGAAAACAGATTTTTTGAAAGAAGTGCCAAATATGGACTGCTTTGCCAGATACAAAGTCGCCACCTAAATATTTTATTTTTGGGAAATTTAGGAAACCCTGACTCGGTGCCAAAGGCCACGTGTCCGTCATCACCAAAGTTGCCTCGGCTCGGGAACTTGGGTACGATTGGGGAAGGTCACTTCGTGAGCACCCCCGCTCGCCCGGTCAAAGACCGGCCTCTACTAACCATGATATCTTATTTTGAAAACATTGTATGTTCTTATTCCGGTTATTAGCCTAGGTTACTATGTGATGCGCACAGCATACAAGTATAGACTGAGTCGCCTGAATTGGAACAAAACATTTCATGTTTGTTTTTGAAAGATAGTTTGCTACCCGCAAGTAGGCTTAAAATGCAGATTTTGTCACCCTCAGGTGGACTTAGAAAACAGGATTTTGCCACTATCTAGTGGGCTTAAAACAAACATTTGATGAATTATTCCAATCCAAATAACCCAACCTTCACCCACAGGCATTCAGGCAGTTATATCACATAAGCAATTAGCCTCATGGTAAGCATGCTATTCATGGCAACACTCACACGCATGCAAGGATGCTAAAGCATAAAACTCACCGAGTACTCCAAGCCAAAACAGAAACTACATTAGAAATCATGCATGATCCTAAGTATACTGAAATGCCTAATGCAACACATGCAAAAATGCAAACTATAGCAGGCTCGGCTATTCTAAACATGGCATATGAGGTGCAACAGCTATCAAGTATTCAACTTGGAATTGAAATACAGATGCAGTTAGTATGATGCGCCGAGCCCGGTGCATGCAAAACAGATGAATGATGCAAACATGCTGTCATACTGTATGCTAATTGAAATATGCCCTAATCTAACCATCATAAGCGGATAAATAAAAGGGAAGAAAGACGTGGGGTTGGAAGACATACATCACACTCACCCACACTTATTATAATATTGCCCTCGCGCAGAGGGTCCGAATAAATGTACAGTCCCAAATGAAAGAATAATACAGTCCAAATATTACAGTCTGAATAATATACAAATCCCTAATTAATTAACAAATTAACTAAGAAAACTGTAAATTGGCATGCAAGCCAGGGACTGCCTTGCTTTTGATGAACGATGTATGTTTGGGCTGCCTTGCGCGGAAATCCACTGGAATGCCCCAATTAGCCTCTGTTTCGCAATGTTTCTCGAAAAGGCGCCAAGCTTCGGAAGACCGCTGATTCTTGATATGCTGCAACAGAGAGCAGGAAAGGGGCATAGCCATGTATTTCACAGATATATGCATGCCTCGATCCTCGTGCCACCAATCACGCATATCGATGCATGATGGCCGAGGAGCCGAATTGCACAACTCAATATAGGATGAATGCATATGAATGCTACAATAAAACCTAACTCCATCACGGATAATCCGGAGTGTCGGTGACTTGGGAATTGAGACACGTTCCGTCACTCGGAGTACGAAACGCGCCTCGTTTCCCGTGCCCGGGCTAACTCCTATCCCGAACACGATGCAATATGCATGATATGCATGAAATGCAGCTAATATGCGATCCTAACAAACACAATGTCATGGAATGGCCTACACGCTATACGAGGTAATACATAACCGGGCATACACAATGCTACGGATGAAATGGCATACGCAATGCAATAATGGGCTTACACCAACATGAGAGAGCCTTAGCCACACTCACATAGGAAGCCATTAGATGAAAACAAGACACCTCGAAGTACGTGCCCGCGGGCACGCAAACTGAGAACGGCCCCTCAGGCACCGAAATGCCACTCTAATGAGACATGGCAAAGACACGGAATATGACATGCAAACACGCAAAAATCAGTAGCAAAATGAGGGGCAAAACAGCCCCGAAATGAGGCGAAATGAAACCCGATGTAAGGAATCTCTCCCGAAATGCAAAACTAGTCATCCGAAATGACTTATAGCTATGCCATACATGCATAATTTGAACGAGACATGAAAAATAAAAATCAAGGCAGCCCCAAAACTCACATTTTTTCAGTACAAAACATGGCCAAACAGCAATCACAAGTAGGGTTAAAATGGCATACAAAAATGGCTTCGCAAGGGAAGCAATGAAGTAAGTGATAGAGGCAAAGCCCAAACAGAAAAATATCCTTCTAAAACACTGAAGAGGGACCAAAAATATGAACATTTACAGTTTATGACATGCCTAAAATCAGTATGCAAACATGCTAAAAATGCCATGCAAGAAATAGGCCGACAAGAGGCTATAACATGAGGTATACAAAGAAATCACCAAACAGCCAAAGACCCTCAATAAGATATGCCAAGAAGGTCAAAATATGGCCATTTTCAGTTCTGATCATGGCCTAAAAACAAAGGCAAGGTAAGCTCACAAAGCATGCAAAAATGGGGGCCAAAGAGGGGTATAATGGTAAGTGCTACATGGAGGCCCCCAACAGTGTTGAGCCCTTCTACAATGTTGTATAGGGGCTCAAAATAAGCCAACTCACAGTTTATATCATGCTCAAAAACAGATCAAAAATAGGCTAGAAATACTATGCAAAATAATGGCATACAAGAGGGTATTGAAGCAAGTACCAAATGGGGGGCTCAAACAGGGTTGAGCCCTTAAAAAAACATGAAGAATGGCTCAAAAAAATGACCCTTTCAGTTAGGGTCGGAGCCCAAAACAGCAAGAAACTAGGCTAGAAGAATGGTGCAAAAAAGTGCTACAAAAGAGGGAAAGATGAACTTACCCTTGAAGACCAAACTTTTGCTACCTCTTGGACCAAGGAATGTTGCTTCCTAGCTGCTGGAAAGCCCCCCA
Source organism: Camellia granthamiana (assembly GCA_036172215.1). Lineage (NCBI taxonomy): Eukaryota > Viridiplantae > Streptophyta > Magnoliopsida > Ericales > Theaceae > Camellia > Camellia granthamiana. The sequence goes on along the minus strand of CM069905.1, from coordinate 4,735,343 downwards.
AGCTGCTGGAAATGGTATGGTGGTAGTAGTGCTTGGTGGTAGTGAAGAAATGGAGCCAAAACTTGAGAAAATGAGAGAGAAATGGAGAGATATGAGTGTAAGCAATTTTCCAACCCTTGAGATAGAGAGGGAGCTGCTGTATGTAAGCAAGAGTGGAGGAGAAAGGGGAGAAAAAGTGTGGAGAGCTTTGGGATTAAGTTCCCCTCTCTACAAAAGTCCCCCGAAATCAGATATTTTGGGGGAAAAAGCTATACAACTGTAAAGTACACATCCCAAGGAGCATGGCCGGCCTGCTATTTTTGCTGCAGGTGGCCGGCCGGCCACCCCCTATGGCCGGCCGGCCAAGGGTCAAAAGGTTCAAGAAGATTTTCTGGCCGGCCACCAGAGAAAGGTGTCCTCCCAGGTCTCCTCATCACAACCTTGTGGTTCAAAATTGGTAACTCTAAAACAGGAGGGAGAATAGGCCACTTTTAGGAGGGGTTCAAAAGGTTCAATTTGAATTACTGGCAGGCCATAGACTTTTAGGGTCCTCCCATGTGTGTACAACACAAATATGTGGTTTAGGGTTGAAGAAAATGGCCCTAAGGTGGTCAACATTGGCTCGGAAGTGAGAAAAACGGGCGTCGGAGGGCGCCGGAGGAATATAACTGGTTGCTGAGACAATTGAGGGCCTCCCACCCTTTAGTGACCTTCCTGGTGATAAAACAGAGGTACCTGCCAAAAATGAACAAAAACCGATGCAAAACGAATGCTCGGGGGCCAAAACACGCAGTTTGGGGTCCCGAAAATAGGCCGTTAAGCAACGAAAGTGGCATTCGGCCACGAAGTGGGTCTCTTAGACCTCAGTGTCCCTCGAAAGGGGGTAAATGAGATGCATGCCAAAAACCGGAGCAGTCGAAGATGGTTAGGCGGTCCCGAACCAAGGCACACGGCCTGACGGCTCCGAAAACCGGGAACCGGGCTCCGAAATGGGCAAAATGGCCTACGGCCACGAAATGTAGCCCACGGCCACTGAGAGATGGTCTACGGGACCTCTCCCTCCCTTCAGGGAAAGAAACAGAGAAAACCGAGTCTGGTTCGCAAACCGAGGCAAGGTACAAAAGAGGGTTCGGGAGTCCGGAGGCAGGGCTCACGGCCGTGACTCTGAGACTTCTGAACGAGCACAAAATGCAACATCACCGAGCGCTCAACTGGTGACGTCTGAGTCTTAAGGTCGGTCAAAAATGGGGTGTCTACAGTACTCGGTGAGTTTTATGCTTTAGCATCCTTGCATGCGTGTGAGTGACTGCCATGAATAGCATGCTTACCACGAGGCTATGTGCTTATGTGATATAACTGCCTGAATGCCTGTGGGTGAAGGTTGGGTTACCTAGATTGGAACAAATCATTGACTGGATGTTTTAAGCCCACTAGATAGTGGCAAAACCATGTTTTCTAAGCCCACCCAAGGGTGGCAAAATCTGCATTTTAAGCCTACCTGCGGGTAGCAAACCATCTTTCAAAAACAAACATGAAGTGTGTTGTTCCAATTTAGGCGATCCAGTCTATACTTGTATGCTGTGCGCATCACGTAGTAATCTAGGCTAATAACCGGAATAAGAACACACAATGTTTTCAAAACTAGATATCACGGTTAGTAGAGGCCGGTCTTTGACCGGGCGAGCGGGGGTGCTCACGAAGTGACCTTCCCCAATCGTACCCAAGTTCCCGAGCCGAGGTAACTTTGGTGATGACGGACACGTGGCCTTTGGCACTGAGTCAGGGTTTCCTAAATTTCCCCATAAAAAAAAATATTTAGGTGGCGACTCTGTATCTGGCAAAGCAGTCCATGTTTGGCACTTCTTTCAAAAATCTGTTTTCTCAAAAACGATTTGCCGGATTTGGACTCTTTGGTTCAAGATTTAGAACCGTGACTATCGAGTCCTTGAACTGTAGTGAGCCCAAACGAACAGAACGGGACTTAACCCTCCCGGGGCGTTCGGGGACGTCTACAGTTTCTGGCGACTCTGTTGGGGATTTAGAGAACTTGACTCGAACTCATGATATCTGGTTTTGACTACACTTGTGTGTTTCTTTGCATTGCATTTGCATTGGAGCGCCTAGGACACCGTGTTTGCCATCTGCTATTCCTGAACGGTTTGCCGGAGGCTTGTCTTGTCAAGGCATGACCATAAGGCTGACCGGTTGTGGGCTCTGCCAGTATGGGAACACAAACCCCGGTTTTACCGGGGCACCCTTTTTGACCATTTGACCTAGTGCATATTCGGATCCATAGTGACCATTCCAAACTAGGACAGGTTGCTTACCCGATATAGGTTGTTTGAAACCGCTGCGTGCGTAGTGAAACCCTAGCTCCTGACAAAATAGGACAGGGAAACCCTACCCCAACATAGGGGTGTTTGGCTCTCACTTATCTGTTATGTGCTTTTAGAGTGCGTCTCTACAGGAATGCATGTATCAGTTTGCAAGTTTGGGCATCGGGCCTGCGGGCACCAGTATCGGTATTTTAGGAATCAGTTATCTGCGGATATCAGATTCAGTTTTGAGGCAGAATTTGGGGCAGAATTCAGTAGAGGGCACAGTCATCCTGCTAGGCCCGTATCTGTTTTGGTAAACATCAGGCTGAGATGCTGCATGTTTTCTCTTTTGCTAGGTAGTCTTGCAACCATAGCTTCGGAAGGCTCCGATATCCCCCGGGTACCTTGGACTAGTGCCGATAGACTTTGTTAGGTTAGAAATTCAATTCAAGGGCAACCAGTGTTCTTTCGCTAAGGCAAGGCAAAGGAGGGCCAGACAGGGTTCATTTGTTCATCTGATCCGACAGTCACCAGTCACATCATCAGCAGACCCGTGATGGCACAGGGTTCGGAAGAATTTGTGGCCATGATAGCAGCGCTAAATCAGGGAACTGCAATGCAGGATAGGACTAGCGTTGAAACGCAATGCCCATCTGGGGCATCTGCTCCGTATCCAGCTTCAGGGCCCCAACCGAACTTTGACCCACTTCTGCCAGCTGAAGATTTGCAGGGTCCAGATCCCCAAGAAAGGTTGACTCAAGCTCGAGTTTCCACACCCCTGGTGCAGCCTACTGAGAGGCTTCGTCCCTCTGATGTCAATGAATTCAGTTCGACTGCAGTGAAAATTGCAAAGCTTGAGAAGCAATTCAAAAGGGCACAGGGCCTTAGCCCTATTCACGACATCGAGGATGGGTCCACCGAGGTTGCTGTAAGACTCCCAGTCGAGAGTACCAATGCTGGCGGTAGCACTGTTTCCAAACCTACTAAAGTCAACACAGTTGCCATAGCCGACCCTTTTGCCAAGGCCAGCCTACAAATAGCCAGCCCAGCCCGAGCTCAGGGTAGATTTTTCACCCCCCTCCATATGAGCCTAACCAGCGCATTCAAAGTCCTGAGGGAAAGAGGGCATCTCAAACCCCTTAATCCTCAACCTTTGCCAAATCCACTCCCTACCAAACATAACCCAAGCAAATACTGTGTATATCATCAACAATGCGGCCATGGCACCGATGGTTGCTACCGTCTTCGTCATGAGATCCAGAATCTCATTGACAACCGGACAATAGTTCCACATCAAAACCCCAAGGACCAAGTACCTCATCCACATCTCAACCTCAACCATACACTGCCACCCACCTACAACCCCAGCATATACCCCCCGACCCATATACCCAAGCCCGAGATGTTTATCCCAGAAAGCATGGCCTTAAGCACGATAGATGCACTTGAACCCCAATCATCTCAAACCCGTGAACCCACTACTTCTGAGCTGGGGAGCATGATTGAAGATCTTCAGAGAACAGTGGCAGATTTAACCTTTGGAGTTTTGGCTCCATCATCAACCACATCGCCTACCAGGGAGTTCATGTCAAAACGCTCCCTAATCTTGGGACGGGCTGCATTGGAAGAAGACGAATCTCTTAGCAAAGTGGAGGCAGGTGGTAAGAACAAGGTAGGGGCGGGCATGGATCCCTATGAACATCTTCTGTTCGCTGTTGAGGCTTTAAAAGCCGAGAGACTGAACAAAGAGCAAGTCCTTGCAGTTGTTGCAAAAGCTGTGGATGACACTTTCGCCACTCAAGTTGGGGGCAGTTTGAATCAAGAGGCAAGCCGGGAAAAGGGCCGTTGTACTAGAAATGATCCTGTTAGCTCTAACCCTCCGCTCGGAAGAGATCAGCAAACCAGGCCAACACCTGCCAATCTCTTCGCTGGTGCGCCCAGTAAAAATTCACAAGCCTTGAAGTACCAACCCCGAGGTCGGAGGGTCTTCCATGCCCTCTATATGCCTTTGTCCAAAGCTTTTCAAATCCTTGTGGGACAAGGCCATCTCGAACCCCTTGAGCCTCGACCTCTCCCGAACCCTCTTTCGCCTACACATGATGCTACCCAGTACTGCATGTACCATCAGCAAATTGGCCATACTACCGACGACTGCTTCCGTCTTCGCCATGAAGTACAGGATCTGTTTGACAACGGGGTTGTCCTCCCGCCAAGCCCTGCAAAGTCTATCGGCACTGGATCGGTGAACTTGGGGAAATAATGTGATTATGTGATCGGGGGATGAACCACCTGCGGGCGGCGCTCGATTAACTCCAGATATGGTGGATAGCCTGCACTGTTTTGAGCACATTTGCGAATGTTGTTAATTTGTACTTTCTGACTTGGGTATTGGGTCAGTCTCGTTGTGTTGTACAGAGTCAGTCTTTTCTTATTGAGTCAGTAGGGTCTGTCTTGTTGTATCGAGTCAATCTTGCTGTACAAAGGTCGGGTGATTCCGGGGGTGTTACCTCGGGCGTCACCATTTTGTTTCGCGTTTGTCTTTTTGTTTTGTTTTGAGTCTGTTTCTACCAGGGAGCCAGTTATGCCAACAGATTTTGAATGAAACAGCAGTGATTTTCACGCTCTCAGATTTGCTTCTGCCGTGTGCTAGTTGTGCCGGGATTTGAATGAAATGGCAGTGCATTCCACCTGCTCTCTTGTGCCTTGAAGTCATTGTAATGACCTGAGTTTTTCAAAACTTTTTGAACACTGCGGTGAAAACAAAGAGGGAGGAATTCCTCGGGATTTGCAAAACTTTGATCAAACTGAGAGAAAGAGAAGCGTGCTAAGCCCTTAATGAATGAAATCATGCTTGTTGGAGTGAGTACTGAGAAGGACCCTGGCTTGATCCAGACTGGTTTCACACTATCTTCAGCGCGAGCGATTTGTCGCTTTCTTAAAAATTTTCAAAAACAAAATGTTTTGCGCAGTCCTGCGAAGACCTGTGTGGAGTCGCTCTAGAGATTGTGCAGCCTAGGATCGCTCTCAGCCTCGAGACTCAACCCCTTTTGCTTCCAAACCTTGAACTTGAATTCAGAATGTTCAACGGTCAACTACAATGTGAGGCCTGTGTGACCAGATTTGAAGCAGCCCTTGAACAAGAGGCCAGGAGAGTCGGATCAAGAAGATCGGAAGATCAGAAGAAGCTTGCAAAGCTAGAACAGAAGTACCCCTCGACCTAGGGGCGAAAATGTCCGATGTGCTCGAAGAGCCGAAGATGGATCCTTCTGCAAATCGATACAACAGCCACTCTCTTGGATACAGATGGCTTCGAGATCCTAAAACCATTTGGCATGGACTTGTTACACTTTTACCCTTTGAGAGGCTCGCTGGGCCGAAAACCTAGAAGGGCGACCTGGGCAAAAGTTAGAGCAAAAAAAAAAAAAAAAAAAAAATGCAAAAAATATACAAAGAAAAGAAATGTGATGAAAAGAAAATGAAAAAATGCAAAAAAAAAAAAAAAAAGAAGAAGAAGAAACAGGAATGGAAAGAATAGAAAAAAAAAAGAAAAGAAAAGAAAGAAGAACAAAGCTCGCAAGGTCGAAAACCCGCGACGGGCGCCCTGGCAAAAGTTAGAGCTTAAAAAGGAGAGGTTAATACACGAGTGTACCTTAACCCCGAACTACGTAAGGCTTGATTCCCATCTTTGGGATACGTAGGCAACTTCATTCTGAAGTCCAGCCATAAACTCTTCCAAATCGACTGTGTCCATGCGATGGTTCTGGTCATCTTTGTCTTCACTGTATCTGAGAGTCTAGTTGTGTTCGTCGCTGTGAGGACTGACTACAATGCGCTGCGGTGCTATCCAAACAAGGGGCAACTTTCCGTTACCATTCAAAACGCCGCAGTGTCATTTCAAATAAGGGGCAACTTTCCGTTGCCATGCAGTGTCCTTCAGACAAGGGGCAATTTTCCATTGCTATGGGTCCGAGGTTGTGCATCTCAAGAGTAGGTTTTGTGCTCGTTGAGCAGTGGCCGTTTGCAAAAATAGTTTTTGAGAATTTTTACTGAGGTTGACTAATTCTCTCGAAAATTATCCCATTTTTCTAAAATTGGACCATTTCTTGGACCCAAAAAAGGAAAATTTTCAGTGCTCATAGCCTGACTTGCATGATTTCAAATCAAAAGGTTGAACAAGCATGTTAATCTAACTCTCATTTTGGTCAAAAATTTTTTAGGAGAAAACTAAAACAAAAAATGGTCAAAATGATGAATTAGGGGCACAGTTGAGTCAGGCTTCCTGTCTTTCCCCATTGTCAACATACTTGTCAAGAAGGGCACTCTACTTGCCAGAAAAGGGCACAACTGAAGCTAACAACAAAGGGCTGAAAGCTCTCTCACCCTCCAAGCAACGAGGTATCAAGCGAAGTGCGAAGCACGAGCTGGAATGGGGCAAGATATTCCACTCCCTCATCTGGACAGATCTGATCACGACCAAACTCCCCAGCAAAGCATCATCAACCGATGTTAGCTGCAGATTTGCTACACATCCAGTTGCAGCGCAACCCTTCTATGGGAGGAATTCACTAGCTGTGAGTGGAAGAAAGAGAATCTAGCAGCATGCTAGCGGCAAGAGCCCGCAACTTCCCGTTTATCCATCAACCACCCAGGGGAGGGATTGAAAAATGAGAGATTGAAGAATAGAGAGATGTGCGATGAGAGAAAAAGTGAGAAAAAGGGCTTTTTCAGAAAAAACAGAGCCTGAGGGCCGAGTGATGTGAGAATCACAAATAAGGAAGGGTGGGAAACACTACCCGGTGAAACAGGCTCCCTGTGCACGTCTGAGTGTCGTGTCTTTTTGTTTGTCTCGATTCTTGTTTTGAGTCGTCTCGAGTGTTACTCGATGTGTCTAGGTTGTGTGCCTTTTATTTTCGTGTCGAGTCGTTTTGCTGTGTTTAGTCGTAGGCTCAATACTTGGTCGAAAACTCATCTCTCAATTTCAAAAATAAAATCGTTTTGTGCTCTAAGTGCCGTGCCGTTCTCCACATTTGTGCAAAACAGAATTTGTTCTTTCATAAAATCGCAGCGGTCAACCCTGGTCATGTGAGAACAGTAAAACCAGGACCTATCTGAAGCTATGAAAGTTCCAGGCTGCAAAGCAAAAGAAAAGAGGGAAAATTTGGGGCATCCGGGTTTGTTTCAATTTCCACAAGTTCCGTTTTGCATCCTGTCTTTTCAGATTAGACTGTCTGTTCAGAATGAGCTGTGTTCCGAATAAACCGAATACTGTGCTATGAGTTACGTATTCAGAATGAGCAGTGTGCTGATATATGAACTGTGTGTTCAAAGTGAGCAGAATACTGTGTTGACTGTTTCACTGTCTCAAGCCAGAATGGCGATCAGAAGTGCTCTCCCTGAGTACCATTCCCCGTCAGAGTTATCTTGCTTTTGTTTGCAATGAGGGAAAGTTGTGAATATGATCAGAAAGAAAAGTGACATCCGTGGCTTTTACATGTAGAGATTACCCCTTGTCAGCAAGAAATCATTCTACCATTCTTCCACTCGCGTGAGGCGCATTTGGATTTCGAATCCACCTTTCCTCCTTTCACGTGAAACGTGTTAGGATACCATTGTTGTTTACCCAGTTAAAACCTTCCCTCTCTCCGTATGAAATACGTTGAGATATGCCTGTTGGTTACACCATGAGACGGAGGAGGAGGACCATGAGACGCCTTAGTTGTATTACCCTTCGAAACCCTCACATGCGGAGTTGTACTTTTGGTGAAATTATCGAGCCCATTTTGTTAATCAATTCGCACATATAGCAAGAGAAAACATAGAAAGAACAAGCTTACATTGGGATAATGGCGGAGTAATTCGGACAATATTGTAATTAACCGAATCGACAGTGAAAAGTTCACCGTTCTCGGAGACACGGATTTTTTAAGGCACAACTCCAAGTTCATTTCCCTCCACAACAGTTTCAACAAGGTGCCCATTCTCAAATTGAAGAACATTTCCATCTGGGTTAAAAACAAAAACACATAAAACCAATACATAGATTTGTGTATAAACACAATAGAAACCATAAATTATGATTTTGGACTTGCCTGGCTGGGGGATTTTTTAGGAAGACCTTGTCCATTTGAGAAGAAAAGACAAGTATTTTATCAAAGGTCCTGATTAATCACTATCAATGTACTTGAATAAACAAATCTACACCAATCAAATAAATCACAGATGCATAGTACACACACAGAGAGAGAGAGAGAGAGAGAGAGAGAGAGAGATTGTAACCTGAAGGAGCAGCGTGAGCTTGGAAATGGAGAAGAAAAGTGAAGAAGAAGAAGAAGAAGATTGAGAAAGTGAGGAAAGGGAAGGATGTTCTCATGGCTAAGTCAATCAAAACTCAGAGGAAGAGATAAGAGAAATCTAGGGCTAGAATGGGCATTCAAGAGATTTGAGGAGTGAAGGGTGAGATGGTAATTTTGTTAAAGGATAAAATTATAATTCTGAAAAAATTCATTAAGTGTGTGGAGTAAATAAACTTAGTGTGTGGAAATAGAATTTCCCAAAAAATTAGGAGGGAATTTTGATTCGGACAAAATTTCGGGTGCTTGTTCCAAAATTTTGACAATTATTTGGGGGGCGGAAGTTATGATAAAATTGATAATTTTTTGTAGTAATAATAAAAAAAATCATGATTTGAGTATTATAATAAAATAAATTATTAATTTCTTATTTTTTAATTTAAATCCCAAATTTTTTATTTGCTTTCAATATAAATTATTTGTCTATTTTTGTGTATTGTAGTCATCAATCATAGAATGTATAACCATACCACTAATTGGTGTAACAAAAATATCTAAATTTTTTAGAAACTACAAACATTGTAATCAAATTACAAAGTTTTATAACATAAAACACAAAATACGTAACAACATCATTAATTGGCGTAACAAAATTATTAGAAACCACAATTGTTGTAATTACGTCACAAAGCTTCATAACATCAACCACAATAGGGTTGAAATAGACAGAGAGAGCAGTCACAAACTCAATGAGACATAGGAGTAGAGAGAGGCGATCGAGGTTGAGAGAGTAAGAATTCAACAAGAGAGTTACCAACGTTGATCATTCGATAATTTAAACAAAATAGAGAAATCTGAGTGAGAAATAAAGAGAGTTGAGGCACAACTAGGACAAATCGAGAGAAAGAAAATATAATAGGAAAAGAAAAGGAGGAATAGTTGGGATATGTGTCATCCAAACTCGGCCCAACATTGAGACTAATCTAACCATCCCAAGCCTGATCCTAAAAAAATTCAAATTCCAAGCCCGGCCACTTAATCCAATAAATATAAACTATTAATTTTTTTTATTTTATTTTCTTGAATGTATATTAATTTATTTAAATCTTTTTATATATCATTAAATTTAGAATGTTAATAAAATTAAATGATAAAATGAAAATGATTTTTAACAAATGTTTTAATTTAACTCCTACAAAGAGGTATACATATGTTTTTTTTTTTTGGTCTTATATATATTTTTTACTTTGTTTTATAATTAAAATGTTATAAAATTATAATTATTGTTTTATAAATGGACCACCTTGGCTATAACTCTTTATCTCAATCCTTACTCTGGCAAAATTTCAGCCCACCCCTAGTGTAAGGGTGCCTTTATTTACACATCACCTTTCATCTTAAGGCACACCATTAATTAGTTTATTTTTTATTACAATATTAACCTAATGTAAAATAACCACAAAGGACAAAGGATTATGATACACACCAATTACTCATTGCACACCACACTCAATTTTGATTTTTTATTTTTCACTCAATACACACTATCAATTTTTAAATATTCCGAAAATATCCTCATCTTCTCCAACCATAACCATAACCCTAACCCTAACTCTACCCTGCAACCGCAGCCGCCGCCGCCATTAACCGTTGCCGTCAGCCATCCTACCTCTTTCTGCCGCCGCTACCCTCCGACCGACACCATCCCCTCATCACTCCACCACCGTCGCCTTCCTAACACAGATCTTAATGATCAAACAGAGCCTAATTGGCTTATAGTTTTTATTTTGATCTTCTTTTTAAAGTTGTTCTAGTGAGTATAACCAGTCTTGTATTTTTGTTTATTTTTACTCTTGCTGTAAGAATGTTCTTTTGGTTGGTCACTACTGCTTTCTTGTTCTTATGGATGGTCACAACTGCCTTCATGGTTACTTCTACATTTTTATCAGCTTCATGGTCATTTATCTTCTTGTTTCTTTTACACTATCTTTAGATCTTTGATTGGTCAAGGGAATAGAAAATTGAGATGGAAATAAGTTAGTTAAAATATTCGTATTCATATTTCTTTTCTTTTTTTTTTGGTTCTTTTTTTTCCTATGGTAACCAACTAAAAACAATGGATTTTTTTATAATTATTTCTTCTCTTTTTTCTTACCCAACTCAATGGAAGATTAAAGATTGTAGGCGGGGTGTGTGAGTAAGGGTAAAGATGGAAGATTGTGGTGTATATTGAGCAAATTTCTTATTTATCAAATTACTAAAGGTGTGCCTTGAGTAGTGGTGTGCCTTGAGATGAAATGCGGTGTATAAATTGAGGCAACCCTAGTGTAATGTCACATTTTTTTTATTTACCCGAAATACCCTCGCATAATTGTCACTGGTAACTAACATGTGTCCTGTAAGTAATTAAAATTATGTTTAAATCAAAAATTTTATTTTAATTGCATACCCATCGAGCGGCCACACAACTAGTTATATATACCCAAAATCATTTTCCAACCATTCTAGAACACGTGTGTACAAATTGAAAAAACAAAATATTTTGAATCAAAACTAGAGGCAAAGGTTTATGTATGTATGACAAATTAATGTGAAGGAATTAGAGTTTTGAGATAGATGCATTTAGTAGATAGAGAAATATCACCATCAATATGGTTGAAGTAGACAGAGAGAGTAGCGACAAACTCAAGGATCTGATATAGAGATACAAGAGCATAGAGACGATCGAGGTTGAAAGAGTAAAAATCCAGTAAAGAAGAACTATCAACGTTGACCATTTGATAATTTGAGCGAAATGGAAGGGTCTGAGTGAGAAATAAAGAGAGTCGAGGCAAAAGTAGGACAAATCGAGGGAAAGAAAATAGAATAGGAAAATAAAAGAGGAAAAGTTGGGCGAAAAATTTAAGACAATGATTTAGTATAAAAAAATAAAATCATGTCTTTCAAAATATTTTTTTATTAAAATTTAGTCAAATTATTTATATATATGTCTATGTGTGTATGTACAGTGGCGGAGCTAGGGAACTAAATCAGAAGGGGCATTTATTACAACTTTAATTTTTTTTTCTATAACCAACAATAAGAAGATAATAATAATTTTTGAATTAATATTAAGCACAAAAACTTAAATAAATTATTACAAAAGTATTTCACATAAAATTTTACAATTAATTTCGAGTAAAATTGAAAAGAAAGTATTACGTCTAACTAATGTATATTAGACAATGTAAAAAAGTTATACATTAAAGTCGTAAAATAAATTATATAATGGTAAGATAAATTAAATTTTTACAAAACTTGAGTAAAAATTTCATATAATAGTGATATCACGTCATTATTGACATATGATATCACCAATCAATAGTAAAGCAACATATGAAGGGTGAACTCCACATGTAAATATAACTAACATTCTAATAATTTTTACATATATATAGTGAGATTAATTATATTTGCATATTAATAATGATGGATATCACCTTTATATTGAGATTTTTTTCACAAAATTTTCATATATAAAAATATAATTTGTTGTAATTACTTCATTTTCAATAAAACAATCACTATTGTTTTCATAAATTTAAAATTGCCCTTGGCATTTTATTTTAAATATTGTTTTTGTTTAAAATTTTATTTATATACACATGTAAAAAAAAATAATCCGGGGGGGGGGGCACATGACCCCCCGGTCACCATGTGGCTCCGCCACTATGTACGTAGATATTTTAAAATTATTGTTTATATATTACCCTTTTTACTATATTCAGTAGAGATATTATGACTAAAATAAATATAAAATAGAGATATGTGATCGATATTGGTTATGAGATATGTGGTTAGTGGTTATGAGTGATATTTGTTATGAGATATATGATGTGAGTTATGATCAAACTGGTGTGATTATGAGTCAAAAGGTATTGGTTATGAGATGTGGTTACGAAATATGTGATTAGTGGTTATACGCAAAGTAATGTGGTTATGAGATGTGATTATAATATATATGGATAGTGGTTATGAGATATGTGATGTTAATTATGATCAAAGTGGTGTCATTATGCACTAAAAAGTGTTGGTTATGAGATATGTGATTAATGATTATGATATATGTGATGTTGGTTATGAGCCAAAGAGTGTTTTTTGTGAGATATGTAGGTAATGGTTATGAGATATATGATTAGTGATTATGTAATTTTGGTCATGAGCAAAATGATGTAGTTATGAGTCAAATGGTGTTTAGTTATGAGATATGTGATTAGTGGTTATGAGATATGTGATGTTGATTATGATCAAAGTGATAAAGTTATAAGCCAAAATGTGTTGGTTATGAAATATGTGATTAGTGGTTATGATATATGTGATATTGGTTATAAGCCAAAGGGTATTAGTTATGAGTTGTGAGATATATAATTAGTGATTATAAGATATGTGATTTTGGTTATGAGTAAAATGGTGTGATTATGAGTCAAAATGGTAGCGTTTGGTAACATTTACGTTTTTGGTTTATGTTTACAAAAATTTTATAAACTGATTTTTGTTTATTTTTAGAAAAACATAAACTACGAACACGTTTGGTTTGAACAAAATATTTGAAAAATTTTAAAAATATAAACTAAAAAATAGGTTTGTCCAGGCCTAAAATATTTTATATTTATTTTTTATTATTTATGACAATGGGATCATACACATTATAATTGAAAAAAAAATAATTAAAAAAATATATTTGAAAAAAAAAGTAATTGAAAAAAAAATATTTGGAAAAAAAAATTGAAAAAAAAAACTTGTTAGTCAATTTTTTAATTTTCTATTTAAAAACCAACGTAAACTCTTTTTTTGAGTTTACGTTTTTTCCTCAAATTTATAAATCGAGACAACCATTTAAAAACCAAAAAAATTGACAAACAAATTTTTATGACAGTTTTTAAAATTTTTATAAATATAAACTGAAAACTAAAAACGAAATTGTTACCAAATAGGCCCGTATTTGGTTATGGGATATGTGATATTGGTTATGATCAAAGTTGTGTGGTTATGAGTAAACGGGTGTTGGTTATGAGATATGTGACGTTGGTTATGAGTTAAAGGGTATATTGGTTATGAGATGTAGTTATGAGCTATGTGGATAGTGATTATGAGATATGTGATATTGGTTATGATCAAAGTGATGTGGTTATGAGCCAAAGGATGTTGGTTATGAAATATGTGATATTGGTTATAGGGAAAATGGTGTTGGTTATGAGATGTGATTATGAGATATGTGATAGTAGCTCATAACTAAGTTATGATCAATTTGATTCTAATTATGAACAAATATGATTTTGGCTCATAATTATAAAAAGTGACCGGTTTACCAAGTCACTTTTAATGATGTGACTCATTCTTGACCATTGATTTTCTATGTACCATGCATTTTTTAAAACAAAATGTACTAAGGCCCTGTTTGTTTTTAGAGATAGAATGGAGGAAATTCATAGTGAAGGGATTAATAGTGAGGGAATTGTTTGTGAGGGGATTGATAGTAAGGGAATTAAATAATATTGTGTTTGTTTTGATGATAGTTGTTAGTGTAGGAATTGTTAAATTATTTTTATATAAAATAATAAAACAAATAAAAAAATATAAAAAATTAAACATTAGTATTTAAAAAAAAATTCCCAATATGTAAAAAATATAAAAAATAATTTTTTTTTTTAATCCCCTCACTATTTTCTAATACCATCTCCACCTCCTCCATCCCAATCCCCCTTCCAACCTCCATCTTAATCCCCTCCTCCATCCTAATTCCTTCCCCAACTCTACAAACAAACACAACACTAAATAACCCCACCTCCATCCTAATCCTTTCCTCAACTCTACAAATAAACACAACACTAAATAACCCCACCTCCATCCTAATCTCCTCCCATCTATTACACCCCAAAACAAACGGGGCCTATAGAATTTCCCCACATTAGTAAAGTTGCTATTGCCTTGCTAGAATAGAGTAAATAAAATGGTTGGACTTCATCAGCTGATTCTCTTCAAAAAGATTTAAAATGGAAACATATAAAAAAAATTGTAGTGTCTTGTGGTGAAAATTCCTGTAATTAATCTTGGAATGTTCTGTTGTTACTGGAATTCATTTGATCTTGGATTACAGGCGAGAGGTTTCAAGAAGCATTTGAAGAGGCTCAATGCCCCCAAAACATTGGATGCTTGACAAGCTTGTTGGTGCACTTGTGAGTACATCATCTCAACCACCTACTTCTTTTGTTTCGCTTTTTTGTTTCCCCATCTTGTTTGCTTATCATTTTTTTAATTTCTGTCTCTTGTTTGTTCTCTTGCTTTGTTAATGTACTTCAAATGTTCTGGTGTGCAGGAACCCAGGCCATCATCTGGTCCTCATAAATCGAGGGAATGCCTGCCCTTGATTCTTATCCTGCGTAACAGGCTGAAATATGCTCTCACATACCGTGAAGTCATTTCAATCTTGATGCAGCGTCATATTCTTGTTGACGGGAAGGTTAGGAGAGATAAGACCTACCCTTCTGGTTTCATGGGTATGCCCTTCTACTATCAATTTTGGTTTCATGGGTTTCATTGGTATGTTCTTTCTTGCTCAACGTGCCAAAACTGTAGTGGATGAACTATCATATGGGGATGGAAGAGTAGTACTACATTGTTTATGGTTAAAATGAATCATGGGGCTGATATTACTAACCAAATTCACTTGTCTTATATAAGTAAAAAACGACGTGGATATGCTTAGAATTGGAAAATAATAAGTTCTGTTTTCCATGTTTAGTTATGTGATTTTCATCTCTTAAAAATGTTGTGTGTATGCACCAGATGTTGTATCTATTCCTAAGACAAACGAGAATTTCCGTCTCCTTTATGATACAAAGGGTCGATTCCGTCCCCATTCCATCAGAGATGAAGAGGCCAAGGTTTGTTCTTTTCTTAATTTTCATGCTGATTCGCTGTCTTTATGTTGGATAATCAAATATTAGAATAAAAATTATCATCATATTTTTGGGTGAATAAAATTATCATCATATTGTTATATCATTTCATATTGACAACTAAACAATTGAATGCTCTCAATCACTTTCACTGATTTTTATCTTTTCTTTGTGGAGAAATTCTGTTTTGGACCTATTGAGCTTGAGGCTTTTTATTTATGTATATGCCCGGGTTATAATTACTATGAATTGTACATTAAACCGTTAATTTTATGCCATCCGTCTTTTTTTTTTTGAATGTTTAGTCTGATGCACTGGGGTTGGTCTTGTGCAGTTCAAGCTTTGCAAAGTTCGCTCTGTTCAGTTTGGGCAGAAGGTTATCCCATACATCACCACTTATGATGGGCGGAATATTCGCTACCCTAACTCCCTTATGAAGGCCAATGATACCATCAAACTTGACCGAGACAAACAAGATCACTGATTTCATCAAGTTTGATGTTGGGAATGTTGTCATGGTGACTGGAGGAAACTTTGACACCATTCATGTTCAGGACGCCACTAGTCGCGAGTTTGCTACTCAAATGGGCAATGTGTTCACCATTGGAAAAGGTGCAAAGCCGTGGGCGTCTCTTCCCAAGGGCAAGGGTATCAAATTGTCTATCATTTGGGAGGCTAGGAAGAGGGCTTGCTGCCCAAGCAGGTGCAGCTGCTTAAATTTATGTTTTGTTCTTTTTATTTCTTAGTTACAGTATCAAACTAAATTTTGTTGCTGCAAATTTTGTTGAGACTTTGTTGGGTGATTTAGAAATTGAAAAATGCTGGTCATTTTCCATATTTCCTGAGATGATTTATTTGTTGTGTTTCTGCTCATTACTGTCCAAGATTTTCTGCCGAGCTATATGGTGGGTATGAATTCAAGAAAGCTAGTTCTATTGGATTTCACTTAGATCTGATGACCAGTTTTTGATGGTCACCTTTCACTAGCACCGTCATTCAGTACTGAGCTCACAAAAATTGAAAAAACTGCCAATTAGTTCAATTCCGATCAAATTGCACTGTTTTGTTTAGTTTTCGTTTCTGATTTTTAAAATTGGTAAATTGTATTTCATAGTTTGGTCTATAGTTTTAAAATTATGGTTCCCTTTGGAATTGAATGACTGTTTTGATTTATATATATATATAATTTGTTATTTATAGTGTATAATATTGAAGTATCTAATTAGTATCTTATATATATTCATAAATTATTAACCTTTTGTTTGTGTGTTATTATATAATATTAATAGTAGAATTAGTTCTAAATTCAAATAATTTTGTTTATGAAATGATAATATATTTTGAGCAAGTTGTAATTATGTTGTGAATAATGATAAAATTCATGAAAATCATAGTTTTAAATTGAATTGAATTACATTTTTCTGGTTTGATATATGTGATTTTAAGATTTTTATAGTTCGGTTTAGTTCAAATTTTATAAAACTAGTGGAAGCAAACCAAATCATGAGATAACTTTTTTGGTTTTATAAAATAAAGGACAAATTAATTTTTTAACTAATAATCCATGGAATTGGAATAATTATCTCAATCATTCCATGAGAATTCTAATTCTACCATAAGAAGGGATGGATAATCCTATAAAATTAGCAATCTTACGTCATTTCTCTACAAATAAAAACATGATTTAAGGGCTCGTTTGGCAAGTTAACATTTTAGTCAAAAAGTCAAAATGTCATGACCCGCTCCCCGTACCCAAGGGTTAGGCATCGTGATGGCCAGTAACTGAGGTTACCTCCGGCCAAATCTTTAAACAATTTAATAAACGCAAGTGGAAGAAATATTTAAATAAGGGTACTAAAATAATCATTGGAACTTCTATTTTTATTACAAAATGTATTGACCAAAAAGGCTGATATTTACATAAAAAAAATACAACAATAAAAGTGCTTTGTGCCTACCCCACACGCTACTCCCGACATGTGACCTGAAAGTGGTAAAAAAAAACTATAAACTTATGGCAGAGTGAGAAATATTATACTAAGGGTGTGTTTGTTTAGACGGACTGGATAAGGGGGGATTGTAATCCATCGGACTGTTAGTCCCGGGATACAGTGTCCCGGGACTATTTGGTTGGATTGGATTTGTATCCTATGTTTGTTTAGTCATGGGATTAGATGTCTGGATTGGACTATTTTTAGTGAATCCAATGTTTGGTTAGACGGACTGGATAAGGATAAATGTTCAAAAGACTATTTTACCCTTATAATCTATAATTTATAATTTAACAACACTAAAAAAATTTAATTTATAAGGCCACAATTTTTAATTTATTATTTTCAATTAAATTAAATTTATAATTTATATTTTATATTTTATTTAATATATAATTTTAAATAACGACAATAAAAAAATAATTTTATTTAATATATAAATTAAATTTTCAACAACACTAAAAAAATTTAATTTATAAGGCCATAATTTATAATTTATTATTTTTAAATAAATTTAATTTATAATTTATATTTTTTATTTAATATATAATTTTAAATTAAAAAAAAAATTTTATTTAATATGTAAATTTAATTTTTTAACAACACTAAAAAAATTTAATTTATAAGGCCATAATTTATAATTTATTATTTTTAATTAAATTTAATTTATAATTTATAATTTATAATTTTTATTTAATATATAGTTTTAAATTAACAACACTAAAAAAATAATTTATAAATGTTCAAAAGACTATTTTACCCTTTTCTAATTGTTTACTAAGTAATAGTATGGAGGGTAAAATGGACATTTCACAAAATAATCCCATGGGATACCAATCCCATGGTTTCTATCCCACACCCCCCCATGGGATAGGATAGTCCCATGTTTGTGGGACTAATAGTCCCGGGGGACTATTAGTCCGGAGCAAAATTTTTCAAACAAACAATGGACTATTAGTCCGGTGGGACTAATAGTCCAATCCCACCCTCTTATCCCTCAAAACAAACATGCTCTAAGAGTATAAGACATAAAATTCACCATGAATAATTAGTTGGGCCAAAAAGAGCTTGATACATACATAATACGGAAATCATTTGACATATAGTTCAGATCATGTAATACGGAAATCATTTAACGTATAGTTCAGATCATTTAACATGTACATTAATATAATTGAGTTGAATAGACAAATTAATTAAGTAGCAGAAACTGAAATAAATCACTATAACCACGGTACAGAACATGGGTCACTAAAGTAACAATCACTACAGGGGTCAATGGATCCATGACAAACAGGGGACCACAAAGTGGTCAAACGGGGGCCAATGGTTATTTAAGTCCCGCAAGGCATGGGACTCACTAAGCCAATGGTTATTTAAGTCCCCCAAGGCATGGGACTCCCATGGTGGTACTTACAAAACATTTTTTCATATAAGGTCATAACCAAATATTCTTTAAAAGTAAAACACACATATCCATGGATTTTCTTTTTAGCAAATAGGGTTCAGAAATAAAACCACGTCATTGAAACCTTTATAAAACATAACTTTTATTAATATATTAATAAAATATAACTTTTATAAAATAGATTTTGGTAAGTCAAAACATAAATAAAATATATTTTGATAACTCAAGATATAATACAACTCACCTTAAAATTATTCCTAAATTATTTTGAACTTGCTTCTCGTTCCTTGTGTTTCTTGCTCTACTGTACACTGTATTGTTCGGATGGCTTTCCCTACAACACATATCCTATTTATACAAGATCAAAAGTGAGGCCCAAGCAACACATACACACACGTGGATAATTCTCCCTTTTCCACCTATTGCCACATGTCCTTTAGTTCTCCAATTTGGTTGACACATGTTTTTAGATGTTTGCTCTCCAGTTCACCAAGGGCCAAGGGTAGCCATGTGCTTCTACTTCTGCCACGTTTTTGTTGGTATTTGAGTGGTGAGGTCACATGTCCTATATTAAGAGTTATCTAAATTAATTTAACTTTATAAAATTGTTATCACTCCTTTGGTGATTCATAATGATTTTTAAAATTACGTATAATTATAAGTTAGGTTCATATCTAAAAATTTCACTACCAAACTATAAAACATTACTTACCACTTACTAAAATATTTAACGTATGGTGTCTCACAATTTGTTTCCTTAACAACTTAATCGATTAATTCTTAATTTCCTAAATTATGCATTTATTTTTGTATTATTATTATTATTATTTTATTTATTTATTTATTTACCTTGACCCCTAAATTTTTAATAATATTACACATAACAATATATAATAAATTATATATTTTCCCTAACTGTGATTAAATAATATTAGTATAAATTCTACAGAATAATAAAAAATCTGGATTGTTACACAAAAAGCTTATAACATATACTAAAAAGTCAAAGATTTCATTTTCTCTCTACTTTTTGTACATCTTTTCGTAAAGAAAAATATTTGAAGGCCCGAAATCCCGTTGGCTCGAATTGGCTCGAAACCCAAAACGACGTCGTTTTGGGTTTCGTTTTTTTTTTTTTCTTTTTCTTTTCTTTCTTTTTCTTTCTTTCTTTCTATTGTTGCTTTTGAATATAGAGGAAGAGAGGCGAGACAGAGAAAGAGAGAGAGAGAGAGAGGAGAGAAGAGGAAGAGAGAAGAAGGGGAAAAGACAATGATGGCTTTGATGGTGATTGCCGGTGGGTATCACCGATCGCCACTCTATTTTTTTTTATTTTATTATTATTTTTTTTTGGATCTGGAGATGTTGATGATGAAGATGTGTTGTGTTGATGAAGATGTTGATGATGAAGATGTGTTGTGTTGATGAAGATGTTGATGATTTTTTCTTTTCTTTTTTTTTTTTTTTTTGGATCTGGAGTTGAAAATGAAAGGGGGGAAAAAAAAATTTGTTGACTGTGTTGATGAAGAAGATGTGCTGTGTTGATGAAGATATTGATTTTTTTTTTCTTTTTCTTTCTATTGGATCTGAAGATGAGGAGGGGAAAAAAAATTGTGATGATGATGATGATGATGTTGATGAAGATGCAGCTGCTCCCTTCTCTTTTCTTCTTCTTCTTCTTCTTCTGCACTTCATCTTCATCTTCATCTTCAACAGCGAGAAAGAAAAGAGGGGGGGAAAAAAATAAAAATAAAAATAAAAATCAAAAACTACGTCATTTGGGTTCGGGACGAATTCGAGCTCAGCAAATTCGGACCCTGTAACAGCTTTGTTTCGTAAAAAGCTAAAAAGCCACCTCAAATATATTAGTTTTTTTTACCTCATATTTTAGCTAAAAATTCAAAAAATTATTAAAATAACATGTTCCCAAATGTAGCCTAAGTGGGGTCATAAATTGCTAATCTAATCTCTTCCCCCAAACACCCAATCAAACAAGAGCCGTGTAGATGCTACAAGGGCCAAACCCATGTACCATGACAAAAGGAAAATATTTTATGAAAAATAAATATATTTTTATTTTTTGGTGTTTAGTACAAAAAAAATAAAAAATATTAAAAAATATTTTTTATGATCAACAAAAAATAAATTTATTTAGACAATATTTTTTTCATTTTTTTTTAAAGATTGAAAACGTTTTTCAAATTAAAATTTTTATCAATGTTACTATACTATTACCACCATTCTCACTTCCACCACCACACCATCACCGTTGTCATCACCATCACCATCACCGCCACCCCACCTCCATGCCACCACCTCCATCTCTGCCTTTGTCCCACCACTACCACCACAAAACACAGAATAATCTATCTATACTATATATTAAGCAAAAGGGAGTTTTTAACCCCCAAGACCTGTGAGAGCTTCAATATCTCAATCTGAATTTTCTAAATTTTTTATTTTTTATTCAAAAAAAAATCTCAGCATTTATTGATTTGGTTAAAATCCCTTGGTCAACATTTATTAAATCTTTTCAATCCACATGTCTTTCCACATGCCTGCATTTATTGATTTGGTCAAAATCCCCTAATCAGCATTTAAAATCTCATCATACAAATAATTATAGATACAATCCATGTATAGTTACTGTAGTACCATTTTTAACTTCTCTCATACACTATGGTTAGTGATAAGATTGTTAAATTATTTTTATAAAAAATCTTAAAAAAAATAATTAATATATTAAAAAATATCTAAAACAAATATAAAATATCTATAATTATCCCGTGCATAGCACGGGTGATAAGCTAGTATTTTTTTAATAAAAAATGTTTTTTGCCTAAATAAACAATACCATTTTATTCTTTTAAATTTTTAATTGAATTATATCCAAAAGTTAATTATATACTGTCACTTCAATTTTCCTAATTTTTGTTTATCCTATTTAGTTTCATGTATAAATAAATAAATAAATAAAAAATAAAAAAAGATAAAATTAGGCCATGCCCAAGTTCAATTGGAACCCGGCCCATTTTGGTAGGTTGCAAAGCCCTACCCCTAGAAGGCCCAATTCATAGTTGCAAATGCCCCAAAATAACCTTAGGTCTGTGATATATATTCACCTGGCTAGGGTTTGGCATTCCTCCATTCAGCCCTAAGCTTGAAGATCGCAGTCGAGACCTGAGAGGCACAGCCGAGTCGTGAAGTCTCGAGGGAACAACCATGGTCTTCACATCTCTCTCTCTCTCTCTCTCTCTCTCTCTCTCTAATTTATCTCGTTTATGATATTGTCTGCTTGATTTAACTCTGTTTGTTGATAAAAAGATTTCATTTTTGTGGTTTGATAAGCTTCCTTTTGATGCCACTTTGCTCATATATATATATGTGTGTGTGTGTGTGTGTATGTATATATGTGATTGAGGGTTCTGATTGTTTTAGCTTTAGCTTTCTCGGATTCCATATCTCTCACTGTCTCTATTTCACACTCACAAAATCCAATGACTGTTTTGTACACTTGATCACGATCTGTTGTTTGATAATCGGATTAAGGTGTTTTGCTGATGCAGACTACTAATTCAGCTGTATTACTTACTCTTCTAACCAAGAAAAATAGGAAATGAAGAATGTTACATAGATTTATAATCAATGAAGGAGAAAATATTATTTTGAATAATGCAGACTTTTTACATATTCGGTGTTCTAAGTTTTTAGACTGAAGTGATAAATATATGATTTTTGTTTGGGTTGGGTGCCATTTATAGATCTGGGAAAGATTAAAGATAGGCAATTGGACTTTATATTTTTTACATTCTCACAATAACAATAAAAAGAACAGAATCCTTTCTAATTGCTATTATACTAAATTCTTTTGATGGTTTCTGCACATTATGTTGGAGATGGTGGTAGAGTATTTAGGCTTTGCACAATTTCACGTCTCAGCTCTCTAGAATTGGTATTAATAATACGACTCATAAGTCTTAAGGAAGATAGTGTTAAGCTTCTTCATTTGGTGGACATGACCTCATCTCTTTAAGCATGTGGTGTGAGTAAATTGTTTCTGCAATTGGGTTAAGGGGTGTTGACTCAGTTTGAAGTTTGCATGGAACAATTCTTCTTGGTATTAGGATTCACTTGGCCGAGGCCAAGCAATTGAGACAGGGCCTTGTTCTCTTGAGTTTCTTCAAACATGAAATAGCAGTTGTTATGAAGAAATAGTGAATGTAAGCATTTTAAGGCGTAATGGTGAGGATCTTGAAGTTAACATTGTATTTAGGTTGCTTTTGTATTTTTAAATGAAAGAAGGTTTATTTTTAGAGTAAGCAATCTAAATGAAAAAAAGGCTTTTTGGCTTATATTAAACTTGTAAAGTTACCCTTACAGCATACACCCTATGAGTGTTGCACTGGCATTGACCTTTACCTCCAATTATTTTTATCTCTAACATTGTGTTTTGCAACTTTTAATGAATTCTTTGGTTATTTGCTTTCATTATCAAAAGCCTTGGTATGATGCCACTTAAAGCTTCTATCGATATTAGAACATAAAGCTTAAATAGACAGAAGAAATATATTCACTATGCACTTGGTGCTTAACTCCTTTTTGTACTTCTCTTCAATTATTGCTTCTGAACAGAATTTTCTCTATTCCAAGTAGCAGAAAGTGAAATATATGCAAACTAAACATGCCACACATAGTAAAGCTGCTATTGCCTTGCTAGTATAGAGTAGATAAAATGGTTGGACTTCATCAGCTGATTCTTTTCAAAAAGATTTAAAATGGAAACATATAAAAAAATTTAAATGTCTTGTGGTGAAAATTCTTATAATTATAGTTGTTTATTGCCCTGATTTATTTTCCTGCAGGATTAGACATTATTTTACTTTTAATTATGTTTATCTTGGAATGTTCTGTTGTTACTGGAATTCATTTGATCTTGGATTACAGGCGAGAGGTTTGAAGAAGCATTTGAAGAGGCTCAATGCCCCAAAACATTGGATGCTTGACAAGCTTGGTGGTGCATTTGTGAGTACATCATCTCAACCACCTGCTTCTTTTGTTTCTTTTTTTTGTTTTCCCATCTTTTTTGCTTATCATTTTTTCTATTTCTGCCTCTTGTTTGTTCTCTTGCTTTGTTAATGTACTTCAAATGTTCTGGTATGCAGGCACCCAAGCCATCATCTGGTCCTCATAAATCAAGGGAATGCCTGCCCTTGATTCTTATCCTGCGTAACAGGCTGAAATATGCTCTTACATACCGTGAAGTCATTTCAATCTTGATGCAACGTCATATTCTTGTTGACGGGAAGGTTAGGACAGATAAGACCTACCCTTCCGGTTTCATGGGTATGCCCTTCTAATATCAAATTTTGTTTCCTGGGTTTTATGGGTATGTTCCATCTTGCCCAACATGCCAAAATTGTAGTGGATGAACCATCATATGGGATGGAAGAGTAGTACTAGTACTACATTGTTTATGACGTGGGGCAGATATGACTAACCAAATTCACTTTTCTTGTATAAGTAAAATATGATGTAGATGTGCTTAGAATTGGAAAATAATAAATTCTTCCATGTTTAGTTATGTGATTTCATCTCTTAAAAATGTTGTGTGTGTGCACCAGATGTTGTATCTATTCCCAAGACGAATGAGAATTTCCGTCTCCTTTATGATACAAAGGGTCGATTCCGTCTCCATTCCATCAGAGATGAAGAGGCCAAGGTTCGTCCTTTTGTTGAATTTTTATACTGATTCTTCAATTTGAAAGCAAGCTTTGTATTACTTTCCATGTTGAAAAGTTGCTTTTGTCAATGGGAGATTGTGAGTATCTATGGCACTTGTAAGCTGGAACAACAGCTGTCCTTATTTTGGATGGCTTCTATTTGTAACTTGTAACTTATGTTTGATGGAAATCTTGTGGAGTTAAAATGAACATGTGTAAAATTGGATTGTCTGTTTTTGTATATTTGATGAAAATTATGCTGTCATGTTGCTGTAAAATACACAGATCTTATTAAAATGCTCTGAATTACTTGCACTGATTTATGTCTTTTCTTTGTGGAGAAATTCTTTTTTGGACCTATTAAGCATGGGGCTTTTTGCGTTGTCTTATTTATGTATATGCCTGGTAAATAATTGCTGTGAATTATACATATAACCATTGACTTTATGCCATCTATCATTCTTGTTGAATGTGTTGTCTGATACATTGGATTGGGTGTTCTCTGCAGTTCAAGCTTTGCAAAGTTCGCTCCTTACAGTTTGGGCAGAAAGGTATCCCATACATCAACACTTATGATGGGCGGACTATTCGCTACCCTGACCCCCTTATCAAGGCCAACGACACAATCAAACTTGACCTGGAGACAAACAAGATCACTGATTTTATCAAGTTTGATGTTGGGAATGTTGTTATGGTGACTGGAGGAAGGAATAGGGGCCGTGTTGGTGTGATCAAGAACAGGGAGAAGCACAAGGGAAACTTTGACACCATTCATGTTCAGGATGCCACTGGTCATGAGTTTGCTACTCGTATGGGCAACGTGTTCACCATTGGAAAAGGTACAAAGCCATGGGTGTCTCTTCCCAAGGGCAAGGGTATCAAATTGTCTATCATTGAGGAGGCTAGGAAGAGGCTTGCTGCTCAAGCTGGTGCAGCTGCTTGAATTTTATGAATCAATATTTGTTGTGGGCACCATTTTACTATGTCAGGGTTTATGATAGAAACTTGTGTTTTGTCCTTTTTACTTCTTAGTTCAATATCAAACTAAATTTTGTTGCTGCAGATTATGTTAGACTCTGTTCGGTGATTTAGTAATTGAACAATGTTGGTCTTTTGCCATATTTCTTGAGATTATTTATTTGTTGTGATTATGTTCGTTACTGTCAAGATTTTATGTGAGCAATTTGGCCTTATGGTATGTGTACAATGTCAGTAGAATTTTGAAAAAGCCAGTTCTCCGGGATTTGAGTTTGGTCTGAGTTCCATATTTTGATGGTCACTTCTCAGCTAGGCATTATATCATTCATTTCTGGTTCTTGATGGAGGATCACCAGAATAACATCAGAATTTTCTGCCTGAAGACTGGTTGCCTGTTGTTTGACTGCTGTCAAATTCTTATGTTTGGGTGCATGCTATTTTGAATTACCTGAAAATTCTCTAGCTTATGGGCCCCGTTTGTTTAGGCGCGTCACAGTCCGGAGTGGACTGTGATGGATGAACAGTATATATAAGTGGACTGTGATGGATGAACAGTGTATGTAGTTACTGTTTGATGTAGTTACTATTTGTTTTGTGTTGTGGCCTCCGGATTGTTAGTCCGTTGGGACTGGGATGGGCCTTGGGCGAGGGTATTAGCAATCCAGGTGAGAGATGGTATAGTGTTCGGATTGGGTTCGGATTGGGTGTTACGGGATGTCCGGTTGGTCAACCGGTCAACGTAAATTTTTTTTTTTTTTTAAACTTCTTGGGCATTTTTTTTAAAACATTAATGTTTAATGTTTTTGTGTTTTTTGTTAAATAAAAATCATAATTTTATTTGTTTTATTATTTTATATAAAAAATAATTTAACAATCCCCTCACTAACAAAACAAAAACAATTTTACAAATCCTCTCACTATGAAAACAAACACAATTTTACTAATCTTCTCGCTATCAATCCCCTCACTATGAAAACAAACACAATTTTATTAATTCCCTCACTATCAATCCCCTCACTAATAATTCCTTATCAATCCCTTCCATTTTATCTTTGAAAACAAACAGGGCCATGGAGTGTATTTTTTGCAGATAGGTCTCTATTTATTTGTTTATTAATCAATGCCCTTTACATAATTTACACCTCATTTTGCATTTCCTCAACCAAAAAGGCCTTTTGCAAGTTTTAGAGAGGGAGGGCGTGGGAAGATGTAAAGCACCTGCCCTAAATGAGTTGAAATGGAATGGTCATTTGAGCTTTATATTTTCTCTCTCATGTATGTATGTCTTATTTAAGTGATAAAATGTGATGCTACCTATCATTAATGCTATTATGTTGTCACTACGAGGACATAATAAAAAAAACAGAAAAACAAAAAACCAATTACATTGTTCACCAATTAATATAGGCTATATAAATAGTTTTTTGATTTAGATAATTGGTTGAGCGGTAAAAAGTTAAGAATAAAATTTAAAATTTTAAGGTTAAGTCGCCGTATGAGGTTATTAAAAAATTATTCAGTTGTTAATTTCAAGGTCTTGACTATAAAGATCGGTAAAAATTAATCCGAACACTTAATTAAAAATAAAAAGATGAGAAATTTTTAATTAAATAAGATCTCCAAAAATCTTAATATATATAGATATTTTTCCCCCCACAAAGGGTATTGAATAATTTTTCATAACGAGACCAGCATGCACTTGAATGCTGGGAGAAATTCCTAATTGATGGCTAGCTCTCTGTTGAAGTTTGAAACATGAGATTTCTCTGGCTAGCTTTCAAGACTAAATTTGTTTATCCATTAAGTCATGTCTAAGATTATATAGATAGAATAATTTATATCGAAGAGAGAGAATTTGTAATTTTAAACAAATATTATTATGGGATAAGTTATTTTATTATCTCCTTATGAAACAAAAGAATTTTGCATATGCAAAGATAAAAGGTCCATCAATATTAGCCGAGTCAAAAAATTTCAACTAAATGTATGATTATTTTATCTTGAATTTATTTAATCCTTATAGGGACAAATTAGGTTTCTAATAACAAAGCATTTGTCAATTGTCTAGTGATATTTCGTACCCTTTTCACCTAAATTGTGCAAATTCGACACTCGAGAGCGTACAAATCTTTAAACAATGCATTATACTCTTGTCGTGAAGTTCTACAACTCTTACTGTAGACTAATTTGGAACCCACTGTTACCCCAGTAGAGAGGTCTATTCCTTTGAATTGAGTTAAATCTAACTATTAACTAATTATTCTGCAATCAAGACCTGCGAAAGTTATGATGCACGGGAACTATACAAACTTTTTCTCTCAATTGTTATGATAGCCTACCAAATGGGAGCTAACTTTTCTTTTTTGTCTACAAGCTATTAACTTTGAACAAAAATAACTCAATTTAAAGACGGTTGTTGCAACTATTAAAAATTTGTGACATTTACATATAAATTCTAATTTATAAATTTATATTTCATTAAGTTTTAATTAAGAATTTTTGAACATTCAAGTCGTATTAAATTTTTAATAGTCGGAATTACCCTTCAAATAATATTTATTTATAAAAGACTAAGATGATTTGACATTTATTTTGACTTTCAAAACTTTAAAACATCAACTTTTAAATTGAAAAAAACTAAAAAAAATTATGTGCAAAAAAAAAAAAAAAAAAAACTAATTAGTGTGTTTGTTTTCAATTTTCTGAAAATTGAGTTTTTTATTTTTTGTGATTTTTTTTTGTTTTTAGTTAATATTTTAAAAATTTTACGTATTTTTTTTTACTTTTTTAGATGCACCTTCCTTAGATGTATCGAAAAAGTAAAATATTTGTGAAAAATATTTTAAAAAATTAATAAATACACAAAAATGTGAAAAATATACTGAATTTTTATATATTTTTCTGTATTTTTTATATTTAGTGAATTTTTAAAAGATTTTTTTCACAAAAAAATAAAAATAAAAATCAGTAAAAATAAAAAAATATGAAAAACAAAAAAGCAGAATTTTCTGAAAAATGAATTTTAAAAACCAAAAACCAAGCAGAGTGATTTTGAAAAATTTGAAAAAAATAAATTATTTTTTTGTACAAAATTGAAAATTTTGTATCTATAAAGAAGTATGATAATGGAATATTGATATGCAAAACTAAAAAAAAAAAAACAGTTAAAAAAAAAATGATAATGTTTTCAGTTTTAAAACTGGAAAAACGATTAATATTTTCGGTTTTATTAGATAGTTGAATCAAACCAATAAGTAAAAGAGCAAAACATTTAATCTCATGCTCTATTTTTTTTCATCAATTAGTAAAATAATTATCTGGAACATTACTATGCAAAATTGATAATGTTCTTAATTTTTAAAAATTAGGAAAAATTGATAATATTCTTAATTTTACTAAATATGACTTATTGGTTTAAAAAATCTTAAATAGGACCTGAACTATTATAACATTTGTAAATAAGACTTTTAGATAATTAACGCTAAAGGTTTACTATTTAACACTTTTTGTCAACAATATATATATCGTGCCATCTATAGGGCTGAGCAAGGAATTCGAATAATCGATAGTCCGATCCAGTCCAGTCCAATCCAATAGGATTGGATTGATTTTTTGAATCCGTGGTTTGGTTCCGGATTAGAAATTTAAAAATCCGTAAGCCACAGATTAGTTCCTTATTAAACCTTACAGTTCCGGATTGAAACCGATTCGGACAGGATACATTTAGTCTATACCACATACCCTCCCACACAATATCACTTCTTGTCTCAACACTAACGGTAATCTGTGTTACTCCCGCTCAACTCTCTCTCAATACTGTCTTTCTCTCCTCTTTCTCATCCATCTCCAATCATTATCCATCTCCGATCTTCAACATCACACGCCGTTCACTGACTCACTGCCTCTCACACTCTCATCTCTCTCTCTCGGTACTCTCTCTCTCTTCTCTTTCTCAGACACTCTCAGATCATCCATTTCAGATCGGTATCTTTAGCTCTCTCTCTCTCTCTCTCTCTCTCTCTCTCTCTCTCTCTGTCTCACAGTGAGCTCTTTCTCTCTCTCTCTCTCTCTCTCTCTCTCTATATATATATGTATATATATATATTATATTTTCTTTTTTTGGGTTTCTTCTGTAACCTGTTTGCTGATTTTCCAACCCCAGATTTGTATATATTTGGGTTTCTTCTGTTACCTGTTTGCTGTTTTTGCATTGTACTCTCAGATTAATATTATATTTGTGTATGATCTGTTTGATTGCTCTGTTTTTTAAGCCATATTTGATAACTTTATTCGTATATGATCTGTTTGATTTCATCTCATATCATTCATCTTGTTGATTGTTCATCTCATCTCATTTACAATGGATTCAGCAAATGTAAGTCTTTGATTACATGTTTAATGCTATTTAGTGTTTCTAGTTGTGCCTAGCTCAAAGTGCTAGTAATTCTTTACATCTGTGCTATAATCTGTGTTATAATCTGTGTTACACTGCTAAATCTCAGATTACATTTGTGCAAGTCTTTCTGTTCTAATCTGTGTTATAATCTCTGTGTTATAATACTAATCCTATTTTTTTGTTTTATGTATTTCTTTTTTAGGAGAACTCGGCTATGGTTATGTTTTTTAGAAAGTAAAATGTTCTATATTTTTGTTGTTATTTAATTATGTGAAAGGAACCGATTTATGATATGCATTACCCATATGAACTTTTTACAGGTCAAATACATTTAATTTTCCTTAGTTTTTGGGACTCTGATCCAAGTTTTGTTGCTGTAAAGGTAACCCTGTTTTTGTTTTCCTCTTCAAGTGGAACTAGCGTTAATAGTATGTGTAACAATTAAAGTGAAAACCATGTTTAAACTACTAGAAATAATGAATTAATTGAACCTTAATGTGGCATCTATGTATTTTTTTTTTTTTTTTTTTTTGTAATTAATTTTTCCACAACAAGATTTGCATATATATTTCACTCTATCTATTCCTTAAAGCACTAGGTCACAAAGAATTAGGCCTAATTTCTTTTTAAATTAAAAGGGCATTTACATCTATTTCTTACTGATCTCCAATTGCATATTTAAGGTAATTAATTGCATATTTAAGAATCTTTAAATTCAATTCAAGTTGAATAGTTAAAAGGTCATTTAAGTTGTGAACTGTCTCAAAAGCCTCATTAAGGTTCCATTAAGTCGTTTTAGTAATTTAATTGATAGCATATTCAACCTACAAATAATTAATTCTTCGTATGCGTTACACATTTGAGTAATATTGCATGTGTAACGCATACGAAGAATTAATTGTTTATAAGTTGAATATGCTGTTAATTAAATTACTAAAAAGACTTAATTGAGCCTTAAGCCTTGTTTGGCATATACTAAAAAAGTCAAAAAGTCACTATTCTATTTAAGTCACATCATCTTATTTAAGTCATATCACCTCTCTACCACATCACTTCAAACCCAATTCATACTTTATAAAAAGTCAAAAGTGCAGTTATTTAGAACACCCCAAACTACCCCTTAGATAGTTCACAACTTAAATGTTCTTTTAACTATTCAACTTGAATTGAAAGATTCTTAAATATGTAATTAATTACCTTAAATATGCAATTGGATAACTCTGTAAGAAATAATAGATGTAAATGCCCTTTTAATTTAAAGAGAAGGTAGACTTAATTCTTTGTAACATAGTGGTTTAAGGAATAGATGGAGTGATATATATGCAAATCTTGTTGTGGAAAAATTAATTCCAAAAAAAAAAAAAAAAATACATAGATGCTACATTAAGGTTCAATTAATTCATTATTTCTAGTAGTTTAAACACGGTTTTCACTTGCCAACAATTAATTAATTGTTACACATATTATTAACACTAGTTTCACTTGAAGAGGAAAACAAAAACAGAGAAATAAACTAAATCTAAGGGTCACCTTTATAGCAACAAAACTTGGATCAGAGTCCAAAAAACTAATGAAAATTATTTGTATTTGACCTGTAAAAAGTTCATATGGGTAATGCGTATCTTAAATCAGTTCCTTTCAAACTTAAAAGGGTATCTTTGTCAATTCACAGAACAAATCGCAACATCTCCTATTTCATCTACATATCAAAACAACAAATCAAACCAAAGTGTCTTAAATGGCAAGAACACAGCAAAAAGTTGCCAAAACAAGAGGAATCAAATGCAGCATTCACTCTATGATCTGCGTCTTTATAGCAGTTTTGGTCCTTGGCATTGTTTACATGACTGGCGAAAGCAAAAAGTTGTCACATGATCGGAGGGAGAATAAAAACCGTGGTAGGTCACTGTCACAGTGCAATTTGTTTTTGGGCAAATGGGTTTATGACAACAAGTCCTACCCTCTCTACAGCGAGCAACATTGCTTGTACCAGTTTGATGGTGTAGCTTGTGAGAAGGACGGGCGAAAAGATTTGAACTACCAACATTGGAGGTGGCAGCCTCATGATTGTGAACTTCTAAGGTCCACTCTCTCTCTCTCTCTCGTCCGCGCACACAAACACACACTTGGCACAATAAGGTTTATGTTTGGCTATGTCTTTTGAGTACTGTGAAATTTTATATGTTAACAAGGTTTAATGCCATAGCGATGCTGGAGAGGCTAAGGGGAAAGAGGCTTGTGTTTGTTGGGGATTCGATAACTAGAAATCAATGGGCTTCAATGGCCTGTTTGCTCGAGTCATTCATTCCTCCGGCCCTCAAATCTGTGAACTCTAGTGGCTCCTTAGCGATCTTTAAGATCACGGTGAGTCCAAATTTCCTTCACAGACGATGCTTTTTTTGTCAAAACAAACTAAAAGTGTTGGTTGAATGCAATGAAGGAATACAATGCATCAATTGAGCATTACTGGTCACCATTTCTAGTGGAATCAAGCTCTGATCATCCAATGAACCACCATTTTTCATCAAAACAAATTGTGAGAGTTCAGGAGATTGAAAATCATGCCAGGCATTGGACCGATGCAGATATACTTGTCTTCAATTCCTACATTTGGTGGAGAAAACCAAAACTTAAGGCTTTGTAAGTACATGTTTGGAGCCCTTTTGATCTAACATAGTAAACTCTTCATTTAGAATAACTATACTGCAATTTAATTACTCAGAATTGATTAGGTGGGGATCATTTGATGGAGTCTACAAAGAAGTCAACATGCCATGTGGGTATGAGATGGCTTTAAAGACATGGCTAGATGGTTTGGACATCCATGTAAATCGTACCAGAACCAAATTATATTTTGTTAGCAATTCGCCCACTCATGAAAGGTATGGTTCAACCAAAATTTGAATACAAAATAACTAAAATGATAGCGTACAATAATAAATGACAATTATGTTTTGCATATTGCCAACTTCCTAAGCTCCTGATAAGAATCATAACATATTGAAATTTTGAGATAATTTTGGCAGTAACATGTTAGACTAAGAATTTGTTCGTTAATGTGAATTGCGGGGTGAAAAGTGGGGCAGAAGTAGTGATGAAAATTGTTATAATGAAAAAGAACCGATTTTGGAAGAGGGATATGAAGGAAGTGAATCAGATCTCGAGATGATGCAAAAAGTGGAGGCTGCAATCAATGAATTAAGCAGGAGAGGCTTGAAAGTTCAGTTGCTCAACATAACACGACTTTCAGAGTACCGGAAAGATGGGCACACGTCCATTTATAGGAAGCAATGGAGGCGTGTAACTAGACAACAGTTAGCAAACCCCAGTAGCTATGCTGATTGTGTAAATTGGTGCAATCCTGGAGTGCCTGATGTTTGGAATGAACTCCTCTATGCTTACATGTTTTATTTTTGATAGTCAAAATCGAAACAAAAAAACAAATGAGGATTAAAATGTTGTGACTTTTGGCTTTCCAACTTGTAAAATGGAGAAAAAAATGTAACTACGGCAAACAAGAAGAGAATTTAGACTTATCTCAATTCTTGGGACACCTAAAATACTGATCTGAAGTGTATTTTGAATGTTTAGAATTTATCTTTATCCCGAAATACAAGATGCATATGCAATGATTTGCCATACCATGATTCCTTGCCCAAATGGCATCATATACCTCTGCTTTGAAGTAAATCATTCACCGTCGTCTCCTCACAGAATCAATGTAAATCACATTCATTGAACAGACTTAATATGGGTTTTTTTCCACTTTGTTTGGATTGAGGGGTTTGGTGAGAAAAGAAAAGAAATTGAGAGAATAAGATTTCTCATCACTTGTTTGGATGATTGAAGAGAATATCACCCCTCTCTCGCACAAGGTGAAGTATTGGAGGGTTGCGGATTAAAAAAAAAAAAAAACTATGTCATCCAACCACCATTTCAAGAATTAAAAAGACCTTCCTTTTTATTTTTCCAATTTTGATGTTAAAAAAAAAGAAAAAAAGAGTATTCAAACAAAGAAGACGTCGCTGACAAACAAAGATTATCATGATTCATGAAGTCTACAATTCATCTAGATGTGATTGGTATCAAGCAAACAATCGCTGCAAGTTCATTATTGCAACCTTGTCACAAAGAATGTTTGTGATGAGTCATACAAAAAGTTAGAGACAAAATGATATCGCAAAAGGACCAAAGTGAAGATATTTGCCACTGCATTTTACCAATCAACCACCATGTCATTCTAATCTACTAATGCAAAACTATTAATGTCACGCCCCGAACCCGCCCCTAGAAGTTCGGTGACGAGACCGGCCAGTAATCCTAGATTACCACAGGCCTTACTTTACAAGACATAATAAACGGGGCTCGCGGAAGCGAAATAAGAAACTAAATAGTCCAAGAGCTGTGCATCTATATGAACAGATATTTACATGCCAAAAATATTGTTAATTACCCACATCATATATATATAACATGTAACAAAAATCCATATATACAACACAAGGCTCAGATACAACATGGGAAGGCTCGCAAAACGGCCTTCCAGGCCTGACCTCGGCTTGAGGCTCTCAAAACTCTGGTGGCTATAGAATGGCGGCTCGACTTGAACTCTGCCTAGGCTTGACTCCCAGCGGCACACCTATAAATCCATATACATACAAATAATGAGCTAAGGCTCAGCAAGTAACATTAAAGTAAAAGGAAATTCAACATTTCATTCAACCATAGATCCGTAAATATACATCCATCATACTCAATGATTAGTCAACAGTATTCATATGGGAATATACCAATCGACATGTGCCATAACCTTTTAATAACCTTTCTATAACCTTTTCATACACGTAGCCACCCGTTCAGAGACCGTCGGTGGTAACACACATACCTTTTCCTACACATAGCCACCCGTTCATAGACCGTCGGTGGTAACATAACCTTTCATACGTCGAATTAACGACTAGTTTAACCGGTCCGTACACCGATTAAACACATTTTCATAACGTCGAATTAACGACTAGTTTAACCGGTCCGTACACCGATTAAACACATTTTCATAACGTCGAATTAACGACTAGTCATGGACCCGCATTTTCATGCCGTCCCCCATGACTTGGGACTAGTCATGGACCATGCATTTTCATGCCGTCCCCCATGACTTGGGACTAGTCATGGACCATGCATTTTCATGCCATCCCCCATGACTTGGGACTATCCGTAAATGCCATACTAAATTTACAAATAAAACATTCGTTCACAGAATCAAATTACATTTTAAAACATATCATGTCAACTCATAACACTTTTTGGAATATAATTCATAATGACGTATTTTTACAGTAATGTTACTTACAGTGGTTTTCCAGAACCGGTTGTACGGCCTTCACATTTTGACCTGCAGATAGCAACATGATAACACAAATCCTTAACATATAACATCATTAAATCATGCCCACGTATACTCTTAATGACGTTTCAATCTCATAACTTCATTATCATGACTTAATTAGGCTTTAAGAATGCTAAAAATGCAATGAGGATGCCCAAAATCATGCATTAAAACATTTCATGAAATTTCCCAAAAACAGGTCACCGCTCGAGCGCACCAACCTCCGCTCGAGCGGACTGAAAACTGAGCCAAGATGCTGGATGTGCGAAATCTCCGCTCGAGCGGACCTACCCACGCTCGAGCGGACAGTGCAAAACTGGGTGGAAAATCAGTTCAAAACTCTGCAAAACCGTGGCTCCATTTTTACCAAAACCAACTTCAAAATCAGAGCATTCAAGGTCCAACACATTGGAAATACAACTTAAATTGATCATCAAAACTTCTCAATAATCCATTTGCATCATACACAAGATTAAACCCATGAAATGAGATAAAACCATGAATTTACACATTAAAGCTTCATTTCTTGAAAACCATGGAGGGTCTCCCTCAATTTGCCAAATAAACATGAAGTCATAACATTTAAAGCCATAATCTCGAGTTCTACATGCTAGATGCCAAGGATCATCAATCAATTTCATGAATTTAGGGAGAAATCCTTACCTTATGCTCTTAGTTGGAAGTCTTAAGCTTGATTTCCCCTTTTCTTTTCACCTCTTCTCCCTTGTTCCTCTCTTTCTCTCGAACTCTCTCTTCTCTCTCTCTCCCTCAGATATTTTCTTTTTCCTTTTGTTGAGTCAAATAGTCCACCCCTCTTTTTCTTATAACACATATATATCCATATAAATCAATTTGAGCCAAAACACTTAGCCAAACAAGGCCCTTCCCATCTAATATAAACATTTGTGCCAACTTTGCTAACCAAACGGAACTTAGCGAATTAGACAAAATTCAGTTTTCAATTTATCGTTTCAGATAGTTCTAAAAATTCTCAGTATCACATAGGCATTTTCAATTTCATTTCCTGAACCCGTTACGGTCCTCAATTTCAGTCCCGAAGTCATAATTCCAACAGATATTTTTTCTAATTCAACAGATATTCTTCAAGTAAATCATGTAAATGCATAATTAAGTACGGATAATGACGTCATACATTTTGGGGTCATTACAATTAAATTTTCTGAACTTAATAATATTGAGAGTAGGAATTAACAACTACTTCAAATCCAAGATAAATTAGATCTCTCTAAGGTTATACATATGTATTGAGGGGGAAAAATAAGAGAGAATTGATTCATAAGAGTTGTGAGTGATGAATTGAAAGTCGGATATCATAATTTATGCATTTCTTGCATGTTTTCTTTATTATTTTTGCAAAACAAGTGATATCAGAGCACTAAGTAGAAGCATGGGATGTGAGAGATCATGCGGCACAATGTTTCAATTGTAGAACAAATTTTGTAGCATGAGGGAAATTTTCACCATGTCTACAAATTCGAACTAAGCCCCACATTAGTTCTCAATTAAGTCATCTTAAAAGTTTAAGTTGTAAACGGTCTTAAAAGCCTTATTAAGGTTCAATCTACAAACAATTAATTCTTTGTACACGTTATACATTTGTAATACTAACATTCTCTTCTGAGGAAACAAAAAAAAAAAAAATGATTCAAATGCACAAGGGTTTTGAGTAATATTACAAGGGCTTTGAGCACCAAAAAGATAAAAATACTTGAGATTGTCCAATGAAATTTTGATGAATAGGATCTAGCTTAAGGGTATTTTAGTCATTTGATAATTTGTGTTTAATGGAATGCCACACAAAATATCAAACTTCAAGGCAGAGCTATGTTAAATGGCAAGCACAAGCCAAGTAGTAGTTCCCAAAACATGGAATATCAGATGCAGCATTAGTTCTCTAATTGTTCTTCTCGCCGTGGTGTTTGTCCTTGGCATTTTTGCTGCGACCGAAGAAAGCAGAAGGTGGTTGTTTGATCAAAAGACTCAGAGAAACACTGACAAGTACTCGTTATCGTGCTGCGATTTGTTTTCGGGAAAATGGATATATGGTGAGAAGAACTACCCATTATACAAGGAGCAGCATTACTCATTCATGTCCTTGTTCAATGGGGTGGCTTGCGAGAGGTCTGGCCGAATGGACTTAAAGTACCAGCATTGGAGGTGGCAGCCTCATGAATGTGACCTTCCAAGGTCTCTCTCTCTCTCTTTCTCTGTCTTACACGCACACACACATTGACAATGTTATGATTGTGTTTTGAGTTCTGTGAAATTTTACATGTTAACAAGGTTTAATGCCATGGCAATGCTGGAGAGACTAAGGAATAAGAGGCTTGTGTTTGTTGGGGACTCATTAACTAGAAACCAATGGACTTCAATGGTCTGCTTGCTGGAATCATCAATCTCACCGACTCTGAAATCCGTGACCCCAAAGGGGTCCTTAACCACCTTTAAGATTGATGTGAGTCAAAAAACAATAATAATAATTGAACTTCAATACAATATCAATTCTCACCTATCCTTAATTTCTAAAAATCAAGGAATTACTGTTTGATTTCAAAAGTGTCCTAAATTGTTGGTTTAATACAATATTGAAGGAATGCAATGCATCAATCTAGTGAATCAACCTGAGATCATCATTCTTTTGATGGTTTCTGCACATTATACTACATTCTTTTGATGGTTTCTTTTGGTTTCAAAAGTGTCCTTTCTAATTGCTATTATGCTACATTCTTTTGATGGTTTCTGCACATTATGTTGGAGATGGTGGTAGAGTATTTAGGCTTTGCACAATTTCACGTCTCAGCTCTCTAGAATTGGTATTAGTAATACAACTCATAAGTCTTAAGGAAGATAGTGTTAAGCTTCTTCATTTGGTGGATATGACCTAATCTCTTCAAGCATGTGGTGTAAGTAAATTGTTTCTGCGATTGGGTTAAGGGGTGTTGACTCAGTTTGAAGTTTGCATGGAACAGTTCTTCTTGGTATTAGGATTCACTTGGCCGAGGCCAAGCAATTGAGACAGGGCCTTGTTGTCTTGAGTTTCTTCGAACATGAAATAGCAGTTGTTATGAAGAAATAGTGAATGTAAGCAATTTAAAGCATAATGGTGAGGATCTTGAAGTTAACATTGTATTTAGGTTGCTTTTGTATTTTTAAATGAAAGAAGGTTTATTTTTAGAGTAAGCAATCTAAATGAAAAAAAGGCTTTTTGGCTTA
Source organism: Camellia granthamiana (assembly GCA_036172215.1). NCBI lineage: Eukaryota > Viridiplantae > Streptophyta > Magnoliopsida > Ericales > Theaceae > Camellia > Camellia granthamiana. Next base: position 4,696,708 of record CM069905.1, on the reverse strand, counting down.
TATTAAACTTGTAAAATTACCCTTACAGCATACACCCTATGAGTGCTGCACTGGCATTGACCTTTACCTCCAATTATTTTTGCCTCTGACATTGTGATTTGCAACTTTTAATGAATTCTTTGGTTATTTGCTTTCATTACCAAAAGCCTTGGTATGATGCCACTTAAAGCTTCTATCGATATTAGAACATAAAGCTTAAATAGACAGAAGAAATATATTCACTATGCACTTGATGCTTAACTCCTTTTTGTACTTCTCTTCAATTATTGCTTCTGAACAGAATTTTCTCTATTCCAAGCAGCAGGAGGTGAAATATATGCAAACTAAACATACCACACATAGCAAAGCTGCTGTTGCCTTGCTAGTATAGAGTAGATAAAATGGTTGGACTTCATCAGCTGATTCTTTTCAAAAAGATTTAAAATGGAAACATATAAAAAAAATTTAAATGTCTTGAGGTGAAAATTCTAATAATTATGGTTATTCACCGTCCTGATTTATTTTCCTGCATGATTAGACATTAATTTACTTTTAATTATGTTTATCTTGGAATGTTCTGGTGTTACTGGAATTCATTTGATCTTGGATTAGAGGCGAGAGGTTTGAAGAAGCATTTGAAGAGGCTCAATGCCCTAAAACATTGGATGCTTGACAAGCTTGGTGGTGCATTTGTGAGTACATCATCTCAACCACCTGTTTCTTTTGTTTCTTTTTTTGTTGTTTTCCCATCTTTTTTGCTTATCATTTTTTATATTTCTGTCCCTTGTTTGTTCTCTTGCTTTGTTAATGTACTTCAAATCACTACAACAAATTACATTTTTGGCGACTAAATTTTTAGCCGCCAAAAGTCATTTTTTTAGTCGCTAAAGATTTTTGCCAACTGGTTGCCCATTTGGTCATTGACTGATTGTCGGCAAAAGAATTGGCAACTGATTTTTTTTTAGTCGCCGAAAGTCACCAATTAGCGACTAAAAATTTAGTCGCCCAAAAGAAAATATTTAGTCCAAAAAAAAAAAAATTTCATCTTCAACTTTTTAGCTACCAATTTTTTAGTCACTAAAAACTTCACTCTTTTTTACTACCAATTTTTTAATTGCTTAAAACGTGACACTCCTACTTGGCTACCAATTTTTAATCACTAAAATCATGATACTCCTTTTAACTACTAATTTTTTAATCGCCAAAAACTTTAATTTTTTTTAGCTACTACCTGTTTAGTCACCAATAAGTTTCCTTTTTATTTTTTGGCTACTAAATGTTTAGTCGCCAAAAACTCTATTTATTAAATTTTTTTTTTTAAATACACAAATTGAATATTTTTCATTAATTTCTAAATTATATGCATTCCATTATCAATGCAACCTGTAACCTGCACATATACAGAATAATACATCTATCAATTATAATTTAAAGGGCCGTGCTTCAAACCCCCACTGGGGGTTGACCCCCAGTGACGTGGCAACCCCCCATTCGCTGAAATAAAAAAAATAAAAAAAAAAACTGTATTTTTTTGGGCCAATCAGGGACGACCCCCAATGACCCCCACTGGAGGTCTTAGGCATTTTTGTAATTTAAATCCATTATCAACTATCGAAAACCTTTAACTTGTAACATCTTGTTCCAAGTATCATGTAAATCCATTCCAACCAAGTATAATCTATCTAAATTAAATATTACATACAAATGCTCTTCGTACACAAAAAAATAAGGGCAAATTACAAACACCTCCCTCGAGATTTGGTGAAAATACAGATTCCCCCCTGAGGTTTGAGAAATTACAAATTGCTCCCTGAAGGTCAAATTTGCATAACAAATTAGGGGGGAATCTGTATGAAAATAAAAATCTGAGAGGACAATTTGTTATGGAAATATAAACTTCAGGGGGCGGGATGTAATTTCTCAAACCTCAGGGGGGAATCTGTATTTTCACCAAACCTCGAGGGGGGTGTCTGTAATTTGCCCTAAAAATAAATATCCACAATAGCCCACACAAAAATAATCTTAAAAAAAAAAAAAAAAAAACCCATTAGCAATTATAAAATTAATAATTATGATACATTATACTCTATACTCTGCAAATTATAACAATTATGACAATTTAGTAACGGACAATTATAACAATTAATAAATTAGGACAACATTGGAGTAATTTAATAATTTTTAGAATGTTATGTGTGGGATTCACAATGAAAATAAAGCAAAACCCTTCCACTTGGGAAAAGATCATGTTTTGTTAAGAGTTTCTTTCTGCTATCATGAACATCCCAAAAATTATTAGGGAGTCAATTTCCACCCAACAAATAGAACAGATACAGCTCCATTCCAGTTTAGTGGAACAAAAATATCAACTTTTATTTGTATTTCTGGGCTTTGTCATGCGCTATGACCTACACAAATTCAACACCAGCATGGAACAGTAAACATGACAGCATTTTACCAATAGGAGACATAATTGCAAGTCCTGGGTTTACAAAAAAAAAAAGAACACACACACACACACACACACACACACACAAACACACATTAGCAGTGGGATAAAGAAAGCAACCCAGTGCACAAAACTCCCATTAAAGCAGGGACTAAAGAGGGTAAGGTGTATGCAGCCTTACAACGTTTCTACAAAAAATAATTCCCCGAGAAAGAAAGATTGTGTTTGCAAGTTGGAAACTGAATCAATAATAAGATTGGAAAAAATAAAGAATGCATCCTCTTTCGGTGCAAATTATAGGAATGAGGACTGTGAGACTTTCATCTCCGTCTGCCTTAGTTGAACGACTAAAGGTACAGATCAACAAAGATTGAAATTACTTTGGCATTTGAACCTTACCATAAAAGGCATACTCGTGTGATGAAAAGTATATCCTTTACCTGCCACAACAAATTAGCAAACAGGTGCTTAACAAAAGAATGGTAGTGAGCAGCACAAACCTCTCAAGAACATCTTTAATAGGAACTTGAAGATCCTCCCTGATTGATTGGGTGCCTTGCATAATATAAAAGTGAGCAGCTGTCTTTTCTTTACTCAAGGAGTATACAACATGGCTCTCCAAAACCATGAGATCACTCTGATTAATGCCTATTCCACATGAATTAATCATATTTGATATTAGGAAGTTCATTCCAAAATCAAAAGCCCAAAAGCAATAGCAATGATAACAGGTGACAACCATGACAATCATCATATTCATAATTTCACTACAACAAAATTGAATTTTTATGGCTTGCAGATTACTACGGACCTAAACAGCTATCTCAAGCTCTCATTCCACTTCTTCGGCTCTCTAGTTCTGCAAGAATTGTTAATGTCTCATCCGATTTGCGGCAGCTAGAGGTAAAAAACTTTCCCTCAAAGGCTGGTTAAACTGTGCTATAAATTTAGCCCATGACATATAACTAAATGTTTTTATGCAGAATGTTACAAATGAATGGGCAAGAGAGGTACTAAGTGATGTTGATGGACTCACAGAATAGAAAGTAGACGAGGTAGTGGGTCGGTATTTACAATATGCTAAAGAGGATTTGTTAAAGGCTGGTCTGTTCTCTCTGGTTATGTTGTCTCCAAAGCAGCTCTTAATGCCTACACGAGGTTTTCAGCTAAAAAATTCCCAAATTTTGGCATAAATTCAGTTACTCCTGCGTTTTGTAAAACAGACATGAGCTTTAATAATGGACACTACACGGCTGAACAAGGTGCCAAAGGTCCTGTAAAGCTGGCTTAGACAGTTGGTGATGGGCCTTCTGGCCTGTTCTTCTTTCAGACGGAAGAAACGACCTTTTAGTATCTGCTAAGTGTTGAAATTGCCTATGAACCCAACTGGGATTACCTTTACTTTGATGAGATGCATGTATCATCAACCTTCTAAGAATAAACAGTCCCCAAATTTCTGATTTTTACAACGAACTCAAATTACAAGCATGTGTTGTAAGAAAAATAAATGAACTCAATTAGAAGGTCCTGATCATATAAACGCTGCCAATAAAATGATAATCTACAAATATTATGCTACTTTCATAATACAATATGTCAATTTCAACAGTAGAAGATATCAAATGCAATTCATATGCCAAATTATCTGTTGTTCCTCATTTGGTAATGATAAAAAGATAATTTGATTCGTTCCAAAAGATAATTTGATCTGTAAGAAAAAGAATAAACTACAAAATTATCTACTAAAGAGGGCAAGAAGAACAAAAAACCAGGATTAAAATTCTTGCTTGTCATTGGATTATACAGTTTCCATCTTAAATAATTTTCCCTTTTAAACCTCATGCTAATCTTCAAACAATACAGAAAAGGTGCTTCTGCATCTTTTTATTTATTTTTGGTGAGTAAGAGATTTATTATCAACCATATCAACTAGTTCCAGTTGTTCCTAACAACCACAATTTCTTTTGCAATTGAATGTTAGACAAAGAAAGAAATGGAGAAATAAATTCAGACATTTATCAAGAAAAATCCATATAAAAGTTTGCACAGATGCTTCTGATTAATCTCATCATAGACCTCACATCTATTTAGCTTAACCATAGGAATGGAGTTATAGTCTGTACCTTGTTACTTATGATGTTTTTTTCCCTTTATATGCATGACCTTATTTTTTTTAGATTGTGTTTGACTCTCATCTTGGTTTCAATGCATTGTCACAAACTAGTTGATCCACATAATTCTGTGATTCTTGCAGGACTCGTTTTATTACTTGCTGATAAACAATTAGAAAAGGTCCATGAGTACAACTTTGACCATCCTGGTAAGGATTATGTGGAGTTTTTAGTTCATAGATGGTATGACTGCATAGACTTAGATATATCTGATATGCTTACTGGTTTTCATTAGACATCTACATATACTGTTATAATGCCTCTTCACATTCTGGATGTTTTGCAGATGCCTTTAATACAGAACTTCTCCTTTCATGCATGGAAAAATTAAAACATGGACAGGCAGTTAACATCCCAAATTATCATGTCAAGAGTCATAAATGTGTTGAACCAGAACGCAAGGTACTAACCTACATTTGTCCAAGTTAAATTTCCTTAGTGCAAGAGATTTGGAAGAGGTTCAGATTTTTTAGATGATCTCAAAGTGATTTTGAGGCATAATAACTTGAAACCACGAGTGGGGTCATACTTTCAATCAAGCATTATGTCTCTAACCTGTGAAATCATATTGTTGATCTTATGATGGTACATACATTTTACATATGTTAGAAAATGGGTAGTCCAGCAATAGCATATAAGGCTAGACTGCCCATGTGATGGTTCATGCATATAATTTAGCATAAAAATTACATGGAACTGGAGTTGCAAACAGTGACAAGATAGTTACTTTGTGTGCTAAGATACAATTAGTCACATACACTTGGTTCCTATAATTTTGCTTATGCTACTGTGTCTATCTTCTTCTTACAAGGGTGATAATAAAGTTCCAATGAGAACAAATGAATTTAATCAATGGTGCCATTTTAATCAAATGTAGGTTAACCCTTCAGACGTCATCATTTTGGAAGGAATTCTAGTTCTTCATGATCCACGTGTCCGTGATCTCATGAACATGAAAATCTTTGTTGATACAGGTTCTTATTTTGGCCTCTATTTCCCTAGATTCTCTCTTTTATGCGGTTCTCCAAATTATAGAATATGTCAATGGAAAAGAAATTATAGTTTGTTGTAAATAGGTTCAATATTCATATATTTGTCTTGGAAGGATTTTTTAATTTGTTTTGACCTTGAGGCAAGGAAAACAGAACACAGAAAAGAAGAGAAAGAACATGAAAATTACCTTATTAGAAAGCTCATGTGTCCAAGTGCCAAGTGGGCCTCTAAAATGGCAAAACACGAAAACAACAAACAAAACCACATTAAAGGTTGTCTACAATGTCTTCTCAAAACTGGGGTCTACACCTCCACCAAGAAAAATGTTTATAAATTCCTTAAATAATTTTAAAGTCGATCAATTTCTATCTTTTCATGCTATGACAAACACAACAGACCCAATTCTCAATGGCTATCTAATAGCAAACTGGCATGACATTTAAACACAAATCAAGGCCTCTTACGAAACCTAAGGATTACAAGACTAAATTTCTCATCTTAGGGACAATTGAAATTAAGTAAATTTTAGATTATTTTCCTCACTTTAACTAATTAATTAAAAGAGAAATAATTCTGAAATAAAACTTCATTAATCTAGGGAAGCATTTGACAAATTAGTTTCATCCAAGTTCGAATATATCTAAAATTATTTTTATCTGACGAAAACAAAAAGCAAATGAATATTTCACGTGTTAAATGTATAAAATGAAAACATATCAAATAAATTCCACCTATATTTAGTGAGACTGTTTTAAACTGCATATTGGATTATAAATTAAACTGCATTAGTAATTAATACCCTATCCATTGAATGAGGTGGTTTTGCTTTAATGAAACCTAAATAGCCAAGAAATTGCAAGGTGCATATCTACTGCAGTCAATCTGCATTACCCACAGCTAACAGGGGAGTATGTTTATGTAAAACCAATCAGGTTGGTTTTCATATCACTGAAATTTCCATTTCTTTCTATTTTGTTTGGTTCATGGGTCAACTATATTAAGAGATTCCATAGCAATATATATCAAGCACTCTAATCAGAGATTCATACACTAATATTTACATCAATACATTCATATATACCTGATCAATGCCAGATTCGGAAGCTGATAGATGAATCTTTCGAGCCTGATCGAACAGAGCAGGGAGAGACATCTCTTCTATCCTCAATTCGCCCATTGGTGATGTAATCGAAATGGAAAACCCTAGAAATTGCAAGGGTCATCCGTCGATCCAAACCCTAGGCGCAGATTCAAATCGCAAAATAAGAATAAATAAAGGAAGATAGAAACAGACAGAAGAACTTCCGAGAAAGAGTACCTTGAAATCGATCGAAACCCTAGGTGTAGATTCAAACCCGAAAACAAGAAGAAACAGAAAACGAAACTTGAGAGAGAGAGAGAGAGAGAGAGAGAGAGAGAGAGAGAGCGACAACGCGTGAGAAAGAGACAACAATCAGTGTCCGTGAAGGGCTAGGGCAAATATAAGGAAAAGGAGAAAATAAATGAAAGAAAATAACAAACGGCGACTAAATATTTTTTAGTAGCCAAAACCTTAACAACCGGCAAATATTTGTTTAGTCGCTAAAAGTAGTAATTTGGCGACTAAATATTTTGGTCACCAATTAATTTTATAAATCCTTCCAAAATTTGAAATGTTTCCCTCCAAATGTTTTAGTTTTTTGGCTACCAAACTTCTGGTCGCTAAAGATAAAAAATAATTTTTTTATTTTCCATTCGGCAACTAAATGATTTGAGTAGCCAAAATTCAATATACGGTGACTAAATTTTTTTTTTGTCTCCAATTATGGTATTTTTAGCGACCAAATTTTTTTTAGTCGCCAATAATCAATATACCCCGACTAAAAAAATTTTTGGTAGTCAATTCCACAACATTTGGCGATTAAATTTTTTTTAATAGCCAATTTTGGTTGCCAAATGTGCATTTTGTTGCAGTGATGTCATTCTAATATACTAATGCAAAACTATTAAATTTTCTGAACTTAGTAATATTGAGAGTAGGAATTAACAACTACTTTAAATGCAAGATAAATTAGATCTCTCTACGGTTATACATATGTATTGAGGGAGAAAAAATAAGAGAGAATCGATTCATGAGAGTTGTGAGTGATGAATTAAAAGTCGGATATCATAATTTATGCATTTCTTGCATGTTTTCTTTATTATTTTTGTTTATTATATTTACTAAACAAGTGATATAAAGCACTTAGTACAAGCAAGGGATGTGAGAGATCATGCGGCACAATGTTTCAATTGTAGAACAAATTTTGTAGCATGAGGGAAATTTTCAGCATGTCTACAAATTTGAACTAAGCCTCACATTAGTTCTCAATTAAGTCTCCCGTAAAGTTTAAGTTGTAAACTGTCTTAAAAGCCTCATTAAGGTTCAATTAAGTCTTTTTAGTAATTTAATTAACAGCATATTCAACCTACAAACAATTAATTCTTCGTACGCGTTACACACTTGTAATACTAACATTCTCTTCTAAGGAAACAAAAAAAAAATTTATTCAAATGCACAAGGGTTGTGAGTAATATTAGAAGGGCTTTGAGCACCGAAAAGATAAAAATTACTTGAGATTGTCCAATGAAAATTTTGATGAATAGGATCTAGCTTAAGGGTATTTTAGTCATCTGACAATTTGTGTTTAATAGAATGCCACACAAAATATCAAACTTCAAGGCAGAGCTATGTTAAATGGCAAGCACAAGCCAAGTAGTAGTTCCCAAAACATGGAATATCAGATGCAGCATTAGTTCTCTAATTGTTCTTCTCGCCGTGGTGTTTGTCCTTGGCATTTTTGCTACGAACAAAGAAAGCAGAAGGTGGTTGTTTGATCAAAAGACTCAGAGAAACACTGACAAGTACCTGTTATTGCGCTGTGACTTGTTTTCGGGAAAATGGGTATATGATGAGAAGAACTACCCATTATACAAGGAGCAGCATTGCTCATTCATGTCCTTGTTCAATGGGGTGGCTTGCGAGAGGTCTGGCCGAATGGACTTAAAGTACCAGCATTGGAGGTGGCAGCCTCATGAATGTGACCTTCCAAGGTCTCTCTCTCTCTCTTTCTCTGTCTTACACGCACACACACATTGACAATGTTATGATTGTGTTTTGAGTTCTGTGAAATTTTACATGTTAACAAGGTTTAATGCCATGGCAATGCTGGAGAGACTAAGGAATAAGAGGCTTGTGTTTGTTGGGGACTCATTAACTAGAAACCAATGGACTTCAATGGTCTGCTTGCTGGAATCATCAATCGCACCGACTCTAAAATCCGTGACCCCAAAGGGGTCCTTAACCACCTTTGAGATCGATGTGAGTCAAAAAACAATAATAAATATTAAACTTCAATACAATATCAATTCCCTCCTATCCTTAATTTCTAAAAGTCAAGGAATTACTGTTTGATTTCAAAAGTGTCCTAAATTGTTGGTTTAATACAATATTGAAGGAATACAATGCATCAATTGACCATTATTGGGCTCCATATCTAGTGGAATCAACCTCAGATCATCCAGTGCACCATCATTTTTCATCGGAGCAAATTTTAAGAGTGCAGGCAATCGAAAAGCATGCTAGGCACTGGACCGATGCAGATATCCTCGTCTTTGATTCTTACGTGTGGTGGAGAAGGCCAAAATTTAAGGTTTTGTAAGTACATTTTTGTAAACAAACTAATAGCATTTTGATCAAACAAGTCAAATTTTTTGTTTGAAACAATCATATTGATAATAATTATTTGAATATGCTTAGATGGGGATCATTTGAAAGCCCAAACAATACCTACAAAGAAGTTGAAATGGTACATACTTTGGAGATGGCTCTGAAGACATGGTCAAATTGGTTGGAGATCAATGTCAATCGTTCCAAGACGAAAATTTATTTTGTCAGCATGTCAGCTATTCACGGAAGGTATGGTATAATGAGTTTAATTTAAAAGTAGGATCATAGTATGATTTTTTTAAAAAAAAATAAAATTTGGTTAATGAATTGAACATTGCAGGGGTGAAGAATGGGGCAAGAATAAGGGTGAAAATTGCTACAATGAAACCGAGCCAATCTTGAAAGAGGGATATCATGGAAGTGAATCAGACCCAAGAATAATGCAAAAGGTGGAAGCTGCAATCGACAAACTGAAAAGAAGAGGTTTGAAAGTTCAAATGCTTAACATAACACAACTTTCAGAGTACCGGAAAGATGCCCACACAACCATTTACCGGAGGCAATGGGGACATTTAACTAAAGAAGAATTAGCGAATCCCAAAACCCGTGCAGATTGCATACATTGGTGCATTCCTGGAGTGCCTGACGTTTGGAATGAGCTCCTTTATGCTTACATTTTTCATTCTTATAGTCCGAGCTCAAAACAAAGCCAAAAGTCTAAGATTTATGAACCTTCCAATTCTGAAGTACACACCCGTTAAAAGTTTGAGATCAATAAAGTTTTTGTCCTACTTATGTAAGATTAACAAAGCTGTAAATGGATCTGCCAGCAATAGAATTACTTGCTATAATTCTTTTTTTTTTTCTTCTTTGAATATTTGGATCTTGATGAGATCAACCAGTAAATGGTTGTGTCCTTGTTTGTCACAATAGAGACAGTTTAAAGGAAAGCCACATACCTCATTAAAGAATTCTCTTGATGTCGTTTTCTTTAATCATAGACTTTAGAGGTATGAGTACTCAAATGTGTCATATTCAATTATTCATGCAAAAAATTTAAAATTTGAAGTGTTGGATCTCACAATATTAACTCATATTGACATTTTAGGCTAAGAGGATAAAGTTTGAATCAGAAAATGCGAAGTATTGGTTCTTCAACAATGGCTTTCAATGAAGTGTTCAATAAATTTTGATTCAAATGTGGAACAAAACAATCTTTTGAATGATATATATGATGCCTGTATATTTTTATTTTTTCAAATTTATTTGGATCATATGATTGTTAAAGCTCTTTCTGTCACCCTCTATTTCCCCACATTGTGGTTGCCAAATGAGTTGCTTCAAATAGATGCATGAAAAAATAGGGAATTTTCGCAACAATGTTTTTCAATGAAATGTTCAATAAATTTTGATTCAAATGTGGAACAAAACAATCTTTTGAATGATATATATGATGCCTGTATATTTTTATTTTTTCAAATTTATTTGGATCATATGATTGTTAAAGCTCTTTCTGTCACTCTCTACTTCCCCCACATTGTGGCTGCCAAATGAGTTGCTTCAAATAGATGCATGAAAAAATAGGGAATTTTTGCAATCCTGAATGCTGTAGTTATACGACATCACCTTGACTATTAAACTATTAATTATGAAACTAAGTTGGGATTTACTTAACTACTACAAAAATTGTTAAATTGTAGTAGTAGATCACATAACTATTAGAAATTGTTAAATTATATAATAGTTGTTAGAGAGTTGAACTACAGTTGTCAATTGGACCACTGAAACTTAATTCCCACTATTAAGCTTTGCTAGTCGCCAATTCCACAACATTTGGCGACTAAATTTTTTTTAGTCGCCAATTTTGGTCACCAAATGTGCATTTTGTTGTAGTGAATGTTTTGGTGTGCAGGCACCCAAGCCATCATCTGGTCCTCATAAATCAAGGGAATGCCTACCCTTGATTCTTATCCTGCGTAACAGGCTGAAATATGCTCTTACATACCGTGAAGTCATTTCAATCTTGATGCAACGTCATATTCTTGTTGACGGGAAGGTTAGGACAGATAAGACCTACCCTTCCGGTTTCATGGGGACGCCCTTCTACTATCAAATTTTGTTTCCTGGGTTTTATGGGTATGTTCTATCTTGCCCAACATGCCAAAATTGTAGTGGATGAACTATCATATGGGATGGAAGAGTAGTACTACATTTTTTATGACGTGGGGCGGATATGACTAACCAAATTCACTTTTCTTGTATTAGTAAAATATGACGTGGATATGCTTAGAATTGAAAAATAATAAATTCTTCAATGTTTAGTTATGTGATTTCATCTCTTAAAAATGTTCTTTGTGTGCACCAGATGTTGTATCTATTCCCAAGACAAGCGAGAATTTCCGTCTCCTTTATGATACAAAGGGTCGATTCCGTCTCCATTCCATCAGAGATGAAGAGGCTAAGGTTCGTCCTTTTGTTGAATTTTTATACTAATTTTTCAATTTGAAAGCAAGCTTTGTATTACTTTCCATGTTGAATAGTTGCTTTTGTCAATGGGAGATTGTGAGTATCTGTGGCACTTGTAAGCTGGAACAACAGCTGTCCTTATTTTGGATGATTTCTTTTTGTAACTTGTAACTTATGTTTGATGGAAATCTTGTGGAGTTAAAATGAACCATGTGTAAAATTGGATTGTCTGTTTTTGTATATTTGATGAAAATTATGCTGTCATGTTGCTGTAAAATACACAGATCTGATTAAATGCTCTAGATTACTTGCACTGATTTGTGTCTTTTCTTTGTGGAGAAATTCTTTTTTGGACCTATTAAGCATGGGGCTTTTTGCGTTGTCTTATTTATGTATATGCCTGGTAAATAATTGCTGTGAATTATACATATAACCATTGACTTTATGCCATCTATCATTCTTGTTGAATGTGTTGTCTGATACATTGGAATTGGTCTTCTCTGCAGTTCAAGCTTTGCAAAGTTCGCTCCTTACAATTTGGGCAGAAAGGTATCCCATACATCAACACTTATGATGGGCGGACTATTCGCTACCCTGACCCCCTTATCAAGGCCAACGACACAATCAAACTTGACCTGGAGACAAACAAGATCACTGATTTTATCAAGTTTGATGTTGGGAATGTTGTTATGGTGACTGGAGGAAGGAATAGGGGCCGTGTTGGTGTGATCAAGAACAGGGAGAAGCATAAGGGAAACTTTGACACCATTCATGTTCAGGATGCCACTGGTCATGAGTTTGCTACTTGTATGGGCAACGTGTTCACCATTGGAAAAGGTACAAAGCCATGGGTGTCTCTTCCCAAGGGCAAGGGTATCAAATTGTCTATCATTGAGGAGGCTAGGAAGAGGCTTGCTGCCCAAGCAGGTGCAGCTGCTTGAATTTTATGAATCAAGATTTGTTGTGGGCACCATTTTACTATGTCAGGGTTTATGATAGAAACTTGCGTTTTGTCCTTTTTATTTCTTAGTTCAATATCAAACTAAATTTTGTTGCTGCAGATTTTGTTAGACTCTGTTGGGTGATTTAGTAATTGAACAATGTTGGTCTTTTGCCATATTTCTTGAGATTATTTATTTGTTGTGATTATGTTCATTACTGTTAAGATTTTATGCGGAGCAATTTGGCTTTATGGTATGTGTCCAATGTCAATAGAATTTCGAAAAAGCCAGTTCTACGGGATTTGAGTTTGGTCTGAGTTCCATATTTTGATAGTCACTTCTCAGCTAGGCATTATATCATTCATTTCTGGTTCTTGATGGAGGATCACCAGAATAACATCAGAATTTTCTGCCTGAAAACTGGTTGCCTGTTGTTTGATTGCTGTCAAGTTCTTATGTTTGGGTGCATACTATTTTCAATTACCTGAAAATTCCCTAGGCTTATGGAGTGTATTTTTTGCAAATAGTTCTCTATTTATTTGTTTATTAATCAATGCCCTTTACGTAATTTACACCTCATTTTGCATTCCCTCAACAAAAAAGGCCTTTTGCAAGTTTTAGAGAGAGGGAGAGTGTGGGAAGATGTAAAGCACCTGCCCTAAATGAGTTGAAATAGAATGGTCATTTGAGCTTTGTATTTCCTGTCTCATGTTTGGTATGTCTTATTCAAGTGATAAAATGTGTAAATGCATATTTCTTATTCTGTACATAAGAAATAGTCATTTCATTTCATCATAAAATTATCATAAAAGGTTATCAATTAGCTATAACTATCATTCCGTTTTGCTACCACCACTACTCTACTATCATACCACTATGGTTGTCACAACCACCACAAACTAGCTTACTACCACCACCATCTTACTACCACTATTATAACAACCACTGATGCCACCATCAATACCACCCCTTTCATAACGATCATGAGCTATTTGAATTTTTAAGTTGTTAAAAAAAAAAAATCTATTTTTATTAATTTAAAGGCGTAACCAAATATAAGAATAAAAATTATTATCATAATCTCATACCATTTCATATTGACAATCAAACAATAAAATAAAATTCAACTTTGTATTCAATTTTCAACTCATTACTAAACATGGGATTGATTAAAAAAATAAAAAAGAAAGGAAAAATTATGATATATACCCCTCAAAAGATATCTATCATATGTATTTTATAATTAAAGAGAAAATTGTATAATTTCATATTTTTTGAGTTATAATTAAAGAAATTTTTTTTTACGTAAAGTGCATATGGTATTGTATGGAATGAGTGGTGTACGGTAGAATTATCAGAAATAAAATGAATCTAAGGCCCTGTTTGTTTGGAGAGTTAGAGGGGAGATTGAGATTTGTAGTGAGGTGGGACCTATTAATATTGTATTTGTTTTGAGAGATGGGGAGAGGATTGATCGTGAGTTCGAGATTATGAATCCCCTTGGAGAGGGGAAGGGGATTCGGATGGGCTTCAAAGACTTGGTATTACAAAAATAGTCTGCCGGATTAGAAATTTTTTATTTTTTATTTTATTTTTTACATATTGGGTATTTTTTTTAACATTAATGTTTAATTTTTTGTATTTTTTGTTAAGTAAAAATCATTATTTTATTTGTTTTATTTTTTTCTAATTTTTTTTTTATTTTTAAAATTTTTTTTACATATTAAGTATTTTTTTTTAAAACATTAATGTTTATATTTTTATAATTTTTTATTTATTTTATATTTATTTTATATAAAAATAATTTAATAATTCTTACACTAACAATTATCATTAAAATAAACATAATTTTATGGGAGATGCACCAATAAATTCCAAATTAATAACTTATACACTGTTTAGTCCTAAAGGTTTTCTTATAGACTGAAAGGTCCCATTACAATGTTTCAAACATTAGATTTCGAACATTAGATTAATGTTTCGAACATTAGATTGATGTGCAAATGGGACTAAATGGAGCATAAGAAAACTTTTAAGACTAAATGGTTCAACTTTTCAGAAACTAAGACTTATGGTAAATTTTCCTAATTTTATTAGTGAATTCCTCCATTCAACCTCCGAAACGAATGGGATGAGGTCAGGTGTTAATGATACTTGCAAAAGGGGAGAGAAGCTATTAAAGATACAATAAGTCAACGGACCAGAACCCTAGCTCCAGTCTTTTAGGGGTTCTCAAGTCAAAATCAACAGCAACATGGAGGTGAAGGTGGAGGTGGAGGTGGAGGTGGAGGTGGAGGATCCATACACTTCAATCCTCCTCCTCCAAGAAGAACTCATCTGCTACCCAATACACTCTCTTCAACCTCGACCTCAACCTCAACCTCAACAGCAACAACAACAACACGCTATTCTTCGTCTAATCCAAGCAGACCAGACGGAGACCCTGCACGAGTGTTGCTTCGTCCACCATTTTCCCCATGATTATGGCGCCATCTTTTTTTTGGATAAGCAAGTCATATTATAACAAAAAAGAAAGATATACAATGGCCCTGTTTGGTAGAGCTGTGGGAAAGTGCTTATAGCTTATGCTTAAACAGCTTATAGCTTATAACTATGAACATAAGCTGATTTCTGACTTATAAATTAAGCATCTCCTGTCCCACTCAAAGAATAAGCTGATTTCTGACTTCCAAAAAACTATAAGCTATAAGCTAAACCAAACACATCAAAATAGTTTAAATTAAGCTAAAAGCTGAAATAAGCAGCTTTTAAGCTGCACCAAACAGGGCTAATGAATTTTGTAGGGAAAATAAACATAAACAAAAAACAAACTACTCTCTCAAAAGAAACAAACTAAGCCTATAGACGACAAACACAACATACACAACAAATGATTCAAAATTTCCCTCTGGCACTCTTCAAATAATGAAGTTTCGCTTTGAGTTTTTTTCTGTTATCCTCTTTTGTAGTCTCTCTATTAATGGGATCACTTGGAGATGGACTCCCTCTACTTTTTAGGCTCTTCGTTTGACACAACAACTCTTGATTTAATTCTCCATTCCCCAACTCTCCCATATTACGTGATTCAAGGACATCAAAAGCATTAGATGTTGATGGGGTGAAACGCTGCGTCTCTTCCTCTTTGTTTATCACTGTCGTTGAACCTTGCCCACTATCTCTCCTTTTTTTCTTCACCACTTCCCACTTAGTTGGAACTTCTATGTTAGTCTCCTTGACTCTCCACTCCTGTTTGGAAGATGGAGGGTTCAAGGTCTTTGGCTTCTGAGGGCACAAATTAGTGGTATGACCAAAAATCTTACAAACATCACACCTTTGAGGCTTCCATGGAACTATGGCGGCATCATTCCTCCTCAATCTCTCCCTAACTATCTCTGCCTCACTCCTACCACCATTACCCACAATGATTATGATAATGATCACAATGAGAATGAGAATGAGCATGAGAATGAGAATGATAATGATAATGATAATGATAATACCCCCTTTGTCCCCCTACCCTTGTTGACGGAGACGCATCCTCCTTGTGTTGTATCCTACCAAATCCTATCCCCACCACCATCACCACAACCTCCTCCTGTACAATCACAGCTTGAGGAGCAGGAGTGTCTCTGCCTTTCACAATTGCCAAGACTAGAGGGATTTTTCCACCAGGTAAATCTCTCTCTCTCTCTCTCTCTCTCCTTTTTCACTGACTTTAGGGCTATTCCCAATTTACACTCCCTTTGGATGGGAAAGAAAACCCTTTTCTCATGATTTTATAAATTGGGTGAGAAATAGTGAGAAAATTAACTCTTTTATTAAGTCCATTTCATTTCTCACCACTTTTGGTTAGATTTGCTAAGAAATAAATTGATTGGTTTGTAAACCCTTAAAATGCAAAGAGAAAAAAATAAAAATAAATACTCATGTTCCTCTCTTACATTATTTAATTTTTTAATCATTCAAACTACATGATAGTGACACAATAATTTCTTTTCTTTTCACGATCCAAATGGAGAAACTTTTTGGCTCCTCATCCTCATCCTCATCCAAATCAATATCCCCCCCCAAAAAAAGAAAAATTCTTGAGAGAGGGAATTTAACTCTTTCGATAATACACTTTGAACATGGATTTATCAACAATTTGAAAGTGCCCTTGTAATGTGCAACTCACAAATGGTAGAGGAGAGTGAGAGAGTTTGGTGAGGCATCAAATGAAGCAGTTGGTGACCACATTACAAAATATAGTTACAAAGCACATGCTTAAATCTTCTACACTACTGGCCAGTGCAGTGTAGTGACAAAGGAGAAGATTAAGCAAGCATTCAAAATGATTTCAAGATAGTTCAAGAATCCTAATTTCGAGATGTAAGAATTTTGTGATATGATCTTATAATTGTGGGTATTTTGGGACAGGAGAACAGAGATACTTTGGAATCCCATGCTTTCAAGATATCTCTCATAGCTCAACAATTATA
Organism: Camellia granthamiana; assembly: GCA_036172215.1. Taxonomy (NCBI): domain Eukaryota; kingdom Viridiplantae; phylum Streptophyta; class Magnoliopsida; order Ericales; family Theaceae; genus Camellia; species Camellia granthamiana. Next base: position 4,679,543 of record CM069905.1, on the reverse strand, counting down.
TCTATCTTGGATGGGATTAAATTTAGTGCTGATCTTTTAGTTATAATGCTTATCTACTACTTAATATCTCTAACATGACAAAAAATTAGCTTAAACAAACTTATAACATCATGGGTGGACTATATATGTGTGAAGGAGTGAGAGTGAGAGAGGTGCACACACAATCACAAGGCACTGAAAGAAAAGCCAACCAACCGTTTGACCAGTGGGCCCATCACAACCTCCCTTGGATGCAATAGAAATGAGAATCTTTGGTAAGAGGCATAAGTGGGAAAAGCATAGTCCAAAGCTACTCTGCCTAATCAATAATCTCCATTTGTTCTCAATACGCTCCTTCTACTCTCTCTCTCATCACTATGTTAGTTTTCCTTAAATAATTCTGGAGTCCCTCCTATTTTTCCATATGACAAATATGCCCTTGTAAAAGGAAATTAATCTAATAGAATTTTTTTTTGTAGCTTAGGTCTAAGTTATGTGTCACACGCTTAGGTTGTGTTTGAATCTTGTAGGTGACAAAAATATAAGCTAAATTTGTCACTTTTTTTCCTCTACAAATCCTTATTTAAATTCTAAAATTCAAACACAACCTTGAGATTTAGTTCGTGTGAATTTTTAATTCTATTTAAAAAAAAAAAAAAAAAACTGATCTTTGATTGGATAGGACTTGTATGTACTTCATTCAGAAAAGTCACTGACACCAAAAAAAAAAAAAAAAAAAAAAAAAGCAGAGAAAATGAAATGTATGGTTTAGATTCAAATTTGATATGATGTGGATCCTACCCAAGTTGAAATTGCGCCAACCTATTTCATTTTTTCTGCAATTTTTTTTTGGTGGTGTTCATGGCATTGTTGTGTTTTGTCATTTTGAGAGGACATTGTTGGCATTGCAGTTGAACCAAAGGGTAAATGGTTGCAAAAGTTGATATTTTTTAGTACAAAGAAGGCTTTCTGTCTTCATGGATGTTGCTCTCTGCTAGGTAGGATGCTTTTTGGTGTTTAGCATTGCAGCATTAGTTTATTAGTGGAGGGAGGTTGGGACACTAGTGAATGAGAACATATACATATTTATATAAAAATATATATATATATATTTTTATGTGTATAGAAGGGAAGGTTGTGAAGGAGCTATGTGGAGATGGAAAGATGGAAGGGGTGGATGATGAGTTTCAACTTCAAGAAATCACTTCGCTTGCCAATAAAGAGCATATTTGTTAAGGACAATTCATGCCTCACATACGAGGCCCAAGGTAAGATTTTTAATATTAAAAAAAATAATTTGCTCTTTCTCTTCTTTCTCACATCCCGAAAAAGTTTTGTTTATAGCTTATATAGCTTAAAATTTGAAATCACACATTTAAGTAATTTTACTTTGAAAAGTTAGTTTAATGTTAGTCTAATACTCTCCCTCCTACATATATGGTGTGCTAATGGCAGGGAATGGGCATGGATTGGTTAGTCTTTACAAGGACATGGAAGCTTGTGAAGGATATGCAGACATACAAGTGATGTGGGAGATGATTCACTCTTCGCACCCACCTATTGGTCGTAAAAACAGAAATAGCAAGAGGGCTTCTCAATGGAGATTATTATTATGTTTCAAGCCAACGTAAATATTGTCTACCCTTTTGAAAAAAAAAAAAAAGAGGTTTTGGATTGTTTTGATACACATATTGTGTTTTGTGTCGTTTTTTTTTTATTTAATTTGCAGCAGCGTACAAAATTCTCTGATACATCTTTTTGAAGATTATAGATTTCTCTGATACATCATTTTGATCCAACACGCTCATATGGTTCGGTATACTTCAACTTCATCTAAATTTGTGTGGTTCATGTAAGCTAATACCTAATTTAGCAAGTATAGGTATTTAATATTCCTCTTTGGTGACAATTTTCAGAGTGACTTGCAAACTTGCTTCATCAATATAGTGTTCCTCACGGGGGTTTTTTTTTTTTTTGTTTTTTTAAAATTTTTGTTTATTGACATATTCCAGAAAATTAAGTCTACTTTTCAAAAAATTAAGTTTTTTTTTTTTATGTTTTTTGTATTTTTTTTTTTAGTGAATTTTTTTTAATATTTTACATATATATATATATATTTTTTTTTATTTTTTAGATATATCTAATCTAAATAAGTTTAAGAAGTATAATATATTTGTGATTTTTTTTTTTAAATTTACTAAATAAAAAAGTATAAAAATTTAATATATTTTTATATTTTATTGTATTCAATAAATTTTTTAAAATTTTTGTACAATTTTTTATTTTATTTTTTAAGTGTATTAAGATTAAATGAATCTGAAAATTAAAAAATATTAAAATGTTTAAAAAATATTAAAAAAACGAATTTAAAACTCAAAAAATTATTTTCGAAAATTCAAAATCAAACAGGGTTATTTAGGCTAAGTTTGGGAAGATAAGAAAAAGTTAAAAAGCCAAAAAATTACTCAAAAAGTTAACACTATTTACCAAAAGTCAACAATTACGGCTGCACAACTCCTAATTCTAATTTTCCCCCACAAACCAATTTTTACAATTTTTTAATACACATTTTTCTATAAAAAGTCAAAAAGTTAACCCAAACATCCATATTTTTTTCCTCAATTTTTTAGTCTAAAAAAACAAAAAATACACTTATTTAGGATACTCCAAACAACCCCTTCGTATCTTCCACCCAAGTATTTTGTGAATCCTTGATATAGTAGAGTGGATGTGAGTTTCAAGTATATCATCAAAGATGTAGCAGGACAAAAAAATAAAAAAATCAAAGAAACTACCATGAGGCTTCGAGAAAAAGGAAAGATTAGAAGCTACTTAATACTCCATGAAAACAGGGTCTAAACTAATAGTCTGATATTACATTTTACTGTATTTTCCACTGATAACTAAGTTTATTATTTTTGAGTTCGAGCTGAGCTGATTATGTCTTCATCTAAGTACTAACACACAAACTTACTGACAACACCTTAAGAGATAAGGATACGATTTTTAGACAAAAATGAAGATTACAGTAGAAATCTTCAAAATGCACCATCACCCTCATGTAGGAGCATCTGATCGAAGTGCCACACCCCTGCATGTGCCCAAAAAACAAAAAAACAAACGCATAAGATCATGGGGAAAGAAGACAACGGCAACAACAGATCCAAATTTTGATAAAAGATTGAAAAAGAAAAAACAAAGAACAAAAAGAAGGAGAAGCTGATAATGAACGGTGACAATGAAACTTGTTTTATACCGTGTCCTTTCCCAACCATCCGCAACTGAGTAACATATTCCGCGATTTTCTTTATAGCTTCAACCTGGCAAAGGAAATAAGAAGGGGGTTGGGAGGAATCAAATGATATTATAAAACTTACACAAGAAAACAGTTTTTGGAGATTATGTTTTAGAAATTTTTTCAGAAAACAATTTTTGGAGAAAAATTTCAAACAAGAAAACAAAAAACAGAAACAATACTAATATTTAAGTATATATGATAGTCAAATTGTTGCTTTAAATGAGTGATTTCTTTTACCCCTAGTCACTTGTCAAAGATAATAAGCAATGAGTAGATAAATTAAATGGCATCTTTCATTGAATTCTATGCATGAAAATATGTTAGAACATGTCTTCTAATGAACCATTGAAAAATGGGCATTTAGATACAAAGAAGTACAGAAATAGGCATTTATCTAAAACAAAGCAAAAGATGAAGTTCTTAACTGACCTGCTCGGTTAAAAATTCACTCTCAATAAACTCGCACATTTGAGGATCATTGTTTCGATCGGCCACCTGTTGTCAAGAACAGAGCATCTAAGGTGATTAGTCTTAGAGTCAAGTCACAAACCAACGTTTTAAACTCATACACCATGAGTTATATTTGAGCAAATGTTTTGTCACACTAAATACCTCAACAAAAATAAATAAATAAATAAAATAGAGTGAAGGATATCTTACAGCATGCAAGCTCAGCAGTTTCTCATTCGTTAACTTCTCCAAGGACAAAGCCAGTTCCATTGCTGAAATCATCAAATCACAGACGACAAGAGTTACTTACACAGGATATTATAGTAATTACTGTTTATAACTGAATAACAACATGACCCTTGAAGCAATTTGGACATGAACATTTTAAGGCTTGAATGATACACACAAAAACACGAATGCACAAGCATTTTGTGAATATGTAACAGACATTGCCGTACAAGGCGTAAAAGAAATGGCTACTTACCAAACAATGCATCACCCTTCTCAACATGATCAAATTCGGAAAGGGGCAGCAATATAGAGTGTAGTTTCACTCTTCCTCCGCGTTTGTTCTAATTTTAATCAAAAGAAGTAACAGTGTTATACAAGTAATTAGAATTTTTTTTAGATGATTTGAACATAAAGGAAAAATGAGAAGGAAACACATGATATTAGACAAACACCTGGTATTTCATGAACTTTTCAGCGTGTTCCCTTTCTTCTTCACTTGACTCCTTGAAAAATCTGAATTTAACAAGATCATATATTAAGTAATAAGTTGTACAAATAACAAAAATACAATGCTTAAAAAAGAAAAAAGAAAAAAGAAAAAAAAATGAGGATTTTGTAGATTTGTTACTTGGCAAGACCCTTAAGAGCAACATTGTCCCTGTCGAAGTAGGCGAACATGGCGTGATACACATAGGACACATTATATTCCACACTGTGATGACAAAGAGAGAATTGTTAGAAACCCAAAAACAAAATAAGAAGATAATAAATAAATTTTCTAAGCAGAGAAATTTTGAAATGCAGACTGAGCCTGCCTTTTTCATGTATACAAAATGAAAAATTCTAATATACACACCCCCTTGAAAGGTGTACTATATGCTCCCTAGTTATACTATTTTCTTCTTTAGTTATGACCAATTTTTTTTCTTTAGTTGTGACATTATTTTAATTATGACTCATAAGATTTTTAATTATATGCCTCATTTTGTGTTTACTTATGACTCAAAAAGTATAAAATTATATCATTTTCTTCTTTAGTTATAAGGTGCATATTTAAGGGTGTGTATCATAATGTTTCCCATACAAAATTTTGAAAACAAATGTAGGTAAATACAGAGTATAAGACAATCTCCACACAAATTATATACAAAAAGTAATAATAGATGGAATTCACCCAAGAAGCAGGGACACGAATATAGACATAGACAATGATATTGATAAGGGACAAAAATATATATATATATATTTTTTGTTTATTATGTATATGAAGATACATAGATATGAGATTAATATATGTGTGTATTTTTATTTTATTTTTTACTCTTTCTTTATTGTTTTCTTTTTATATATAGTTTGACCTCAAATTATCTTTCTAAAATTATATAAAGCTATTGGGACATGGCTAAACACTGGAGACACATGTACATGAAGTGTCCTAACATATTCTACAAAAAAAATAATTATTATAAATTTGACATGCCACATGGTGCGTCGAGACACGTGTTTCTTTGACGTGTCAGACACAACACTCATCTTAGAGTGTTGGTTCTTCTTAGCAAATTGATAAAGATTAAGGGGTGTGTTTGGTAATTAACTTTTTCAATAATTTTTTTTTAAATGTGTAAAAAAAATAAAGAGAGGAGTTAACTTTTTGTAGTTACTTCACCTCCCAAACACTCTTATTTAGGCCTCATTTGAAAATAAGCTATTTTAATAATTTTTTTGACTTTTTCACTAAAATATAATATAAAAAAGCTAGTATGTTTAGAATGATTTTTTAATTTTTTTACAAAAAGATATGTAAAAATCTTGGCCTAATTATGGATTTAAGTCTCGGACCAACTACTTTGTATACTATGTCAAAAATTAGGTGAGTACCTAATTTTTTTTTTTCCCAAACACACATTAATATGTACTATTTAACCGTTGTTTTTTTACCAAAAAAATATGCAAAAAATAGGAAGAAAAAAAAATATTATTTAGTGCTCATTAGGCACCACGTGGCGGTGATCCTCACCAATCACAATATACCATGCGCTCTTGTTTCGCAATCACTTAATACAAAATCATAAATCTCACATTCTCTGCCAATCACAACACTCTTTAGACACCACCTGGTGATGCTCCAAGACTGACCAATAACTTCTCAAAGAAAAAAAAAATTTTGAATTTTTTATATTAATTTTTTTTTTTGTGTAGTTTGTTATTTTTATGACTTTTTTAATAACCTTTTTTTAGACTAAAATTAAGAATTGCGAAGCGAAGCCTTAATATTTGATTCAATAAAATAAAATAGAATGATTTCATAGAATGACTATTCTTTATGATTTCATTTATAATATATTTTGCACTAGTTTATCTTTTAGTAAATCGATGTTTCCATGAAATAATTAATTTATTTTATTTCATTCCAATAAAACAGCAAGATCTGAGGAAAACGGAGATCGAAAACAGAGCTCACTTGATCTGTTCATTGATCGCAGCTTCACAATCCTCCGCAAACCTTTGGCGAGCAAGCGAAATCTGGGGAGCGATTGGGACCATCAGATCCTCCTTCTTCACCTCCTCAAATGGCTGAAACACCACCCCTGTCAGCGCCAAATCACCGCTCATCGCTGCCGAGACCACCAGCGCGCCGCCTCGCCTTTTCGGAACCACAACACTCATAGCAGAGGAAGAAGAAGATGATGAATTCAAGCCCAAGCCCAAGGCTGCCCCAAGACTAGCCCCTTGCATTCTAGAGAGAGAAAACATTGTTTCAGAGAGAGAGAGAGAGAGAGAGAGAGAGATATTGGAAGAAGAATGAGGAATTTGAGTGAAAATGGTGAATATGGAGAGAAATCTGAGTGAGATGTATAAATAGAGGGGGAGAGAGAATTCGAGTGGCACACGATTCATTTGCAGCCGTTGAATGAGTTGACACGTGGATGGCTTAGATTGAGAGGCGTGTGGCGGGCTCGTGGCTTTTATCTAAAATCTAGCTGGAATCTTGAAAATATACGGTACACGTCACTGTCAAAGGACCCAGAGGAATCCTCTATTCAAAGCCTCTTTTCACACTGGCATTGCGACAAAATGTTCAAAACTCGGTTTTGACTCACTCCGAGTCGACTATTTAGGTTGAGTGGAGGAAAAATATGATTACATCTACCTCACAATAAGTGGTTATTAATTTCAATTTAGGTTAAAAAAATTGTATAATAGAATGTCACAGTTGTAAACAAAAAAACATACACTAATTTTAGTTGTTTTGAATATTTATAATAAATTGTGTCCTTGATTATAAGTAAGCTTAGCGAGAGAGTAACAATGACCACCTAGGTTGGTTAAGCAAGCTTAGGGACCAAGACTACCGACTTCAAATGAGTAGTTGATCTTTTACTAATTCGCAGTAGCATCAGATGCGATGAACAGGTAATGTCAAAGGCATACTCTCTATATACCAAGTAAATTTGTAGACGTACCATGATACAATCTTTGATGGAGATACATAACATGACATCTATGAGACGAGCCCATATATCCCTTTAAGCAAGCAATATAGAAACAAGTGAAAATAAATATAAAATGCTAACTAATGTATCCATACACAATTTTCAGACTAACACTAACTTAGGTCTCGTTTGGCAACATCACTTTTTAATTTAAAAATCAAAAAGTCACTAAAAAATCAAAAAGTCAATAACCTATACTAGAAAGTCAAAATTTTCATTTTCTCTTTACTTTTTGCACATTTTTTCTTAAAAAATTAAAAAATATCCCAAACATACTATTTTTTTATCATATTTTAGCTAAAAGTTAAAAAATTACTAAAAAACTCTGTTATCAAACGAAGCTTTAATCAACAGAGAATTAGGCCTATATGACCACCGAGCCAATTCATTAGAGCCCTTTAGAATTGAGTTGACTCAACGACATTTCTGAGTCGAGACACCTTAAAAAACGTTCATGCATCTAGCTAACCAACAATGTTCATCCCTTTTGTCTTTTATGTAGGACTTGAAAAAATATGTTGACCGACGGATGGTGCAGAGACGAAGAGGGTATCATCCTCCCGTGTTCCCTTCACATTTTGTGTCTCATTTTAATGCAATGAGTCTTTTATAAAATCCAGAAAGTCCATACTATCATGTTTATATTCTATTTTTTCATTTTGTATACAAAATAGAAATTAATTTGATAAAAAATAAACATTAAAAAAATTGGTTTGAGCTTATTTTTGAAAGTTTTGTTTTTTTGCCAGGCTCACGGGTTCGACTGACCTGGCTGCTTTTCACGGACCAATGGACTGAGCCGGGTTTCAACACCAAGACCTAAGACCATTCCGAGCCTTGTTCTGGTTGGATCATCATGCTTACCACACTTTCTTTTTTTTTTTTGTATTGCGATTAGTATGTTAATAGTAAGATTACAACGTAGGCTAACGTTACTCTATAGACTCAAACTTAAAACCTCACTCAACACTTAAGTCACCTCTCCACAACCACTTGGACAATTGGCCGGAGTCCAGACTACCCCTTATGCATCCTATTTTTTCTTTTCTATTCTTCTCCACAACCACTTGGACAATTGGCCGAAGTCCAGACTACCCCTTATGCATCCTCTTTTTTCTTTTCTATTCTTTTCTTTTGTTGGGGGGGGGGGGGGAGGGAGAGGGCACTTATTTTTTATTTTATTTTGAATTCTTTTACTTTCAGCTCCCTAACAGGCTACTGTCTTTTCTTGTGGATGTTATTGTTATGCTCCAATGGCTTTTGTGATGGAGTTTCGCAGTAAATGGGTCACCCCAAATTCATTTCTTTTGATTCCCCCCCCCCCCCCCCTCTTTTTTTGGGGGGGGAAAGTTGAAGTCATGAAATTTATGAATAATTCCCATGTTTCCCAACTGCTAGATTTTGGATTTGTTTTACTTCTTCAGCCTAAATCTGCTTCTAACAGAAGAATGGTTTCTCTGTTGATTGAGCAATTTTACAGTTGAAAAAAAAAATAAAGAAGGCTGCCAATGGATCAGATTTGATCCGAATCCAGTCCAAATTCAATAAGGAGAAATCCAATCAAATAATTCAAAAAGATACCAATTTAAAAATCTGATGATTAAATATTATTTTTATTTGATCATTAATTCAATCTCAAAAACATCTGTGAAACCAAACACAGCTAAGAGATAGTTTTAGAATGGTGAGTTTTGTCAAATTTACATGGCTAATGTGTCATGTGATGGTGAGAGTAGTAGTCAGATAGCTTTCAAGATTAGAAGATGTCACGAGAATGAGAAAGAGGCTTGTGAATGCCACATGTTCAGGACCATTTGATGATCTTGATGTAGAGCACAAGCACTAGCACACTCTTTCTAGCTCTCTACTTGGAATATTCTTTTGCTTATTTATTTATTTAATTTATATATTGCCATTGATAATGATTTTTTTGTAGGTGAAGTGAGAATGATGGTGTTAAAGACCACTTACACATAAAGACATAAACAAGAAAAGTGAGGCTTGTGGATAACACACTTCCCTCTCTACCTCTCCACCACGTGTCCCACTAATTTATCGTTTCTTTCTCTCTCTCCTGTTTATTTTCTTTGGTGATTTAAAAGATTAAAAATGTTGAAGATTTTAAAAATTTTATTAAATGTCTTATATAGGTGTGAGATTCACATAAGACCTATTTTGTGTGGATCCCGTCACATAGATTTGATAAAAACTTTAATAAAATTTTTAAAATTTCTAACATTGCTCTTAAAAGATTGGGTTGTTTCACTTATTTTGCTGTTTCAATTTTTGTGATTAGTTCTATCAATATAATTATTGTTAGTGTTCAAGTTCTCAGCCTTTTTTTTTTTTTTTTTTTTTGCATTTGTGCTCAGTTGTTTTAATTTTTGTGTATTTATAATTAAGAAGGAGATGACTATCACTATATCTTATAATTTTTTAATTATAGTGAAAACTGTAATAGTTGAATAATGCTTGGGACCCCCTTTTGGGGGTCACCCACTCACCCCCTTTGCCACGTGGCGGGGGTGATTGGAAGAGCAGGAAAAAAAAGAAAAAGAAAAAGAAAAAGTAACCAATGAGAGAGAGGGGGGTCAAAGGGGGTGGGGGGAAAAGGGGGAATGAATCATTGTTGGTAATAGTTATAGTCATACACGTAATCTTATTTTTATTTCTTGTTATTATTTTTTTAAAATAAACATTTCTTATTATTATTTATATTTGTATTTCATATTTTATTGATTCTGATTAGGTGATGGAGGAAAGGTTGTTTTTTTTATCCAAATTCATGAATCTAAGCTTACAAGTAGTGTTTTTCTTGTATATAATACTATTGAATTTTTTTCTTCTTTTTTTTTTCTTTTTAATTTCTTCATAATATCAGTTGTTCCTGAAGGCTATTATTTTTATTTTATTTTATTTTTTGTTTTGGCCACAAGATAGAATGTTGAGGGTTAATAAATTAAATTATAAGGAAAATGTCACAATTGTTCTATCGATTTAAATTCTCAATCTTTGACCTTCTCACTATCTGAGGAACAATTACATGGACCAATGAAAATTGATTGCCCAATCTAAAATGGTGTGTTTGTGTATTTATGTAGAAATATATATATATATACATGTGTGTGTGTGTAAATATAGAAAAATCTGACAAAGTGAAAGCTAGAAGAAGACACATTTTATGAAGTTCAGAAAAAAAACTAAATAGAAAAAATAAAAATATTGAGAGGAAGATACATTCGACACTCCATTGGATTCTAGTCCTTTGAAAACAGGGCTAGGCAGTGTTTGGTTGCAAATACATCACAGATGAGAATATAGCTTACACATTTTTTTTTTTTTTTCATTTCTTACAATACTTTGTGGTGTGTATTCTGTACTGTACCCATCCTTGTAAAATAATACCTACAAAAATAAAGATCATACTACTCAAGAATTAAATTTAGGCCATCCATAAATTTTCGGAGAAAAATTTTGAGTTCGGATTTTGGTTTCATAGTTTTTCTAAAAAAATATTTTAAAAATTTTACTCAAAAACATTACTTGATCAGGACGGGAAAGCCTACAGTGTACACCCTTTAAAGGTGCATACCGTATGCACCCTATCACAAATTAGTGTAATTTTATTACAAAATTTCATAACATCAATCACAAAATGCGTAATTGTCACAAATTGGCGTAGCAAAAAATGTCGTAACTAAGCCACAAACTTTTATAACATTAACCACAAAATTTTAGACATTTTGTTAAACTAATTTGTGGTAATGTTACATTTTATGATTAATGTCATAAAATTTTATGATAAAATTACAATAATTAGTAGTATGGTGCACCCTAAGGGTGCACACATAGGCTTTCCCTACTTGGTCATTGTCTTTCTTCACCAAAAAACATGGAGACTATGCTTGTTTAACTTCCATGAATTGCTACTCTCAGTTGACATACTAAACTGTTTTATGGTTTTCTTCTGAATTCCTCTTCTTCCTCCTCCATCCACATAAAAATGGAAAAGCAATGAAAGCTTCATTCTGGTAACTCTCTCTCTCTCTCTGTCTCTGTGTGTGTGTGTGTGTATGTGTGTGTGTGTGTGTGTGTGATATGTGAATTGAGGCTATTTTTGTTTAGCAGATTAGATTGGATGAGATTGTTAGTGAGGAGAGGATTAGTGAAGAGATTGTTAGTGAGGAGAAAAGTAAAAGTGTGTTTGTTTTGATTATAGTATGGGAAATGGTTAGTAATGGGATGTTAAATTATTTTTATATTGTTAATATATAATAGTAATATATAATATACTCACACACTTTAGGTTAATATATATATATATTATACACACATTGTATGCTATTGTATGCTGTAAAGTCACAGACACCACTCACACACTTTCATCATGCTGTCTTCTCCTTTCGGTGCTTCCGCTATAAATAAGCAAAACTCTTGTAACCAACTTAGACAATTGAATACAACATACATTCATTCAGTCTCTCTCTTTTCTCTCTCTATAAATCTTACATGGTATCAGAGCCCAGTGTTACATTTCTGGCAATTTTCGATTTTCGTGTTTAGTCCCGTACACAGTGGCACTACACCAAACCGCTCAGAAGTTCCTCACGATTCCAACGGCACCAAGCCCGTCCTCAGAAACCATCTCACGCGCCTACACGCGCCGTCTTTGTCCTCGGCGTGTCACCAAGTCCGCCACCACTCTTACACGCGCTTGCACGCGCCAACTGTTGCTGCACACATCCGCCACGCGCCCACACGCGCCCACACACTCGCGGCTGACGTCAGCCTTGCCACTCCCGTACGCCGCGCCTGCTACTGTGTGCCTCTCGTGCGCCGCTTCACTAGTGTGCACCCGCGTGCGCCAAAACTGCTACCGTGCGCCGCGCCTGCGCCAGTCCGCTACCGTGCGCCGCCGCCTTCCTGCTAACGTGCTCCTCCCTGCACTCTGCTAACGTGCGCCGCTGACACCTCTGCTGACATCATCTCTGCACGGCACATCTTTCCTAGCTATTTTCGACCTTCCGGACTCACTGGTACACTCTGTTTTACCTAATTTTGCTCCTACAGGTCTGCTCCTATTTATTTCGCCCTATTCACCTATTATTATGGATCGTCATGATGCCTCCCATCCCATTTCCGTTATTTTGAATGGTTCCAACTATGTCCTATGGGCCCAAGCCATGTCTTCCTTCCTCAAAGGAAAGAAGCTCTGGCGAATTATCACCGGGGATGTGACCCAACCAGTAAAAGACACTGATGAAACTACTGCTACTACTGCTACTGCTACATATGAAGACCGACTTGAGGAATGGGACAGCAAGAATTACCAAATCATTACCTGGTTTCGCAATACTTCTGTTACCTCTATCAGTCTTCAGTTTGGTCGCTTTCAGCTTGACTCTGTCACTGCTCCTGCAAAAGACATCTGGGATTTTTTGAAAGAACGATACCAGACTACTGGTCTAGCCCATCAATATCAACTTCAGAGCCAACTTCACCGCATGCGCCAAGAATCCAATCAGTCCATTAATGACTTTCTGTCTCAAATGTATTCTGTTTGGGATCAGCTTGCTCTTTTAGAACCGGCTTGGCCTCACCGAGAAGATGATGTTTTATTCACTGTCTATCGTAATCAACAACGGTTGGTGCACTTTCTCATGGCTCTCACTTCCTCTTTTGAGCCGTCTGTGCCTCTCTACTTCATCGCCATCCCTTGCCCACTCTTGAACAAGCTATTTCTGAGCTATTCTCAGAGGAGACTCGCCTTGGTACTCTCCAAACTCATCATGTGGACTCTGTTCTTGCCACTCCTCCGTACTAGCCATCCTTTACCTAGTGGACCACTGCCTGTTTCTATTGTCAGAATCGGGGCCTTCCTTCAACACATCTCCTAGTCAATTGCCCCGTCAGAACCTGCCGACACTGCAACAAACTTAGTCCTGGTCATCTGCAACAGGATTGTTTTCGCAATCCCTCTCGTTCATCCTCCAATAGCCACTCTTCTCGAGATGGTTCTTCCCGGGAGAGCTTTCATTGTTCCGGGACTCAGTCTCATTCCGGGAATCAGTCTCATCACACTACTGCTGCTGCTGCTGCTGCTGCCTCTGAGGGTTTTTCTGAGTCACCTGCTCCGTCTACCCCTCTCTTTTCTCCAACAGATGTAGAGGCCATGTTCAAACACCTTCTCTCTCCTTCTGGTACACCTCCTCCTACTGCTTTGTCTGTGATTCCAGGTAACTCTTCTTGGTATTTTGACTCTACCTGTTGTAATCATATGACCTCTAGTTCTACTATATTTTCCTCCATCTCATCATCTCCTCATATTCCCTCAATTCAAACTGCTGATGGTTCTCTCATGTCTGTCCGTCATGTTAGTACTGTTTCCACATCGTCTTTATCTTTACCTCAAGTTTATCATATCCCTGCTCTTACTTTAAACCTTATTTATATTGGTCAATTATGTGAACTTGGTCTAACTGTCACCTTTTCTGCTACTCATTGTTTGGTGCAGGACCCTCAGACGGGACAGACTATTGGGATCGGCCGTAAGCACAGACGTCTCTATGAGCTCATTCACCTTCATGTTCCTGACTCTCCTCAGATCGCTGCTCCTGCATCTGCTTCCTCATTATCTCCTTTTCATCTTTGGCATTGTCGCCTAGGACATATTTCTGTTAATCGCTTAAAGTCTTTGGTTTCTAGTGGACAATTGGGTCATGTAAATCCAGATACTTTCGATTGTATACATTGTCAACTTGCCAAACAACCTGCTTTATCATTCAATAAAAGTACTTTTGTTTCCCATGCACCTTTTGATCTTATACATTCGGATATTTTGGGCCCCTCCCCTACTACTACTATGGGGGGATCTCGTTATTTTGTTGTTTTTATTGATGATTTTTCCCGTTTTACTTGGATTTTTCTCATGAAAACTCGGTCTGAACTTAAACACATTTATTATAGATTTGCCCAAATGGTCCACACCCAATTTTCCAAACCATCAAACTTTTTCACTCTGACAATGCTATGGAATATCGGGATTCAGATTTCCTTTCTTTTCTTCAGAGTCATGGTACACTGCCTCATCGTTCCTGTGCCGGTACGTCCCAGCAAAATGGTCGTGCTGAATGGAAACATAGGCATATTCTTGACACTACTCGCGCTCTCCTTCTCTCTTCTTCTTACCCTGAAAACTTTTGGGAGGAAGCTGCCCTCACTGCTGTCTACACTATCAATTGTGCTCCTATCCCTATCATCTATAATCAAACTCCCTTTGAACGTCTGCATGGCACTCCCCCTCCATACACTAATCTTTGAGTTTTTGGCTCTACCTGCTTTGTTCTGCTTCAATCCCATGAACACACCAAGCTTGAACCTCGTTCTCGTCTTTGTTGCTTTCTTGGGTATGGCATTGAACACAAAGGCTTTCGCTGATGGGACCCTCTCTCTAACCACCTTTGTATCTCCCGCCATGTCATTTTCTGGGAGCACACAATGTTTTCCTCCCTATCCTTCTTTCACTTACCCGCACTTTCCACTAATGTACTGTTTACTAATCCTTCCATAGATCTCTTCTCTGATGAATTTGATACAGGTTCCTCCTTCATCGAGACGCCCTTGCTCACTCTTGATCCTGTCCAGACTGCTCTCCCTGAAGGTCCACCTCTCACTGTACCACCTCCTTCTCCACCGGTTCTTCCTCCTACTGATCCTCCTACGGGTCGACCACACCGGGTAACTCAACCTCCTATCCATCTTAGTGATTATATTGTTGGGTCGGCTACCTTTTCTACTTATGAACCTACCTCCTATCGTGAGGCTTGTACTAATCCTCTTTGGCAGCAAGTTATGACTGATGAACTCCAGGCTTTGGACAAAACTCATACTTGGGATCTTGTTGATCTTCCTCTTGGCAAAACTGCGATTGGCTGCAAATGGGTTTACAAAATCAAGACTCATTCTGATGGCTCTTGTAGACACTCCATTTTTGACCGACCTTAAGACTCAGACGTCACCGATCGAGCGCTTGGTGATGTTGCATATCGTGCTCGTCCAGAGGTTTCAGAGTCTCGGCCGTAAGCCCTGCCTCCGGACTTCTGGGCTTTTCTGTGCCTTGCCTCGATTTGCGAACCAGGCTCGATTTTCTTTGTTTCTCTTTCCAAAGGGAGGGAGAGGTCTTGTAGACCATCTCTCAGTGGCCGTAGGCTACGTTTCGTGGTCGCAGGCCATTTTTCCCATTTCGGAGCCCGGTTCTCGGTTTTCGGAGCCGTCAGGCCGTGTGCCTCGGTTTGGGACCGCCTAACTACCTCCGTTTGCTCCGATTTTTGGCATGCATCTTATTTACTCCCTTTTGAGGGACACTGTGGTCTGAGAGACCCACTTCGTGGCCGAACACCACTCTCTGGTGCCTAACAGTCAGTTTTTGGGGCCTCGGACTGCGCGTTTCGGCCCCCGAACCTTCATTTCGCATCGGTTTGTGTTCATTTTTTTTGCAGGGACCTCTGTTTCATCACCAGGAAGGTCATAGAAGGGTGGGAGGCCAGTAATTGTTTCAGCAACCAGTTATATTCCTTCATCGCCTGCCGACGCCCGTTTTTCTCACTTCCAAGCCAAAGTTGACCACCCTAGGGCCACTTTCTTCAACTCCAAACCACATATTTGTGTTGTACACACCTGGGAGGACACAAATATCACATGGCCGGCCAGTAATTGTCATTGACCCTCTTGAACCCCTCCTAAAAATGGCCTATTCTCTCTCCTGTTTTACAGTTACCAATTTTGGACCACAGGGTTGTGTTGAGGACATCTGGGAGGCCACCAATTTGTGGCGGCCGGCCACTAATTCAACTTGGCCTTTTTGACCCCTGGCCGGCCGGCCATGGGGGGTGGTCGGCCGGCCACCTGCAGCTCCAAAACCTGGCCGGCCTTGATCCTTACAGGGAGTACATTACAGCTGTGCATCTTTTTTCCCTCCAAAACCTGTATCCGGAGGGAACTTTTTTGGAAGGAAACTTGGAGTGATTTCCCTCCCATTTTTTCCTCCTTTTCTCCCCCTCTCTTGGCCATATAACCAGCCTCCAGCTCTGGTGAAAAGGGTTGGAAAAATTGCTCTCAAGCTTTGCATACACATCTCCCTCCATCTCTCTCTTTAACCCTCAAAACATCCAAGTTCTACACCCCTTTCTTCATCACCACCTAGCACCACACCACCACTTCCATTTCCAGCAGCTTGGAGGTCTTCTCAGAGGCTAGGAAGCAGCTTTTCTTGGTCCAAGAGGTAGCAAAGGATTGGTCTTCAAGGGTGAGTTGATTTCTCCCTCTTTCTAGCTCATTTTTGCAAGTTTTCTTAGCCCCTTTTTCTTGCTGTTTTGAGCTCCGACCAAAACTGAAAGTGGCATTTTTTTGAGCTCTATTTCATCTTTCATTAAGGGTCTTATCCTGTTTGGGACCCCCATTTTGCACTTGCTTCATTACCCCTTTGTATGCCATAATCTTGCATAGTATTTTTGGCCTATTTGTAATCTGTTTTGGAGCATGATTTAAACTGTAGATAGGCTTATTTTGAGCCCTTATTCAACATTAAAGAAGGGCTCACCACTATTTGGGACCTCCATGTATCACTTGCCATTGCACCCCTCTTTGGTCCCCATTTTTGCATGATTTATTAGCCTATTGAGCTTCTATTTTTGGACCTTGGTCCGAACTGAAAATGGCCCTATTTTGACCCCCTATTCATGTTTCATTAAGGGTCTATGGCTGTTTGGGACATCCTTTTTATACTTCATGTTATAGCTCTCTTGGTGCCCTTATTTTGCATAGCATTTTGAGCATACTTGTATCTGTTTTTGGGGTTTTTCATAAACTGTAATACATCATATTTTTGGCCCCTATTCAATATTGTAGAAGGCCCCTTCCCTGTTTGGGGCCAGAATTTGTGAGTTACTTCATTACCTCTCTCTTTTTGGCCATTTTTGCATGCTATCTTAGGCCTATTTGTGCTCACTGTTTGGCCATGCTTTGAACTGTAAACATGCTTTTTTTGGGGCTGTCTAGCTTCTTTCTTCATACTTCATGTTCAAATTATGCATGCATTGCATAGCTATAGGCCATTTCATGCGCCAAATTTCATGTTTCGGGATTGATCCCATGCATCGGGTATCATTTTGCCATGATTTGGGGCTGTTTTGCATCTCATTTTGCCTCTGAAAATTGCATGATCATATGCCATATTCCATCTTTTGCCATGTCTTGTTAGAGTGGCATTTCGTGCCTTAGGTTCGGTCCTCGGTTTGCGTGCACGCGTGCATGCACTTCGAGTTGTCTCATTTTCATCTTATGGCCTCCTATATGAGTGTGGCCGAGGTCCACTTGTGTTGGTGTAAGTCCATTATGCATTGTGTATGTATTCCATTTCATCTCATAGCATTGCGTATGCTAGGATGTATGTTAGCGCATTGTGTATGCCATGTTACCTCGTGCATCGTGTATGCCATTCCATAACATTTTGCATGTTAGGTTGTATCTTAGTTGCATTTCATGCATATCATGCATATTGCATCGTGTTCGGGATAGGAGTTAGCCCGGGCACGGGAAACGAGGTACGTTTCGTACTCCGAGTAACGAAACGTGTCTCAATTCCCCAGTCACCGACACTCCGGATTATCCATGATGGACTTAGGTTTTGTTAAGTTTTCATTTGCATTCATTCCATATCGAGTTGTGCAACTCGACTCCTCGGCCATCATGCATCGAGATGCGTGATTGGTGGCATGAGGATCGAGACATGCATACATTTGTGAAAATACATTGCTATGCCCCTTTCCTGCTCTCTGTTGCAGCAAAATCAAGAATCAGCAGTCTTCCGAGGCTTGGCGCGCTTTCCAAGAATAATTGCAAAACAGAGGCTAATTGGGGCATCTTAGTGGATTTCCGCGCAAGGCAACCCGGACATGCATCATTCATCATCCGGAGCGGAATCAAGGCAGTCCCTGGCTTGCGTGCCAGTTTATAGCTTTCCTAGATTAATTTGTAAATTAATTAGGAATTTGTACACATTTTGGACTGTATTATTTGGACTGTACTATTATTTTATTCGGGACTGTATATTTATTCGGACCCTCTGTGCGAGGGCATAATTGTAATAAGTGTGGGTGAGTGTGATGTATGTCTTCCAACCCCACGTCTTTCTTCCCTTTTATTTACCTGCTTATGATGGTTAGATTAGGGCATGTTTCAATTAGCATACAGTATGATAGCATGTTTGTATTCATTCATCTGTCTTGCACGCACCGGGCTCGGCGCATCATACTAACTGCATTTGTATTTCAATTCCAAGTTGAATACATGTTAGCTGTAGCATTCCATATGCCATGTTTAGAATAGCCGAGCCTGCTATAGTTTGCATTTTTGCATGTGTTGCATTAGGCATTTCTGTATACTTAGGATCATGCATGATTTCTAATGTAGTTTCTGTTTTGGCTTGGAGTACTCGGTGAGTTTTTATGCTTTAGCATCCTTGCATGCGTGTGAGTGTTGCCATGAATAGCATGCTTACCATGAGGCTAACTGCTTATGTGATATAACTGCCTGAATACCTGTGGGTGAAGGTTGGCTTATTTGGATTGGAACAATTCATCAAATGTTTGTTTTAAGCCCACTAGATAGTGGCAAAACCATTGTTTTCTAAGCCCACCCGAGGGTGGCAAATCCACGTCTTAGCCTACCTGCGGGTAGCACCATCAAACCATTTTCAAATAAACAAACATGAAATGTTTTGTTCCAATTCAGGCGACTCAGTTTATATTTGTATGCTGTGCGCATCACATAGTAAATCTAGGCTAATAACCGGAATAAGAACACATAATGTTTTCAAAACTAGATATCACGGTTAGTAGAGGCTGGTCTTTGACCGGGCGAGCGGGGGTGCTCACGAAGTGACCTTCCCCAATCGTACCCAAGTTCCCGAGCCGAGGCAACTTTGGTGATGACGGACACGTGGCTTTTGGCACCGAGTCAGGGTTTCCTAAATTTCCCCAAAATAAAATATTTAGGTGGCGACTCTGTATCTGGCAAAGCAGTCCATGTTTGGCACTTCTTTCAAAAATCTGTTTTCTCAAAAACGATTTGCCGGATTTGGACTCTTTGGTTCAAGATTTAGAACCGTGACAATCGAGTCCTTGAACTGTAGTGAGCCCAAATGAACAGAACGGGACTTAACCCTCCCGGGGCGTTCGGGGACGTCTACAGTTTCTGGCGACTCTGTTGGGGACTTAGAGAACTTGACTCGAACTCATGATATCTGGTTTTGACTACACTTATGTGTTTCTTTGCATTGCATTTGCATTGGTGCGCCTAGGACACCGTGTTTGCCATATGCCATTCCCGAACGATTTGCCGGAGGCTTGTCTTGTCAAGGCATGACCATAAGGCTGATCAGCTATGGGCTCTGACAGCATGGAAACACAAACCCCGGTTTTACCGGGGCACCCTTTTTGACCATTCAACCTAGTGCATATTCGGATCCATAGTGACCATTCCAAACTAGGACAGGCTGCTTACCCGTTTATAGGTTGTTTGAAACCGCTGCGTGCGTAGTGAAACCCTAGCTCCTGACAAAATAGGACAGGGAAACCCTATCCCAACATAGGGGTGTTTTGGCTCTCACTTATCTGTTATGTGCTTGTTAGAGTGCGTCTCTATAGGGAATGCATGTATCAGTTTATGAGTTTGGACATCAGGCCTGCGGGCATCAGTCAGTTATTTGAGAATCAGTTATCTGCGGGTATTAGGATTCAGTTTTCGGAGACAGTGATTCCAGGAATATTGATCAGTACTTGAGGACAGTGTGTATTCAGCTTATCAACCGTGTGTTGTTATGCCCAGCCGTGTGTTGTGTATTTAATTTAAGCTGTTATGCTGTCCGTTTATCTGATTATTTATTTCCTTTTCGCTTTATTTATCTTTTTGCTAGGGGCAGGGTTTTTAGCACAATTGCTTCCGAACCAGTAGATATTCCCCAAGCACTTTGGACAAGAGGTCGTCGGCTCAATCGATCTGAGGATCTGGTTGACGGACATCCAGTGTTCCACTCCCTACCCCCAGTTGTTAGAAGAAGGCCAAGAAGGCGCAGTGTGTCAGAGCAGGGATTACTGGGGCAGCGGGCTACTTCAGTAGTGAACAGTCAGGTTGGGGTTTCTGTTTCCGCCATAGAGATACACTTACCGATCAGTTAGCTGGACCAACAGAATATGGCCGGGATAGAGGAAATGATGCGTCAAATGCAAGAGAGCATGAGACAGATGCAGGATGATGCCATCCGCCAAGCGGAATTTTCTAAACAGCAAGCCACAATCATGGCCCAGCAGGCTGAGCTCATCACTAGGCTCCAGCAGCAAGCCGGAACATCAACCTCCACCCAGCCCCTCCTCCGTCGGGGATCCCACTACCCGAGCAGGCACCAACCGCCCAAAATACCCTGCCAAATCCCCAAAACACCCTACCAAATATTCAGGAGGACACGGGCCTTCCAACGGGGCCAACTCTGCCCCCACTTCCGCCTCAACTGTCCAAGACCCATACACCCAACCACCCCGACTCTCCCTTCGAGTTCGAGATAGACCATACAGCTCTGAAATTGAGCAAGCTGGAGAAGCTTTTCAAGAAATCCCAGGGGGTGAAGGCTATTCCGGATATCGAGGACGGATATACCGATGTGGCCGTGACATTGCCAGACAGATTCAAAATGCCCCAGATCGATCGCTTTGATGGATCCGGGGACCCCATGGTCCACCTCTGGCTATTTTCAGATCTACTGCGGCCAATGGGCCTAACCAGACCACAAAAACTTTCACTATTCGGCCGAACCTTGTCGGGTGTGGCCGCCATCTGGTATGCAAAGCTGGAAGATGATGTCAAAAGAAGCTGGGATGAAATGGCTGAGGCCTTTGTTGCACAGTACTCGTACAATACCCAGATCGAGATTACAACTCGTGATCTTGAGACGACGAGGCAAGAGCCCAAGGAGACTTTCTCCGATTTTGTGACTCGATGGAGGGCAAAGGCATCGATGATGACTTTGAGGCCTACAGACAAAGACCAAATCAGGATGATTGTGCGCAATCTCCAACCGAAATTGATGCAGAAGATGATTGTACTCCCATTTCCCACCTTCTCAGACCTACACGAGATGGGGGTACAAATCGAGGATGCAATGAAACAAGGTTTGATTGACCAGGACCGGGAGCAACCACGGAGGACATTTAACCGCAACAACAACGCAGGCCCGAGTGGCGCTGCAAACACAAGAGCTTCGGAGGTCAGTATGGTCACCACCATTCCCCCTCCCCATCCAAGGCCCGCGGCGGCCACACCCTTCTCCGGTGCATCCGGAAGTAATACCCAAACCACAAAATATCAGCCCAGAGGCCAAAGAACCTTCACACCCCTATATATGCCCCTGTCAAAGGCTCTGGGGGTATTAATCAGGAAGACGCATTTGACGCCCCTGGAGCCGAGGCCACTACCAAATCCACTCCCTCCCTCTCATGACCCGGCAAGATACTGCGCGTATCACCAACAGCACGGTCATGACACCGACCGTTGCTTTAGGTTGCGTCATGAGATCCAGGATCTTATCGACAAGTAGGTGATCGCGCCTCCCGAAAAACCCAACGTCACAACAAATCCCCTCCCACCACATAACCAAGCCCCTCCTCCCAACAGAATCAACTTCATCCAAACTGGGGTCGTGTCTTACGATCCCAGTATCTATATCACCCCATCCCACCTACCTAAGCCGGAGGTGATCCTTCCTGTCTGCACTGACTTGTGCATGATGGAAATCTCCACAACCCAATCTGAGCCAAAGGTGGTGACCACCGAAGATGGGACAGGGCAGATTTCAGAGAAAAGTGGGGTTGTTGAGTTTGGGATAGAACAGTCTGGGAATCTCACTGCAGGGGCCTACGATCCAAGTGAATACATCCAGTCAGTGGGCCAGTCTGAGCCGAGTGTGGGACTGCCAGATAAAGATGAACTGTGTGTGATTCAGGGGGACAGACTTGAACAAGGGGCGGATGACCTGACAACAATGGAAGAGGACTTTGCCAACCTCCAGTTCTTCAACGACCAAGAATCAGGCGATGCAACAATCAACTGGTTTGAATATGAGGAGTCGGCAGAAGTTATCGGATGGTTAGATGATCAACCAGACATTGTGGAATATCAACCAGAACAAGGCCCAACAGGGGCGAGAGTATCAGTGGTGGCCGGAAGGGCCGAGAGTCAGAATACACCGCCAGAGAACGCCGGCACTAAGAATTTCGCTCAGAATTTGGGGATTGTAAATGCAGGGAATATTGACCAACTAGCTGTACTGACACAATTGGAACAACAAAGATTTGAGGATTCCGAGAGAATCAGAAAAGCTAAGGCCCGTGTGGGGGTCGAGAGTGCTGTGTGCACAGGAACAGGAAATGTTGCGGGCATGAAGACTGAAGGTGCTGCGAGTACGATCATACCGGAGCCGGACAGGTGTCTGTCGGCTGCCGACGGAATGTGGTGGGAAGACGATGACTTATGTCTTGCCCACACAGATGAGGACTGGGGGAGTAGTCAACCAGATGACACCTGGTATCTCGATGAGATCGCTCATATGACAAGAAGTGGGCGGTATTTCAAGCCTCCGCATTTAGACCAACCTGAGGCATCTGGGAAAGACAAGGAAGCTGAGAAGCAGAGAGAGAAACAGATTGAAGAAGAAGCTGTGCTTAACCAATTAAAGAAGATACAAGCAGACATCTCCATCTGGGGACTGCTTATGGCTTCACGGGTGCACAGACAGGTTGTCCTATCTGCTATGGACAAGGCCAAACTCTCTATCGATACTACACCAGAACAGCTGGTTGGGCTGGTTTTTCCGGGAGGAGGTTCCCCGGCATTAACCTTTTCAGATAAGGAATTGCCGCCCGAGGGCGTGAATCATAACAAACCTCTCTATATCTCCATAGAATGTAGAGACAAGTGGATACCGGTGGTACTTGTTGATACCGGGTCTGCCATCAATGTTTGCCCAGCCAGAACAGCATATGCAATCGGGTTGAAGCCCGCGGACTTCGTCCCGACAACTCAGGTGATCAGAGCATACGATAATACTAGCAGAGAAGTGATGGGGACTGTCAAGATTCAGACCCAGGTTGGTCCAGGACAACAAAACATCGAATTTCATGTCTTGGACGTTCCTGCAACCTTCAACTTACTCTTGGGGCGGCCGTGGTTGCACCAAGTAAAGGCAGTCTCTTCCACTTTACATCAAATGCTGAAATACCCTCACGGGAAGGGGGTGGCTATTGTCTTCGAAAATTCATCCATTCATCCTCCGTCGGAAGTGTCTACACCAGTTCTAGAAATCGAGCATGGCATGGAGGATGTGTTCTTATCGGGGTTCACTTTGGCTGAGGCCCGGGTGGTGCAGAATATTATGGTTGTGAATGAAGGTTTGTACGTCAGTGCTCAATCCGTCTACCTCATGAACAAGCTACAACACATCCCCGGGATGGGATTAGGAAGGAGCGGCAGGAAAGGCGTCGCAACATTGGCCGAAGTGCCACACAACCCGCATACCTTTAGACTGGGTTATCTGCCCACCAAAGGGGACTGGGTGAGGAAAGGGAAAGAAATGGCCGGCAGAGCCAAAGCAAAGCAGGCTGGGAAGCCATTTGACTTGATGCATAGGCCCATTCAGGGTACCCTGAACGGACGCTTCGTCCGGGAGGGGGAGGACTTTTCGTTTTGTGGCTTCCCAGAGCCATGGCTGAACGCGGAAAAGAAGCGCGTGCCAGGTTTCGAGATCTTCTTCGACCTGCAACTATCCGGGGATGACGTTGCCACAGAGCAGATAGACCCATCAGCTGAGGTTGAGCAGTGTAAAGCAGTGGATCCTGAGGGCACAGAATTTGAAATGGGGGTAGCACTGACATGTCTACTCTCTGATCCTCTGATCGACCATAAGTGCTTGGGGGATAACTTTGAGGTTTCCATGATTGGGGATGAAATGGCTGCGAGCCAACCAGCAGCTATCTTGGATGCATCTATCGCACCCTCTCTCACTTGGCAATACGAAGAGGGATTTTTGTCCAGCAGCACCGGGTCAGGTAGTGAGCCGGAATCTGATTCCACCGAGTCTTGTGAGTCGGAATCAGATTCCAGCTCGACTGAGTCTGAGTCTGGTACTCCTGGGGATGTTAACCCGGATGCCACAGTCCTGTCTAGGTCGTCTTTTTCCTTTTCATTTGAGTCTGTTGTAAATGAATCGGACGATTTGGATGTGCCTAATGAGAATCAAGCAACTGTGGCTTCTGAGTACTTTTCTGTGCCCTTAATTTATTGCATTAATTCAGACTTTCAAAATTTTGAAAACGACGAGGACGAAGTTCCTCCGGTTTTGCAACGATTAATTGAGCAGGAGCAGGAAAGATTTGTTAAACCCCTAGTGGACGAAATCATTACCGTGAACATTGGTACTGAGGAGGACCCGCGGCTGGTCCAAATCGGGTCCACGTTGTCTTCGGAGGAACGCAAGCGCTTAGTCGCTTTATTAAAAGATTTCAAAGATGTTTTCGCGTGGTCCTACGAAGACATGCCTGGAATCGATCCTGAGATTGTACAGCATCGGATCCCCCTTGACCCCGAGGCCCGACCAGTCAAACAGAAACTCAGGAGGATCCGCCTGGATTGGGCTCTCAAGATTAAGGAAGAGGTCACCAAGCAAATCGACACAGGTTTCCTGCTGGTATCTGAATATCCGACTTGGTTGGCCAACATTGTTCCGGTGCCAAAGAAAGATGGCAGGATCCGAGTATGCGTAGACTTCAGGGATTTGAACAGAGCCAGTCCGAAGGACGACTTTCCCTTACCGCATATTGATGAGTTGGTGGATTTCACAGTAGAGCACGCATTGCTTTCATTTATGGATGGCTTCTCAGGTTACAACCAGATAGTAATGGCACCAGAAGACAGGGAAAAGACTGCATTCACCACCCCGTGGGGGACATACTGCTATAGAGTCATGCCGTTTGGGTTGAAGAATGCTGGAGCTACTTATCAACGGGCCGCGACCACAATATTACATGATATGATCCACAAGGAGGTTGAGGTGTACGTGGACGACATGATTGTCAAGTCCAAAGAAAGAGAGGGCCACTACACCGCCTTGCATAAGTTTTTTCAAAGGATCAGGGAATTCCGGTTGCGGTTGAACCCTCAAAAGTGTACATTCGGTGTTACAGCGGGAAAAATGCTGGGGTTTCTGATTACACAAAGAGGCATCGAAGTCGACCCTTCCAAAATCAAGGCCATCCTAGAAATGCCCCCACCAAGGACTGAAAAGGAGGTGAGAGGCTTTCTGGGTAAAGTGCAATTCATAAGACGGTTTATCTCAAAATTAACCTTGACTTGTGAACCACTTTTTGGTCTCCTGAAGAAAGGCAAGAAATTTCAATGGGACGGCCGATGTCAAGCAGCGTTTGAGCAGATCAAAGAATATCTACAGAACCCGCCCGTTTTATCACCACCAGAACCAGGGAAACCGTTGATTTTGTACCTATCAGTGATTGAGACCACGATGGGCTGTATGCTCGCACAAGAGTCTGAAGACAGGGTGGAGAGAGCCATCTACTATCTGAGCAAGAAGATGCTAGAGTATGAGACTCGGTACACACCGTTGGAGAAGGCTTGCTTAGCTTTGGTATGGGCTACCAGGAAGCTGCGGCACTACCTGTTAGCTCACTCCATAATGTTGGTTTCACGTCTCGATCCCATCAAATATCTTTTCGAGAAACCAGTACTTATGGGTAGGCTAGCTCGTTGGTTGCTGTTGCTCTCCGAATTTGATTTGAAGTATGTCACACGCAAGTCAGTCAAAGGAAGAGCAGTAGCAGAGTTCCTTGCCGACCATCCGATTGAGGGGGATGAAGCAGTTGAATACTTGTTCCCAGATGAAGCAATTTTGCATATCGACGACGAAACTTGGACGATGTACTTCGACGGAGCATCAAATCAGTACGGATATGGGATAGGAGTGTTGCTGATAGCACCCGACGATTCCCGTATCCCCCTAGCCTTCAAGCTCCGATTCAAAGTCTCGAACAATGAAGCTGAATATGAAGCATGCATCGCCGGTTTGGAAGTAGCCCTGGAACTAGGGGCAAGACGACTGGACGTCATTGGGGACTCGAACCTTGTTGTGTCTCAAGCAAAAGGAGACTGGAAAGTAAAAGAGGAAAAGATGATGATGTATCACCAAACCTTGGATTTGCTAATTCCTCGGTTCGAGAAGCTAAGTTTTACTCATCTACTAAGAGAGAACAACAGGTTCGCAGATTCTTTAACAACTCTATCTTCCATGATAGACATCCCGTGTGGAGTCCGGATGCGTCCAGTCATCATTGACCAGAAGTTTGCACCAGCCTATGAGTCGATTGCTGCTATAGATGAGGTTCAGGACAAAAACCCCTGGTATTACGACATTTGGAATTTCTTAGAGAAGGAAACATATCCGCCGGGGGCGAATGCCAAGGACAAAAGGGCAATAAGAAGATTGGCCGTTCAGTTCATCATCTGTGGGGGTAAGCTGTACAGGAGAGGTCATCTGGGAATGCATAAACTGTGTGTTGATGCCGAAGAGTCGAAGCGCCTAATGGAAGCCATCCATGGAGGAGAATGTGGAGCACATATGAATGGGGTAATGCTGGCACGGAAGATCCTCAGACAGGGGTACTACTGGTCCACCATGGAGGAGGATTGTATCGGTTTCGTCCGGCGATGCCACAAGTGTCAGATCCATACAAATCGCATGAACATCCCGCCGACAAAGCTGTACAATATGACTTCACCATGGCCATTTTCAGTCTGGGGAATTGATGTGATCGGGGCTGTTACGCCAAAGGGGTCGAATGGACATGAGTTCATCCTGGTTGCGATAGATTATTTTACAAAGTGGGTTGAGGCCCAATCTTACGTGGTGTTGAAGGCTTAGCACGTTGCAAAGTTTATCAGAAACAACATCATCTGTCGCTACGGGGTCCCAAATGAGATAATTTTAGATAACGGTTCCCACTTCAAGAAGAAAGTAATAGACTTGTTGGAAAACTACAACGTGGCTTTTCATAAGTCGTCTACCTACCGGCTGCAGACTAATGGAGCAGTTGAGGCTGCCAACAAGAACATCAAGCACATATTGCAGAAGATAGTGGAAACCTACCGGGACTGGCCAGATAAGCTGCCGTTTGCTCTGTGGGGCTACTGGACTTCAATCAGAACTTCTACCGGGGCGACTCCGTATTCATTGGTTTATGGGATGGAGGCCGTTCTACCTATTAAGATTGAGGTTCCGTCATTACGAGTATTGGCCGAGTGTCAAATAGCCAAGGCGGATTGGCAACAGAGCAGATTCGAGGAACTCATGCTTTTCGATGAAAGAAGACTGAAAGCGCTGTACCACATTCAAGGCTATCAACGTAGAATTGCCCGGGCTTTCAACAAGAAGGTTAAGTCCAGGAATTTAAAGGAAGGAGATTTGGTACTCAAGGACAACCGAGCTCCCATCCACGACCCTATAGGCAAGTTCAGACCTAATTGGACTGGTCCCTACATCATCAAGTCTATCTGGTCAGGTGGAGCTGTGGTTCTGATGGATTTGGATGGCTTAGAGTTTTCACAACCGATCAATTTGGACAAGTTGAAGAAATACTATCCTTGAGAGGCTCGCTAGGCCGAAAACCCGAAAGGGCGACCTAGGCAAAACTCAGAGCACAAAAAATTTGAAAATATAAAAACTGAGCTCGCAAGGTTGAAAACCCGCAAAGGGCGGCCTTAGCAAAAGTTAGAGCGCAAAAGGAGAGTAAAAATACCCGAGCGAACCTAAGCCTGAACTACGTAAGGCTTGATTCCCATCTTTGGGATACGTAGGCAGCTTCATCCTGAAGTTCAGCCATAAACATTTTCCCCGATCAACTTTGTCCATTTTGATCATCTCAGTCATCCTTGTCCATCAGCATTCATCGTGATCTCCGGTGCAGTGCTATTCAGACTAGGGGCAACTTTTCGTTGCCATACAGTGCTGCGGTACCTATCAGACTAGGGGCAACTTTCCAGTTGCTAGGATCTGGGGTTGTGCATCTCAGTGACAGATCTCAGGCGTGTCCTGTTCTGATCCATATCGAAAATAGTTTTGAAAAGTTTTAATAAAAGTTGACTTTGTTCAAATTAATCTTTTTACAACTAAGACCATTTTTGGACCAAAGCGGAAAATTTTCAGTACCACAACCTTTAATTTCGTTGATTTCAAAACAGAGTTCTCCTGCTCTTGCATACAATTGAAGTTGCTTTTTATTACACTCATAATGAAAACTTGAAAGTACTAATAAAGCAATAAATCTAGGGCATAGTCAAGTCAGGTGTCCCTGCGCCCCCTCCCAGAGCTAGTCGAAGCCTCTGATGCCAAGCTGGGCCCAGTCTGCGCCTCCTCATTGAGCCAATCCCGGCACTCGTCAGACAAAATGCAACTGAAAATGGGGGCGGGGGCCAGGAGCTCTCTATTTTCCCATGCTGCGGCCTGCCGAACCAACTGTGCGCCTCGGACCGAGAATGTAGCCGGGTACTCTATCCCCTCTGGTGGGCAAGTTTGATCATGACCGAACTGGCGTAGGATACGGAATGGGAAATAGAATGCGCAGTGAGTCAAGCCAATCAATCGAATCCCGATCTGCCGGGACATGCTGTAACTCATTGCTGGAAGATTGAGCCAAGGACAGCGCCAAGCAATGCGATCTGCAGACAAATTGCACATCCAGTCAAACCACCACCTTTCATCAGGGGCATCGATTAGGCGCTGTCGAAAGAAGTAGCCTCGAGCTGAGTAGGCTGGGCAAGAATCCACAACCTGCAATTTATCCATCAACCATACCTGGGGAGGGATGAAAAATGAGAGAATAAAGAATAGAGAGATGTACGACGAGAGAAAAGTAAGAAAAAGGGTTTTGTGAGAAAAATCGAGCCTGAGGGCCGAGTGATGTGAGCAAATACATATGTGAGGTTGGGTGGGAAACATTACCTGCAACAACAGTGGACTCCCGGCAAATCTGGTCATCTCCCGGCGATAGAGAGCATCCAGACCCATCAGCGGTTCGGCCAACGTCAGGGCGACACAGCTCTTTCCTTCTTTCAAGCCTTGAGTAACTTCAATCAGACGAACACTGGATCCTCCAGAGCTTGAGGCAAACAGAAAATGAGATAGCATGCACAAACAGAGGGCATGTCGCCGGAAACCTTGCCAATGATGGTCACTGCGGTCACCAGCATCGGAGAACCGATAAATCAGGCCCGGGATATCCAACATTCCGTCACAAATCAGGGACCGAGCATCATGAGCGGTAAGTCCACACATCCGCCCTAAGGTTTGGGCATGGCCAAAATTAAGTTGAGGCAAGATCTCTTCCGAACGCTTGGACTCCATTAAGACTCGAAAATCTTCGAAAGTTGGACATACCTCTTGCCTGCCGAAACTAAAGACGTGCGTCACCGGGTTCCAAAACCTCGCCGCGGCATGGAGGAAGGGAAAATGCAGCGGAGTGCGGCTCAGCGTGAATAGTGCATTCAAGCCGAAACCCCGAAAATTCAACTTTTCCGAGCCATCTAAAGAAGCCATCCAAACTGTGAGATTTTCGACGAGAAAGGCTTCTATTTTGGTGAAAAACTAAGATGAAATGAATCAAACACGGGTTTAAGGCTTTTAAAGGGGATGAGACACTATTCGGGGACACGTGTCAAAAATTTGGTGGCTGCTGAGCAAAGTGGCCGGCCGGCCACCTTTTCTAGCAGGCCGGCTACCTTTTTCCCCCTCAGATACAAAAACTGGCCGGCCGGCTCCCAAAAGTGGCCGGCCATGCTCCCATGTGTGCCATTGGTCTTGTTTTACCCCCCAGAGGAAAGTTCCAGGCATTTCCAAGCAACGGGTGTATCGAAGGCCTCCATTTTCCTCTGTTTTGGATGCGTTCCGTTGCCCAGATCGTCCGAAGTACGCTTTGTTTTGTTTATCAAGTTGTAATTTTTGCTTATCGAGTTGTCGTTTTGTTTATCGAGTTGTAAGTTTTGTCGAGCTGTCGTATTTTGCGTTTTGAGTTGTTACTCTTTGTTTACGCAATTTTGTTAAGTCTTGTTTGATTATCGAGTCGTTAACATTGTTGTATTTTGCTTATCGAGTTGTAAACTTGCTAAGATTCTGTAATTCCTTAGTGAGTCGAGTTATTTGATTTGTTGCGTCGGTTCATTACCTGACCCGGTAAATACACAGTGCACATTTCCATTCAATCCCATTTTTATGCAAAATGATGCGATGCGATGCTGAGAGCATAAAAATACAACACTTTTTCAAAAAGCTGTTTCACCCCATCATATTTCCTTTTACAAACAAAGGTACAAGTTTTACAGAAAATAAAAAACTGCCTAACAACATGCAAAGTGCTACAAACTACTAGCAAAAAGGAAAATAAAGCAGGGAACAGCAGCATCAATGCTCTCGGGAGCGGGAATGAGAGGCCCTCCTCATCCTCTTCTGCGAGACAACCTCTGCACCACCATCACCATCCGGGTCGGAGCTGTCATCCTCAGGATCCCCCTTAGCCTCGCCTCCACTCCCAGAACCAAGACTGGAATCCCTCTCCTCAGCGGATATCTCCGACTGACGGCCTGCGACCTCCTTCTCCTCATCCTCATCGGGCTCCGCCTCTATAATATGTGCCCTGCGTCTGCGAGAGGACCCTCCTCGAGCCCCTCGAAAAGGCCTGGATGGTCCAGCTCCTCGAAAGGGCCCAGATGGCCTAGCGCCCCGAAAAGGTCCAGACGATCGACCTCCCTGAGAAGGCCTGGGTGGCCCAGCCCGCGGCGGAGCATATACAGGAGGCATCTGAAAGTGAAGAGTTCAATACATCAGTTCAAATATGAAAATCAGATGCGAGTACAGTATGCGAGTAGGGTGTGTGTCAGATGTGCTCCACACAAACAACCTATCAATGCAGTAGAATGTTCAAAACCAGCGTGTCATCAGAAATACGATAAATGCAAGAAAGATGAACAGTACCTGCACACCCATAATGGCCAGCTGTGCCTCCCTCCGCAGGATCATGCCCTCAAATGTGGCCATCACTCCAAGCATCTCATCCACGTACTCAACAGGAGGCTGTAGATACAAATGCGAAACTATCAGTAAAGGAATGAATGTCTAAGTATCCGACTGATAAATCAAAGCTGTAAAACACACCGGTAGCGAATCAGGATCTCTGACATATCTGTGGTCAGGAAGGGGAGGCTTCAGCGAGACCTGATAAGGAACCCCAAATCGCCAACTCGTCAACTCGGTCGGCATGTCTGGCCACCCAGGATGATGAAGAGTCGGAGGAATCGGGGGAACCGATCCACCCCCACCTCTGGATGTACCGGCCCCGCTGCTGGAAGGAATATCTGTAGCCCGAGCCTGGCTCGAAGATGGCACACCAATAGGCCTCATCGAGGGAGTGCGCACTCTCGTCAAGGGAGGCATCAGATATACGTAGCGATAAGTGGCATAGTCCCCCTCCTCAAGATGTAGCAAAGCATCAGTGCCCAGCATAGCACTAACAACATCCCGGGAAGAGAGCCTATCAGCAGTCCGCATAGTGACTGGGGGTGCTGCAGGAGGGTCCTGAGAAGTATAGCCCCATACCTGACGCAAGAAGCGTTCCCCTAGAAACCACGCTCTACCAACTGGTCCCTCAAATAGGATCCTATACTGGGAAGCGCCCGATCCTCCAGCATACTAAAATCGGAGACTATCACCCAAGGGCGCCCAGGGCTGCCAGGTAATCTGCAGATAACCAATGCATAAACCAATCAGAAATCGGGAATGTACAAGACAGATCAAAGGTGAAAACGGAAGGGACTGAGAGTTCTGAAATACCTCCGTCGTCCGCACAGTGTCGAAATACTGCCGTAGATAAAAGAGAGTCTCTTGAGGTCTCGGCCGGTGTTGGCCCTCGAATACCAGTGAGTACGGGGTCATGAGGGGCCCTGCCACCACCAACTCTGGGGTTAATGTCGGGAAATATACATAGACCCATAACTGAGGAAAGCAGTGCAAATACAAAAGTGCTGAGGGCAAAATACAGAGTGTAAAGTGCGTTGTGTGTACAATGTACAAGTAATGAGGAGCAGAAATGTAAATCAAGAGGACAGAAAGTACCTCCCAGGCCCTCCAATAACCGCCAAGTAAGTCTCCCTGCCCGCGGGAGGTCGCGCTCATGTAGCAGTAAAGGGTAGCCAAACCGGCGCCACCCCAATCATACCGTCTGACCTGTGATAGGTCCACCAGAGCGCTCAACAGATACAGCCCAACCGTGTTCCCCCTATTGGCAAACAGAGTAGTCCCGAAGAGGAACATAAGAAAACCACGGGCATACTGCTCTGCCTCCTCAGGAGTCCCGGGCTCCATCCTCTCCCTCCGAAAATGGGAAGAGAACCAGGTGTATCGGACTCTCCATGAAGCTCTATCAACAGGCGGGCAGGCCCCCAGCAAATGTATCGAAGCGGCCTCCCATTCGCCCATGTCCTCGTCGTAAGGAATGGGCCGACCTCCTATGTCTAGGCCAGTCAATACAGCAAAATCCAGCAGGGTCATAGTCAAATCCCCAGTGGCGGAAAAATGAAAAGAGTTGGTGGTGTCCCACCATCTCTCCACCAAAGCTGCCATCAGTGTCCTCCTGGCAGGACAACGCGATAACCCAGCGCAGAAGGACCCGAACCCTGCCAAATCAACTAAATCCCGGACAGCCTCCGGAAGCTCAACGTACCAATCTCTAGCAGCGGTGGAGCCGTATCCCCGCACCGTGCGAGAACCAACCTGCATTCAGAATGAATACATGTGTCAGTATAAAATGAATGAGCTGTGTGCAAATGAGATGAATAAGCTGTGTGCAAGTAAATGGGCTGTGTGTTCAGAAAATCCGAGTTAGGGCTGCGTGTTCTACTCTCAATCAGTGTGTGCTGGGTGTTCACCTTCAATTTGGGCTGTGTGTTCAGAAAATCCGAGTTAGGGCTGCGTGCTCTACTCTCAATCAGTGTGTGCTGCGTGTTCACCTTCAATTTGGGCTGTGTGTTCAGAAAATCCGAGTTAGGGCTGCGTGTTCTACTCTAAATCAGTGTGTGCTGCGTGTTCACCTTCAATTTGGGCTGTGTGTTCAGAAAATCCGAGTTAGGGCTGCATGTTATACTCTCAATCAGTGTGTGCTGCGTGTTCACCTTCAATTTGGGCTGTGTGTTCAGAAAATCCGAGTTAGGGCTACGTGTTCTACTCTCAATCAGTGTGTGCTGCGTGTTCACCTTCAATTTGGGCTATGTGTTCAGAAAATCCGAGTTAGGGCTGCGTGTTCTACTCTCAATCAGTGTGTGTTGCGTGTTCACCTTCAATTTGGGCTGTGTGTTCAGAAAATCGGAGTTAGGGCTGTGTGTTCTACTCTAAATCAGTGTGTGCCGTGTGTTCACCTCAACGACGAGCTGTGTGTTCAAAATCAAAATATGGGCTGCGTGTTCATCTCAAATGTTTAGGCTGCGTGTTCAACTCTCAATCAGTGTGTGCCGTGTGTTCACCTCAACAATGAACTGTGTGTTCGACATCAAAGAATGGGCTGTGTGTTCATCTCAGAATTCAAGTATTGGGCCGTGTGTTCAATTCCCTACCGGTGTGTGCCGTGCGTCCACAATCAAATTATGGGTCGAGTGTTCAGAAACTCAAGTGATTGAACTGTGTGTTCAGAATGCAAAAAGGATACTGTGTCATAAACTAAACATTCTAAATAAGCTGCTTACTCAAAATGAGCAGACAAACATGGCAAAGACACGAAGTGCATGAAAAACACAGAATATGTTGCAGAAAAAGGTAAAAACGAAGTAAAAACCTCTCGTGCCTCATATGAAAGGTGATACTCTGGCTCCCGCAGAAGCAGATCTCCGGGCACTCGCTCATCAAAGTCAGTGAAGTGATGAAAAACGGCCCGCGAAAGAACGTGCGCCGGCGGGGCGTACCTCTCGAGAACGAAGGGTCGAACCCTCGGAGGCAGAGTCATGACATCAAAATCATCCCCGGCACCCGGAGGACCTCCGCCGTGAGGAAAATGACCGGCCATTTCAAAAGATCTGCAAAAGGAGCAAAAATGAGCAAAAATTGGAAAAAGTCAACAAAAGTCAACTCCCGGGAAATGAAAAAGTCAACAAAAGTCAACTCCCAAGAAAATCTTCCGAATGTTGAGACAAACTTACCTCAAGTGGCGAAAATAAGAAAAGAAGCCTCGAAATCAAAATTTAATCGGTTCAAAGTGTTTAAAACTGAAAGTTTTCGCGAAAACAACTTGCGTGGGGGGTTGGAAAACGCGTATAGAGCTCAGATCTGGAGAGGAAAATGGTTTGGGAGGGAGGAGAAGATGATTTCGGACCTGATGTTATGAGCTCAAAGTGTTTGGGTGAGTGTATTTAAAGAAAAGAAGGTGAAAAGACCAAAATGCCCGCGGATTTGGGCAAGTGGCCGGCCGGCCACCTTTTCTGGCTGGCCGGCCATCCTCTTTTTGCAACCTGGCCGGTGGCCTCCCCAGGGGAAAGAAACTGGCCGGTGGTGATCCCTAGGTGGGTCCCAAGCTCTCTGCAAATTTTGAGGAAGATTGGAGTTCCCGGGACCTGAAAAAGTTCAAGAAAAGTGCACTTTCTGTCGCGAAATTGCTCCGCCGGAACTTCAGCTTCAATTTCTGACATGTGTCTCATCATTACTCATCAAAATCAAAGTGTATCCTTTTGTAACCTCTCCGGGAGGTGAACCGGAGACCGCAATCGAGTCGCCCTCGCCGAAACGCGCATTTCCTTACTCACCGTTTTGCGACAAACGCGTGTCCTGATTTGCGATTGTTCTGCATCATTGTGCATCTAACTTACATTCTCATGAACATACTTGCATTGTCATGCACGTCTGTTTGGTATTACCATGCCTCTGTGTTTAAGCTTGCGTTGTCACGCACGCTCCTTTCTCGCACTGCGATGCATTCACCCACTGACACCGCTTTTGTCGAACTTTCGATATCACATTGAATATATCTTGCTAAACATGTTGTGCTTGTTGAGTTTCTCTCTTTTGCAGGCACGACATTGTATGTACGGTTCATTTGAAGCTGGTGCGACCAGACGAATCGCGCAGGTATCGTATCTTCTCCGTGTGAGACGCGACGAGAATTGAATAATTCTCCGCATTCCTAACTACATGAAATGTAGTTGTTGCTTTGCATTCTTGCTTAAAACTGTTGCATCTGTTTGTGAATATTTGCTTCATTACAGCTTGCTGCATTTGCATGAACGTCGAGTTATATCTGGCCCTGTGCCTATCGCTTTGCATTTTGCCCCCTTGCCTGCGGGCGCGCCTGCGGGCATATCTCTGTTCATCTTGTATGATTGTCTAAGTCTTCGGCCTTGTCAAAAATGGGTCGTCTCTAGGCTTTGACATTCACTCCCGTCACTTGTGACTTTCGAGTTCTGTCAAAGAGGGGCAACTGTAGACACCCCATTTTTGACCGACCTTAAGACTCAGACCTCACCGATCGAGCGCTTAGGGATGTTGCATATCGTGCTCGTCCAGAGGTTTCAGAGTCTCGGCTGTGAGCCCTGCCTCCGGACTTCCGGGCTTTTCTGTGCCTTGCCTCGGTTTGCGAACCAGGCTCGATTTTCTCTGTTTCTCTTTCCAAAGGGAGGGAGAGGTCTCGTAGACCATCTCTCAGTGGACGTAGGCTACGTTTCGTGGTCGCAGGCCATTTTTCCCATTTCGGAGCCCGGTTCCCGGTTTTCGGAGCCGTCAGGCCGTGTGCCTCGGTTCGGGACCGCCTAACTACCTCCGTTTGCTCTGGTTTTTGGCATGCATCTTATTTACTCCATTTTAAGGGACACAGTGGTCTGAGAGACCCACTTCGTGGCCGAACACCACTCCCGGTGCCTAACAGTCAGTTTCCGGGGCCTCGGACTGCGCGTTTCGGCCCCCGAACCTTCATTTTGCATCGGTTTGTGTTCATTTTTTTTGCAGGGACCTCTGTTTCATCACCAGGAAGGTCATAAAAGGATGGGAGGCCAGTAATTGTTTCAGCAACCAGTTATATTCCTTCATCGTCTACCGACGCCCGTTTTTCTCACTTCCAAGCCAAAGTTGACCACCCTAGGGCCACTTTCTTCAACTCCAAACCACATATTTGTGTTGTACACACCTGGGAGGACACAAATATCACATGGCCGGCTAGTAATTGTCATTGACCCTCTTGAACCCCTCCTAAAAATGGCCTATTCTCTCTCCTGTTTTGCAGTTGCCAATTTTGGACCACAGGGTTGTGTTGAGGACACCTGGGAGGCCACCAATTTGTGGTGGCCGGCCACTAATTCAACTTGGCCTTTTTGACCCCTGGCCGGCCGGCCATGGGGGGTGGCCGGCCGGCCACCTGCAGCTCCAAAACCTGGCCGGCCTTGATCCTTACAGGGAGTACATTACAGCTGTGCATCTTTTTTCCCTCCAAAACCTGTATCCGGAGGGAACTTTTTTGGAAGGAAACTTGGAGTGATTTCCCTCCCATTTTTCCCTCCTTTTCTCCCCCTCTCTTGGCCATATAACCAGCCTCTAGCTCTGGTGAAAAGGGTTGGAAAAATTGCTCTCAAGCTTTGCATACACATCTCCCTCCATCTCTCTCTTTAACCCTCAAAACATCCAAGTTCTACACCCCTTTCTTCATCACCACCTAGCACCACACCACCACTTCCATTTCCAGCAGCTTGGAGGTCTTCTCAGAGGCTAGGAGGCAACTTTTCTTGGTCCAAGAGGTAGCAAAGGATTGGTCTTCAAGGGTGAGTTGATTTCTCCCTCTTTCTAGCTCATTTTTGCAAGTTTTCTTAGCCCCTTTTGCTTACTGTTTTGAGCTCCGACCAAAACTAAAAGTGGAATTTTTTTGAGCTCTATTTCATCTTTCATTAAGGGTCTTACCCTGTTTGGAACCCCCATTTTGCACTTGCTTCATTACCCCTTTGTATGCCATAATCTTGCATAGTATTTTTGGCCTATTTGTAATCTGTTTTGGAGCATGATATAAACTGTAGATAGGCTTATTTTGAGCCCTTCTTCAACATTGAAGAAGGGCTCACCACTGTTTGGGACCTCCATGTATCACTTGCCATTGCACTCCTCTTTGGTCCCCATTTTTGCATGATTTATTAGCCTATTGAGCTTCTATTTTTGGACCTTGGTCCAAACTGAAAATGGCCCTATTTTGACCCCCTCTTCATGTTTCATTAAGGGTCTATGGCTTTTTGGGACATCATTTTTATACTTCATGTTATAGCTCTCTTGGTGCCCTTATTTTGCATAGCATTTTGAGCATACTTGTATCTGTTTTTGGGGTTTTTCATAAACTGTAATACATCATATTTTTGGCCCCTATTCAATATTGTAGAAGGCCCCTTCCCTGTTTGGGGCCAGAATTTGTGAGTTACTTCATTACCTCTCTCTTTTTGGCCATTTTTGCATGCTATCTTACGCCTATTTGTGCTCACTGTTTGGCCATGCTTTGAACTGTAAACATGATTATTTTGGGGCTGTCTAGCTTCTGTCTTCATACTTCATGTTCAAATTATGCATGCATTGCATAGCTATAGGCCATTTCATGCGCCAAATTTCATGTTTCGGGATTGATCCCATGCATCGGGTATCATTTTGCCATGATTCGAGGCTGTTTTGCATCTCATTTTGCCTCTGAAAATTGCATGATCATATGCCATATTCCATGTTTTGCCATGTCTTGTTAGAGTGGCATTTCGTCCCTTAGGTTCGGTCCTCGGTTTGCGTGCACGCGTGCACGCACTTCGAGTTGTCTCATTTTCATCTTATGGCCTCCTATGTGAGTGTGGCCGAGGTCCACTTGTGTTGATGTAAGTCCATTATGCATTGTGTATGCCATTTCATCTCATAGCATTGCGTATGCTAGGATGTATGTTAGCGCATTGTGTATGCCATGTTACCTCGTGCATCGTGTATGCCATTCCATAACATTTTGCATGTTAGGTTGTATCTTAGTTGCATTTCATGCATATCATGCATATTGCATCGTGTTCGGGATAGGAGTTAGCCCGGGCACGGGAAACGAGGTACGTTTCGTACTCCGAGTGACGGAACGTGTCTCAATTCCCCAGTCACCGACACTCCGGATTATCCATGATGGACTTAGGTTTTGTTAAGTTTTCATTTGCATTCATTCCATATCGAGTTGTGCAACTCGACTCCTCGGCCATCATGCATCGAGATGCGTGATTGGTGGCACGAGGATCGAGACATGCATACATTTGTGAAAATACATTGCTATGCCCCTTTCCTGCTCTCTGTTGCAGCAAAATCAAGAATCAGCAGTCTTCCGAGGCTTGGCGCGCTTTCCAAAAACCATTGCAAAACAGAGGCTAATTGGGGCATCACAGTGGATTTCCGCGCAAAGGCAACCCCAGACATGCATCATTCATCATCCAGAGCGGAATCAAGGCAGTCCCTGGCTTGCGTGCCAGTTTATAGCTTTCCTAGATTAATTTGTAAATTAATTAGGAATTTGTACACATTTTGGACTGTATTATTTGGACTGTACTATTCTTTTATTCGGGACTGTATATTTATTCAGACCCTCTGTGTGAGGGCATAATTGTAATAAGTGTGGGTGAATGTGTTGTATGTCTTCCAACCCCACGTCTTTCTTTCCTTTTATTTACCTGCTTATGATGGTTAGATTAGGGCATGTTTCAATTAGCATACAGTATGATAGCATGTTTGCATTCATTCATCTGTCTTGCACGCACCGGGCTCGGCGCATCATACTAACTGCATTTGTATTTCAATTCCAAGTTGAATACATGTTAGCTGTAGCATTCCATATGCCATGTTTAGAATAGCCGAGCCTGCTATAGTTTGCATTTTTGCATGTGTTGCATTAGGCATTTCTGTATACTTAGGATCATGCATGATTTCTAATGTAGTTTCTGTTTTGGCTTGGAGTACTCGGTGAGTTTTTATGCTTTAGCATCCTTGCATGCGTGTGAATGTTGCCATGAATAGCATGCTTACCATGAGGCTAACTATTTATGTGATATAACTGCCTGAATGCCTGTGGGTGAAGGTTGGGTTATTTGGATTGGAACAATTCATCAAATGTTTGTTTTAAGCCCACTAGATAGTGGCAAAACCATTGTTTTCTAAGCCCACCCGAGGGTGGCAAATCCACTTCTTAGCCTACTGTAGACACCCCATTTTTGACCGACCTTAAGACTCAGACATCACCAGTTGAGCACTTGGTGATGTTGCATGTTGTGCTCGTCCAGAAGTTTCAGAGTCGCGGCCGTGAGCCCTGCCTCCGGACTTCCGGGCTTTTCTGTACTCTGCCTCGGTTTGT
This sequence comes from Camellia granthamiana, assembly GCA_036172215.1. Taxonomy (NCBI): domain Eukaryota; kingdom Viridiplantae; phylum Streptophyta; class Magnoliopsida; order Ericales; family Theaceae; genus Camellia; species Camellia granthamiana. The sequence goes on along the minus strand of CM069905.1, from coordinate 4,639,569 downwards.
GAACCAAGCTCGGTTTTCTTTGTTTTTCTCCCTGAGGGGAGGGAGAGGTCTCGTAGACCATCTCTCAGTGGCCGTGGGCTACCTTTTGTGGTCGTAGGCCATTCTGCCCATTTCGGATCCCGGTTCCCGATTTTCGGAGCCGTCAGGCCGTGTGCCTCGGTTTGGGACCACCTAACCACCTCCGTTTGCTCCGATTTTTGGCACACACCTTATTTACCCCCTTTTGAGGGACACTGTGATCCGAGAAACCAACTTCGTGATCGAACACCACTCCCGGTGCCTAAAGGTCAGTTTTCGGGACCCCGAACTGCGCGTTCTGGCTCCCGAACATTCATTTTGCATCGGTTTTCGTTTATTTTTGGCAGGTACCTCTGTTTTATCACCAGGAAGGTCACAGAAGGGTGGGAGGCCAGCAATTGTTTCAGCAACCAGTTATATTCCTCCGTCGCCCTCCGACGCCCGTTTTTCTCACTTCCAAGCCAATGTTGACCACCCTAGGGCCACTTTCTTCAACCCCAAACCACATATTTGTGTTGTACACACATGGGAGGACACTAAAAGTTGGTGGCCGGCCAGTAATTCCACCTGACCCTTTTGAACCCTTTTGAACCCCTTTGAAAAATGGCTTGTTCTCTCTCCTGTTTCACTTCCTCCAGTTTTGAACCACAGGGTTGTGTTGAGAGCACCTGGGAGGACACCAATATCTGGTGGCCGGCCAGAAATTCAATTTGACCATTTTGCCCCTTGGCCGGCCGGCCATGGGGGGTGGCCGGCCGGCCACCTGTAACCCCAAAAGCTAGCCGACCATGATCCTTGCAATGTGTATATTCCAGCTGTATATCTGTTTTTCCTCCAAAAAACCTGTATCCGGGGGGACAACTTTTGGGGGGAAACTTGATCCATTTTCCCCCCACTTTTTCCCTCCATTTCTCCCCCATTTTTGTCTACATAACAGAGCCTCCAGCTCTGTCTTGGAGGTTGGAAAATTTGCTTGGAGCTCATACATACATATCTCCCTCTATCTCTCTCATTTCCTTAAAAATTCCTAAGTCCTACACCTCATTTCTTCATCACCACCAAGCACCACCACCACTACTCCATTTCCAGCAGCTTGGAGAGCTTTCCAGCAGCTAGAAGGCATCACTTCTCAAGCCAAGAAGCATCCAAGGGGTAGTCTTCAAGGGTAAGCATCATTTCCCCTCTTTTGAGCTCAATTTTGCAACATTTTTCTAACCTCTTTTCTTGCTGTTTTGAGCTCCGACCAAAACTTAAAAGGTCATTTTTTTGAGCTCATTTTCTTGTTTCATTAAGGGCTCAACGCTGTTTGAGCCCCTCATGTTGCACTTGCTTCAATACCCTCTTGAATGCCATTTTCTTGCATGGTATTTTTAGCTTGTGTGTGATCTGTTTTGGGGCCTGATGTAAACTGTAAATAGGCCTATTTTGAGCCCCTCTTCAATATTGAAGAAGGGCTCAACACTGTTGGGGACCTCCATATATCACTTGCCATTGTACCCCTCTTTGGTCCCCATTTTTGCATGTTTTGTTAGCTTATCTTGCTTCTGTTTTTCGGCCATGATCAGAGCTGAAAGTGGCCATATTTTGACCCCCTTGTCATGTTTCATTAAGGGTCTTTGACTGTTTGATGAATATTTTGTATACTTTGTGTTATAGCCTTCTTGTGGCCTTAATCTTGCATTGCATTTTGAGCATGTTTGTATACTGATTTGGGCTTGATCATCTACTGTAAAATGCTATGTTTTGGGACCCTCTTCAACATTGTTGAAGGTCCCTCACTTGTTTGAGCCCCCCATATATCAGTTACTTCTTTGCCCCTTTGTTGGCCTTAATCTGGCATTGCATTTTGAGCATGTTTATATACTGATTTGGGGCTTGTCATATACTGAAAAACATCATATTTTTGGTCCCTCTTCAGTGTTGTAGAAGGGTCTTTTTCTGTTTGGGCTTTGCATCTACCACTTGCCTCATTGCCTCCCTTGCGGAGCCATTTTTGTATGCTATTTTATCCCTACTTGTGCTTGCTCCATGCTTTGTACTGTAAACATTCTTGTTTTGGGGCTTCCTAGCTTCTGTCTTCATACTTCATGTTCAAATCATGCATGCATTGCATAGCTATAGGCCATTTCATGTGCTTAATTCCATGTTCCGGGACTCGTTCCTTGCATCGAGTTTCATTTCGCCATGTTTCGGGGCTGTTTTGCATGTCATTTTGCCTCTGAAATTTGCATGTTTGCATATCATATTCCATGTCTTGCCATGTCTCATTAGAGTGGCATCCCGTGCCGTAGGTTTGGTCCTCGGTTTGCGTGCACGCGTGCATGCATTTCGAGTGTCTCATTTCCATCTTATGTCCTCTTATGTGAGTGTGGCTGAGGCTCTCTCATGTTGGTGTAAGCCCATATTGCATTGCGTATGCCATTTCATCCATAGCATTGTGTATGCTCGGTTGTGTATCACCTCGTGTAGCGTGTATGCCATTCCATAACATTGTGTATGTTAGGATTGTATCTTAGTTGCATTTCACGCATATCATGCATATTGCATCGTGTTCGGGATAGGAGTTAGCCCGGGCATGGGAAACGAGGTACGTTCCGTACTCCGAGCAACGAAACGTGTCTCAATTCCCAAGTCACCAACACTCCGGATTATCCATGATGGAGTTAGGTTTTGTTGTAGTGTTCATGTGCATTCATTCTATATTGAGTTGTGCAATTCGGCTCCTCGGCCATCATGCATCGAGATGCGTGATTGGTGGCACGAGGATCGAGACATGCATACATTTGTGAAAATACATTGCTATGCCCCTTTCCTGCTCTCTGTTGCAGCAAAATCAAGAATCAGCAACTTTTCGAAGTTTGGCACGCATTTCAAGAACAGGTGCAAACAGAGGCTAATTGGGGCATCGTCATGGATTTTCGCGCAAAGGCAACCCGGGCGTGCATCATTCATCATCCGGAGTGGAATCAAGGCAGTCCTTGGCTTGCATGCCAGTTTATTTATTTTCTTAGTTAATTTGTTAATTAATTAGGAATTTGTACCTATTTGGACTGTATTATTTGGACTGTACTATTCTTTTATTCGGGACTGTATATTATTTTATTCGGACCCTCTGCGCGAGGGCATAATTGTAATAAGTGTGCGTGAGTGTGATGTATGTCTTCCAACCCCACGTCTTTCTTCCCTTTTATTTACCTGCTTATGATGGTTTCAATTCGCATACAGTATGATAGCATGTTTGCATTCATTCATCTGTCTTGCATGCACCGGGCTCGGCACATCATACTAACTGCATTTGTATTTCAATTCCAAGTTGAATACATGTTAGCTGTAGCATTCCATATGCCATGTTTAGAATAGCCGAGCCTGCTATAGTTGCATTCTGCATGTGTTGCATTAGGCATTTCAGCATATTTAGGATCATGCATGATTTCTAATGAACTTCTGTTTTGGCTTGGAGTACTCGGTGAGTTTTTATGCTTTAGCATCCTTGCATGCGTGTGAGTGTTGCCATGAATAGCATGCTTACCATGAGGCTAACTGCTTATGTGATATAACTGCCTTGAATGCCTGTGGGTGAAGGTTGGGTTATTTGGATTGGAACAATTCATCAAATGTTTGTTTTAAGCCCACTAGATAGTGGCAAAACCATGTTTTCTAAGCCCACCCGAGGGTGGCAAAATCTGCATTTTAAGCCTACCTGCGGGTAGCAAACCATCTTTCAAAAATAAACATGAGATGTGTTGTTCCAATTCAGGCGATCCAGTCTATACTTGTATGCTGTGCGCATCACGTAGTAATCTAGGCTAATAACCGGAATAAGAACACACAATGTTTTCAAAAATAGATATCATGGTTAGTAGAGGCCGATCTTTGATCGGGCGAGCGGGGGTGCTCACGAAGTGACCTTTCCCAATCGTACCCAAGTTCCCGAGTCGAGGCAACTTTGGTGATGACGGACACGTGGCCCTTGGCACCGAGTCAGGGTTTCCTAAATTTCCCCATAAAAATATTTAGGTGGCGACTCTGTATCTGGCAAAGCAGTTCATGTTTGGCACTTCTTTCAAAAATCTGTTTTCTCAAAAACGATTTGCCGGATTTGGACTCTTTGGTTCAAGATTTAGAACCGTGACGAAAATCGAGTCCTTGAACTGTAGTGAGCCCAAATGAACAGAACGGGACTTAACCCTCCCAGGGCGTTCGGGGACGTCTACACCTACCTGCGGGTAGCACCATCAAACCATTTTCAAATAAACAAACATGAAATGTTTTGTTCCAATTCAGGCGACTCAGTCTATATTTGTATGCTGTGCGCATCACATAGTAAATCTAGACTAATAACCGGAATAAGAACACATAATGTTTTCAAAACTAGATATCACGGTTAGTAGAGGCCGGTCTTTGACAGGGCGAACGGGGGTGCTCACGAAGTGACCTTCCCCAATCGTACCCAAGTTCCCGAGCCGAGGCAACTTTGGTGATGACGGACACGTGGCCTTTGGCACCGAGTCAAGGTTTCCTAAATTTCCCCAAAATAAAATATTTAGGTGGCGATTCTGTATCTGGCAAAGCAGTCCATGTTTGGCACTTCTTTCAAAAATCTGTTTTCTCAAAAACGATTTGCCGGATTTGGACTCTTTGGTTCAAGATTTAGAACCGTGACAATCGAGTCCTTGAACTGTAGTGAGCCCAAATGAACAGAATGGGACTTAACCCTCCCGGGGCGTTCGGGGACGTCTACAGCTCTATTGAACGCTACAAAGCTCGTCTTGTTGCCAAGGGCTTCAACCAGGAATATGGTATTGATTATGAGGAGACCTTCTCCCCTGTTGCTCGGCTTACCTCTGTTCGCAGTTTACTTGCTGTTGCTGCTGCTCGTCACTGGGAGCTCTTTCAGATGGATGTCAAAAATGCTTTCCTCAATGGTAATCTTCTTGAGGAGGTCTACATGCAACCTCCACCTGGGTCCATTTTTCTACCTCATAAGGTTTGCAAACTACAGCGTGCTCTTTACGGCCTCAAACAAGCACCCCGAGCTTGGTTTGCTAAGTTCAGTTCTACCATTCATGACTTCGGGTTCACTTCTAGCTCCTATGACTCTGCTCTGTTTATCCGGACTACTCCTTATGGTACCACTCTTCTCCTTCTATATGTGGATAATATGATTATCATTGGTAATGATGCAGCTGGTATTCTCCACCTCAAACGGTTTCTTCACCGTCAGTTTGAAATGAAGGACCTTGGTACTCTTAACTACTTCCTAGGCCTTGAGGTCTCTCATGATTCTACTGGTTCCTATTTGTCACAGGCCAAATATGCATCCGATCTTCTGACTCGTGCTGGTCTTACCGATTGCAAAACTACCTCGACTCCGGTTGATCCTCAGATTCATCTCACTCCTCTCGATGGGGATCTCCTCTCAGATGCTACTCTTTATCGCCAGCTCGTCGGTAGTCTTGTCTATCTCACAGTAACTCGTCCTGACATTGCCTATGCTGTTCACATTGTTAGTCAGTACATGTCGGCTTCTCGCACTCCCCACTATACCGCTCTCCTCCACATCCTTCGCTACCTCAAAGGCACTATGTTCCATGGCCTTCACTACTCTGCTTCCTCTTCTCTTGAACTGCGTGCCTTTTCTGATGCTGATTGGGCTGGGGATCCTACGGACCGACGCTCCACCACGGGCTTCTGTTTTTTCTTAGGGGATTCTCTTCTTACTTGGCGTAGCAAGAAACAATCCCTCACTGCCCGCTCTAGTACGGAAGTTGAATATTGAGCTCTTGCTGATACTACTCAGGAGCTTCTCTGGCTTCGCTGGCTCCTCACTGATCTGGGTGTTTCCTCTGATGGGGCTACCTCTCTCTATTGTGACAATCAGAGTGCCATTCAGATTGCTCACAATGATGTTTTTCATGATCGCACAAAGCATATTGAGATTGATTGTCATTTCATTCGACAGCATGTTACACGTGGTACTGTTCATCTTCTCCCTATTGCTTCTGCCGATCACCCTGCTGATATTTTCACCAAGGCTCATCCTCCTAGCCGCTTCCGTGATCTTGTTTCCAAACTCAACTTGGTGGATGCTTACCCTTCTTGAGTTTGCGGGGGGCTGTTAATATATAATAGTGATATATAATATACTCACACACTTTAGGTTAATATATATATTATACACACATTGTATGCTGTTGTATGCTGTAAAGTCACAGACACCACTCACACACTTTTATCATGATGTCTTCTCCTTTCGGTGCTTCCGTTATAAATAAGCAGCACTCTTGTAACCAACTTAGACAATTGAATACAACATACATTCATTCAGTCTCTCTCTTTTCTCTCTCTATAAATCTTACATATATAAAATAAAAAAAATTATTTCAATATTAAAAAAAATCTAAAACAAATATTAAAACAAACAGATGCACTTAATAAAAAAATGGCTTAATCCGCTCATTATTTTCCTAATCTCACCCTCTATCCAACTAAGCTAATCCCCTTACTAAAGAGGATTACTAACTCCCTTGAACTATCAATCAATCCAACCAAACGCATTGTAAATAAAATCCACAGTCATAATAATCCAATCTAACCACTAAAGTCGATAAAAAAACATGACCTGAAAGTCTTAATCTCTCTTTAAAATTCTTGTATATGGCAATAACCCACTTCAATTCAATCTGAAAGTGATCCCCATTACCCAATTATTCACTCACCTTATATAAACCCAACCCACAATTCCTCTCTCACCCACCACCACCCAAGGACGGATCTAGGGTGCGGGTGGATGCGGCGACACCCTAAATTTTTTAAAAGTTATATATATATTATATTAATAAAGGATATTTACTAATAAATCTCATCTCACAAACAAGTACTTCAATTAGTTTTAAATTTTTTTCGATCTATTAAGTCTTATTAGTGGAGAGTTTACTTTCGTGTGGTTTTATTTTTTATATTGGTAGTGTTTTGGTGGACAGCTATATCCTTTTATTAACGTGACAGGTATGATGTAATACTCCAATGTTATAGGTATTAATGTAACATTCCAACAATATGACACTCCAAAAATACTAAAAACTCCATAGTGTACTTTTATCAAATGTGACAACGTAGCGTTATGATGTGACACTCCAAAATTTTTACTCCAAAAAAATTAAAAACTTCTTAGCATATTTTTCTTAAATATGGCAACGCGGCGGATATAATGTGACATTCCAAAAAAATAAAAACTCTTTAGCGATGTGAAACTCGAAAAAAAGTAAAAACTTCTTAGTGTACTTTTCGAAACGTGACAACGTGGTGGGTATGATGTGACACTCTAAAAAAAATAAAAACTCTTTAGTTTATTTTTTTCGAAACCTAACAACGTGACGGGTATAATATGACACTAAAAAAATTAAAAACTCTTTAGTGTACTTTTATTAAATGTAACACTCCAACGTTGTAGGTATAATGTGATACTAAAAAGCTTTTTAGTGTACTTTTTCCAAATGTAACACTCCAATGTAGCGGGCAAATGAATTATTATACATCCAAAAGGACTAAATGGATCACAAGAAAAAATATGGGACTATATGGATTACAAGTCCAAAATATGAGACTTATTGGTCAATCTCCCTATTAATAATTAGTAAGATAATTTTAAATTAGAATATTTTGCACTTTCAAAATTTTAATAGTTCGTACCTTTAAGAATATTTTGCACTTTCAAAATTGGGTAATAAAAAAGTATGGCCAGAAAAAGATTTCTAAAGACAGAGTGATTAAATGCAGCAGATAATAAATTAATACACAGAAAATAAAAGGAAGGAAAAAAGAGCTCAACATAAGAATTTATAGTGATTCGGCTCACTAGCCTACGTCCACTGCTCAAGAGATCTCCTTGAGAATTTTTTCACTATAAATCAATACACCACCAAGCTTCACCTAGCTTGTGGATCTTTACACAGGACTTACTTCAATCTATTGAGGACGTCTCAACTAAATGCCTCGCTTTACAAGTATTTCACTCAGAAAATAAGGAACAAGAGTAAGAAGTATAATTGTTCTCTTTTACAAATATTCTCTTTTAAAAGATGAATATGAAAGTGTAAGCTCACAGATAACTCACTCAGATATGAAAGTTGAAGTTTATTAAATGCTCTTGATTGCTCTTGAATGCTTTGGGTATGTTGTATTGAAAAAGTGTATTTTTCGGACCAAGAGAGCTCCATCTTTATAACATTAATGGCTTCTAGCTGTTAGAGAGAGAGAGAGGATTTGAATCTTCTATCCGTTGGAGAAGATCATGGAGGATATCTTCCTGCTGTGTTTGATCAGAGTATTGTGAGACGCAGACTGTTATGCAGGTCTTGGGAAGAGAAGGCTCATTAAATGCATGAGCTTTTATTTAATGCTCATCCTCTTAAATCAACATCTTAGAAGAAGATGTGGTAACAAAAGATCGGCTTAGAGGTCAGAAATGATGACATATTCTGTACATAAAATTGAAAAAGTGGCTGTAAAAAAGGCTGTGTCAGTCAAGATCTGATTTGACAGCTGGATTTTTAAACCCATATTTTACAGGTGTCGACCCCTGCAAATTGGGTGTCGACCCTTCACTCTTCTTTTATTCTTTAAGTTTTGTTCCAGGTGTTCCTGGTGTCAACCCTTATGAATCTTGGTGTCGACCTTTGCTGCTGGATTACATTCTGAAATTTAATGTCGACCCTTGCTGTTCTTGGTGTCGACCTTTACTTCTGGAAAGCATTATGAAATTTAGTGTCGACCCTTGTTGTTCTTGGTGTCGACCCTTGTTGCTAGAATATTTAGGCATTTTGAGCTTTTACTCTGGTGTCGACCCTTGTTGTTCTTGGTATCGACCCTTAGATCTGTTTTAAGCATGGATAGAGTTGTGCAACCAAGTGCTAATGCTCATGTTTTAAAGGTCCAAAAATTATTGAAAATAATATTCTAGAATCATATAACTTCTAGAACCATGAAGCACTATTTTTATTTGAAAACTTTGAATAACAAAATAAATTCAAAATATTTGTCAATAATCAAAATCAATAGATATTTAAGTTTAAAAAACCTTGGGGCTAACATCTTATTTTGCATTCATTCTTGTTTGTTCATCATTTAGAAATAGGAATATTGTCTAAAAATAAAAATATCATCTATTTCAACATGAAAATAAGTTCATAAAATTTAATACCACTTATTGAAACGGATTATCATTATACTCATAAAATCATACATTTTCAATTATAAATTTTTTCAAAACTAAACTTCGTAATGGGATGGAAGATTATTTTGTAACAAGTTACTTGATTATATTTATTGAAAAAGATATTAATTAAGGTTTTGATGTCGAACTTATCATAAATGTTTTTATATATATTATGAAAAGTGGCGATTACGACATTTTCAAATAATTAACTTTGGTAAACGGAGACATAATAATAGTTAATATTTTGTTAAGTAAATGCAAACAGAAGAAATATGTCCAATTATATTTTTGTTCTCAATTAAGTTGACAAACAATATCCGACTATTAATAGTACTATTATTTATTTTTTTGTGCTGGTATAAATCAAAATTTAAAATTTTATAATAATTTTTTTCAATGAAATGTATTTTTGACCCAAAGCTCAAACCCTAGATCCATCCTATCACCACCACCATCCGTCACCATGGCCGCCTCCACCACTACCACCACCACCAAATTTTAACCAGAAATCTCCATCTCTCCACCATCGCATGACGGCCTTATTTTCTAGCAATCCATGATCGCCGGCTTTATCGATCACCTAGTCATGTTCCCAGTTGACACCATCAAATCCCGCATACAAGTCATTGGATCCCCATCTTCCCATCATCCACCATCAATCTCCACCAATCCCTCGACTCCATTCTCAAGCTCGAAGGCCTTGCCATCCTTTACCACGACATCGGCGTAATGGGTCTCGGCGCTAAACCAACCCATGCTGTCTACTTCTCTATATACGACTAGTTGAAAAAGTCTCTCTAGGACTACGGTGGTGATGAATGCACCATTCATGGCGGTGCATTTCATGACGTATGAGGCGGCGAAAAGGGGTTTGATGGAGGTGGTGTTGCCAGAGAGTGTTAGAGAGGATGAGAATTCGGTTGTTCAAGCCACTGCTGGTGTTGTGTAGACACCCCATTTTTGACCGACCTTAAAACTCAGACGTCACCGATTGAGCGCTTGGTGATGTTGCATATTGTGCTCGTTCTGAGGTTGCGGAGTCCCGGCTGCGAGCCTTGCCTCCGGACTTCCGGACTCTTTTGTGCTTTGCCTCGGTTTGCGAACCAGGCCCTGTTTTCTCTGTTTTCTCTTCCCGAAGGGAGGGAGAGGTCTCGTAGACCATCTCTCAGTGGCCGTAGGCTACGTTTTGTGGTCGTAGGCCATTTTTCCCGTTTGGAGCCCGGTTCCCGATTTTTCGGAGCTGTCGGCCGTGTGCCTCGGTTCGGGACTGCTTAACCACCTCCGTTTGCTCCGGTTTTTGCCACACACCTTATTTCCTCCCTTTTGAGGGACACTGTGGTCCGAGAGACCAACTTCGTGGTCGGACACCACTTCCGATGCCTAACAGCCCACTTTCGGGGCCCCGAACTGCGTGTTTTGGCTCCCGAACCTTCATTCTGCATTTTTGGGCTCCGACCCAAACTTGAGATAGTCATATTTTGAGGTCCTTTTCATATTTGATTAAGGACCTTTTACTGTTTGAGATCTCCTACTGCCACTTGCTTCTTCACCCCTCTTTTCGGCCTTTTCTTGCATGATAGTTTAGGCCTACTTGTATTTATTTTCGTGGCTTGTCATAAACTACAAAGTGTCTTATTTTGAGCCCTTCTTCAACTTTGTTGAAGGGCTCTCTTCGGTTTGAGATCTCTTACTATCACTTGCCCCTTTATCTCCCTTTAGGCCAATTTTGGGGGGAAATTTGAATTTCATTTCCCCCCCATTTTTCCCCCCTCTTTTCCACCCTCTTGTGTCTATATAACAGACCCCCCAGCTGTGTTTTAGGGGTTAGACATATTGGTTTGAGTCTCCTACACTATATCTCTCTCTCTCTATATTCCAAGCACCAAAACCCTTTAAATCCTACACCATTTTACACTACAAGTCATAGCACCATATTTCCAACCTCCATTCCAGCCACTTGGAGCTGTCTTCCAGAGGTTAAAAGCTCCCAAACTTGGTCCAAAGGTTGCTAAAGATTGGTTCTACAAGGGTGAGTCCCATTGTCCCTCTTTTGTACATTATTTTGATCTATATTCTAGCTCCTTGTGCTTGCATATTTGGGCTCTGACCCTAACTGAAAGTAGCATTATTTTGAGCTCTTCTTCATGTTTGTTTAAGAGTATTTACCTGTTTGAGGCTTCCTTCTTGCACTTGCTTCATTACCCCTCTTGTATCCCCCTTTCTTGCATAGCATTTTTGGCCTATATGTAAACTATTTTGAGCTCTGTTGTAAACTGTAATGTAGCTTATTTTGAGCCCTTCTTCAACATTGTTGAAGGGCTCATCATTTTTTGGGGCCTCCATATGCCACTTGTCCCTTTACCCCTCTCTTGGCCTCATTTTTGCATGATTTATTAGCCCCCTGTGCTTCTGTTTTTGGACTTTGGTCCGAACTGAAAATGGCCTCATTTTGACCCCCTCTTCATGTTTCATTAAGGGTCTTTGGCTGTTTGAGGCACCCTTTGTATACTTTGTGTTTAAACCTCTTTTTGGCCTTATTTTGCATAGCATTTTAGGCCTACTTGTACACTGTTTTGGGTCTGGTCCTTAACTGTAAAATGCCGTATTTTGGGCCCCTCTTCAACATTGTTGAAGGGCCCTTTGCCATTTAGGGACAGAATCTGCTACTTGCTTCATTACCTCTCTCTCGGGGCCATTTTTGTATGCTAGCTTAGCCCCATTTGTGTTCCCTGTTTGCCCTCGCTTAAAACTGTAAACATGCTTGTTTTGGGACTGCCTTGATTCTGTCTTTAGGTCTCATGTTCAAATAATGCATGCTTTGTATAGCTGTAAGCCATTCCATGTACCTAGTTTTGCATTTCGGGACCATTCCATGCATCGGGTGCCATGTTTCCAGGATTCGGGGCTGTCTTGCATCACATTTTGCTACTGAAATCTTCTTGTTTGTATGCCATGTTCCATGCTTTGCCATGCCTTGTTAGAGTGGCATTCGTGCCATAGGTCCGGTCCTCGGTTCGCGTGCATATGTGCACGCACATCTCGAGTGTCTCATTTCCATCTAATGGCCTCCTATGTGAGTGTGGCTGAGGTCCACTCGTGTTGGTGTAAGTCCATTATGCATTGTGTATGCCATTTCATTCCATAGCATTGTGTATGCTAGGTTGTATGTTAGCGCATTGTGTATGCCATGTTACCTCGTACATCGTGTATGTCATTTCATAGCATTGTGCATGTTAGGTTGTATCTTAGTCGCATTCATGCATGTCATATTGCATTGTGTTTGGGATAGGAGTTAGCCCGAGCACGGGAAACGAGGTACGTTCCGTACTCCGAACGACGGAACGTGTCTCAATTCCCCGGTCACCGACACTCCGGATTATCCATGATGGAGTTAGGTCTTGTTGTGTTTTCATGTGCATTCATTTCATATTGAATTGTACAATTCGACTCCTCGGCCATCATGCATCGAGATGCGTGATTGGTGGCACGAGGATCGAGGCATGCATACATTTGTGAAAATACATTGCCATGCCCATTTCTTGCTCTCTGTTGCAGCAAATCAAGAATCAGCAGTCTTCCGAGGCTTGGCGCGCTTTCCAAAAACCATTGCAAAACAGAGGCTAATTGGGGCATCACAGTGGATTTCTGCGCAAAGGCAACCCCAGACATGCATCATTCACCATCTAGAGAAGAGTCAAGGCAGTCCCTGACTTGCATGCCAGTTTATTGTTTTCTTAGTTAATTTGGTAATTAATTAGGATTTTTGTACATATTTGGACTGTATTATTTATTCGGACTGTACTATTCGGGACTGTATATTATTTATTCGGACCCTCTGTGCGAGGGCAATGCTGTAATAAGTGTGCGTGTGTGTGATGTATGTCTTCCAACCCCACGTCTTTCTCCCTTTTATTTACCTGCTTATGATGGTTAGATTAGGGCATGTTTCAATTAGCATACAGTATGATAGCATGTTTGCATTCATTCATCTGTCTTGCACGCACCGGGCTCGGCGCATCATACTAACTGCATTTGTATTTCAATTCCAAGTTGAATACATGTTAGTTGTTGCATCCCATATGCCATGTTTAGAATAGCCGAGCCTGCTATAGTTGCATTTTTGCATGCGTTGCATTAGGCATTTCTGTATATTTAGGATCATGCATGGATTTCTAATTAGCTTCTTTTTTGGCTCGGAGTACTCGGTAAGTTTTATGCTTTAGCATCCTTGCATGTGTGTGAGTGACTGCCATGATAGTATGCTTACCATGAGGCTATTTGCTTATGTGATATACCTGCTTGAATGCCTGTGGGTGAAGGTTGGGTTATTTGGATTGGAACAATTCATCAAATGTTTGTTTTAAGCCCACTAGACAGTGGCAAAGTCATGTTTTCTAAGCCCACCCGAGGGTGGCAAAATCTGCATTTTAAGCCTACTTGCGAGTAGCAAACCATCTTTCAAAAACAAACATGAAATGTTTTGTTCCAATTCAGACGACCCAGTCTATACTTGTATGCTGTGCGCATCACATAGTAAATCTAGGCTAATAACCGGAATAAGAACACATAATGTTTTCAAAACTTGATATCATGGTTAGTAGAGGCCGATCTTTGATCGGGCGAGCGGGGGTGCTCACGAAGTGACCTTCCCCAATCGTACCCAAGTTCCCGAGCCGAGGCAACTTTGGTGATGACGGACACGTGGCCTTTGGCACCGAGTCAGGGTTTCCTAAATTTCCCCAAAATAAAATATTTAGGTGGCGACTCTATATCTGGCAAAGCAGTCCATGTTTGGCACTTCTTTCTAAAAATCTGTTTTCTCAAAACGATTTGCCGGATTTGGACTCTTTGGTTCAAGATTAAGAACCGTGACACAAATCGAGTCCGAGCTGTAGCGAGGTCCCCCCGCGGGCTTGTCTACATGTTGTTGCAGGAGCATTGGCTACGTGTCACGACCTGGGCGATTGTTATCCTCCTGAGAGGCCGGCTCCATGAGTGGTACAACATACCCCTGTGAATTAAGCCCAAGGATCTAACCCAGGCGATATGATAGGGATCTACACTACCTGCTTGCCTTGTTGCTCACACACTTATGTGCCTACAAGGTACTTGGTGTAAAACTCGCATTATCAATGAGTCGGTACGTGACATACTACCACCGCCAATCCCTATCTCCCTCGTTAGGGAGGACATTACCCTGCCTGCTTCCATGCTTGTCTATTTCCCTACCCATGGGAAACTTGCCCCACGCGGACACCACCCTTGGTGTGGACCCTATAATAAAGGTGCTTGGTGTAAGTCCTACGTACCATCCCAATCATAGCACCCCTAGGCTGGCTCCGATACCACTTGTCACAAACTGGGCATTTATCATCCTCTTGAGAAGCCAATTCCACGAGTGGTACAACATACCCCGTGCATTAAGCCCAATGATCCAACCCAAGTGATGCGATAGGGATGTACTCTACCTGCCTTGCTACTTACACACTTATGCGCTTGCAAGGTGCTTGGTGAAGAACTCGCATTACCAATGAGTCGATACATGACATGCAGCTGTTACTACTCCTCTTGATGTTGTCAAAACTCAGTTGCACAGCAAGGTGCAAATTTTTACTCTTTTTTTTAATAATTTTTTCAATTTAAATGAACCCATTTTCTTATTTTGCACTACATTCATAGTGTTAATCTGTATTAGTTTCTTTGGTATATGAGATGAAAGAAATTGGGTAAATTGCTGAAAACAAAAAGGGGTTGGGTATGTATTGTTTGAAACACATAATATGATGTTGTAACTGTTGGAACCCATGAAATTTTGGTGTGATCAGTAGAGAAGATAAGGCTCTTGGCCATTTCAAAGTGCTGAATGGTTTTGATCTGAGTTTCTCATGCTGTCCTTGAGTTTAAACACGTTAAAGCCAGAGTTCATGGTGCTTCTTGAATTTTCTGTTGGTTTAGACACTCTAGTTTTCAATCTATATGACTAGTGATGACTCAATCAATTGATTAGTTTGCCTCAGTCTCTAATTTGTCAACCAAGCGTAGCCAGATCTCTGGAGGGCAAGTGTCCATACCAAGCTCAATCCTAATCCAAGACACAAAGTCGCAAGACATATGTAATAGATGCTGCACTGATTGTTGGACTACCCTATCTTTATTAGCTTCAGAATTTGATTTATTTTATTTGAAGTTCCATATTGTTTCAAGTTAGAAAGTAACTAGGTAAAGACACAGGACTAAAAAAGGAATAACATTCCTCCCACTTATCACCAAATGGTGCAAACACTACGCCAAAAATCAGCATTAACGGCGGTTTTTTTAACGGCGGTAATGAAAACCGCCGTTAAAAGTACTATTAACGGCAGTAACAAAAACCGCCGTTAATAGTACTTTTAACGGCGGTTGAGTTACCGCCGTTAAAAAAACCGTCACTAAAAGTGTCTTTAACGACAGTAATGAAATCCACTTTTAACGGCGGTAACGAACCGCCGTTAATGCCCACTTTTAACGGCGGTACAAAACCGCCGCTAATGCCCAACCATTACCGCCGTTAATGCCGGCGGTCTTTGCCGGCGAAACTCCGGCGTGCTCCGGCGACACTCCGGCGAGCTCCGGCGAAACCATCTACAATAAAGTAAAAGTAATGTTTAAATATTTATTTAGGTAATATATTTCATGAAGAGTGGCTGTGGCAAAGTGGTTAGTGTGGGTGGAAGAGAGGTCATGGGTTCAAAACTTGGGGAGTGCAAGAAGAAAGAATTATTTTTTGAAAAATTCGAACCTATTTACGGCGGTAAAAAACCGCCGTTTTTGGTCCTATAAAACCGCCGTTTTTGGTCGACTTTTAACGACGGTAATTTACTTTTTTACGACGGTTTTACTTTTTCCGACACGCGCATAAACGGCGGTAACGAAACCGCCGTTAAAGGCTTTAACGACGGTTTTACAGCCTTTAACGGCGGTAAAAAACCGCCGCTAAAGCCCAATTTTGGCGTAGTGAAATAAAAATTTGATGACGCACCATGTAGCTTGGAGCTGTTTTAAAAAGAGTTGAATTGGCTTAATAGGTATAAGCTTGTATACTTCCCAATTCTTACAAATGTGCATATATTATTGACAAGATCTTTTCCTTGTGAAGTGGAATTTTTAAAATCTTCTCCATATGAGCATCTAAATTTAGAAATATCATATTACAAATTAGTTGTATTACGCTACCAAGAAAGTGTTATGGTTTTATGTTTGGTTCAGAAGAAGCGTAATTTACCAGATTGTCTTGCTGCAACATGATTTTTTTTTTTTTTCTTTCTTTTTGTCTGTGCTGAAAGAGTTCAAAAATGTAATACATGTTTGTTCTGTAATACATGTTTGCTGAAAGAGTTTAAAATCTTCTGGATTTTCTTCTTAAAACGTAATACATGTTTTTTTTATGCACAAGGAATTTGTGGATGTGATCGATTCTCTAGCAGTTCGATTCAAGATGTTCAAAGTATAGTCAAGAGGGAAGGATATGGAGGACTTATGAGGGGTTGGATCCCCAGGATATGCTATTCCATGCACCTGCAGCTGCAATCTGCTGATCTACCTATGAGGCTGCAAAAACCTTCTTTCAAAAAACCAATGGCCGCGACAGCTCAGTTGACTAAGGTGGCATTAAAGTGTTTTTTCATATCCGCAGACACTCTTGACCTCGAAGCAATTGCTTCACCCTGGTTGTAGTAATTGAATAACACATAACGTAAGCACCATTGTCTCAAACTTGCAGAGCCCATAGCGATGCTGGTTTAAGTCATATGCAGAATGATTGGAGATCACTGCATACTATGCAAACTGATTCTTCTCAGGTCTGATGATGCTTATGATAAATCAATCGGGATAGTTGATTTGTTCGCCCAGTACTTGTAATTTGTATATTTCCTGGATTTGGAGCTTTTTAGTAAGCCTTTTGATGCTGCTCTTTTGGTAGTGCTACACAGAAACTTGGCTGTTCTTGAACCTGAGTAATCTGATTTACTGGATTTTGAGCTAAAAAGATTTATATATTAACATGAAGGCGATGATACTGATACAAAACCAATGGCTTCTAATGCTTGAAAAGAACTTTAAAGCAATAGTAGAACATATAAGCCTAGTGGCATACTGAGAGTTGCATTAGCTTTGCTGCGCTCCATCTAATATTCAGAATGAGAAAATGAAATACCGGGCCTGAGAATGAGAATCTGAAAATAGGAAATAGATACTGCTGTGGTGGCCTTTTATACTCCAATTTATTGGTATAAATAATATAAAAATGAGGCAAGTTGCAATAAGCACCAGTGGTCTAGTGGTAGAATAGTACCCTGCCACGGTACAGACCCGGGTTCGATTCCCGGCTGGTGCATTACCTTTTTTTTGTCTTTCATTTTTCCTTTTTTTATCTTTTTCAAACTACTCGACCACACAAAGCTCCTCCAAATCTCATTTTTTATTACTTTACCTACAATCTATTATACCCACGAAAAGTTGAAATTTGCTTTTGTTTTTATTTTTATGACGAGGAACCTTCCGAGAGATGGATCCATTCTTGCCTATTAAATCCCGAATATTTCTAATTATCTGAAAAGCATATATATCAGTTTAGGCTGGAAGATACCAACAGAAATCAGACCTAAATGTGGTGTTTGTTTGGAAGGATTCATATAGGACTAATAGTTCATCCGGACTAATAGTCCGTTGTTTGATTGAAATTTTTTGCACTGGACTATAAATCTCAAATTTATGGAATTATTTTATCCCATGGGGGTGGGACACAATCCATAGGATAACTATCTCATGGGATTAGGTAGTGAAATTACATTTTGGCCCTCTACTATTTAATATCTTTTTAAAAATAAAATTTATTTATTAAATTATTTATACTATTATACTTAATAAATTTATTTATACTTAATAAAATTTATTTATTAAATTATTTATACTTTATTAAATTATTTATTTTAATAATATGGTATTAATTATACTTAGTAAAGTAAAATAAAATTTAAAAATCTCAACTACAAATTGAAATAAATTTATGTAATTTTTATTAATATTCTATTTATTTAAGTTTTTAAAAGTTTTAGTAAAAAAATAAAATAAAATTTATAATTCAAATTTAATATTCTTATTATTTAGTAAATAATTCAAAAGGGAAAAAAAAAATCTTTTGAGCATTTATCATTGGGGATTTTTTTTTTTTAAGGTCCCTAATATTAAGATTTTATATCATAAAAGATACTCAACATTTTCATAATGTCTAAAGTCCCTCAACATCGATCTAAAAAAAATTCGATCCAGAGAATTTCTCTTTCTCTAGACAAATCACAAAGAAAATTCTAAATTTCTCTGGACATATCACAAAGAAAATTCCCAATTTCTCTGAATACATCACAGAGAAAATCCAAATTTCTCTAGACAACAATGAGGACTAGTGCTCTATTTCAGAGAAAATTGGGTTCGTCCAGAGAAATTCTCAGAGAATTTCATATATATTTTTCCAAAATTAAATAATCATTTCATATATATTCAACCTAGAGAATTTATCTGGACTTCCCAGAGATTTTTTTTTCCAGAAAAATTCTCTCCAATTTCTCTGGGCTTCCCAAAAAATTTCTCTGTGTTTTTGACCAATTTTCAGAGAATTGGGTTGGTTCAAAAATATATATGAAATTCTCTGGTTTCCAAAAATAAATTATTTGGTTTGGACAAATGCCAAGAGCATAACTTGGTCTTAGTTGGGAAACAGTTTCTATGTTAAAAAAAGGTAATTCTTATTAAATTGCTTTCTTTCTACAAATTGTACACGCAAAAGATGACAAATACATATTAAGGAAACTAACAACATACCACCACAAATCACAAAGAAATGAAAATAATACAAAAGAGTATCTACCTGAATGACAACATGTTACGCACTTTAGGAGCACTAGGTATATTCATAAAGAGAGATGTAGCGAAGAATGAAATACAACTCCGAGCCTCCAAATTTGAGGGTATGTCCATAGCTATATCTTTGACAATAAGCAGCAAAAAAAAAAAAAAAAAAACGCTTGATTTGCCATCCAAAGATTGACAACTTAATTACATGTATTATGTGTTGCAAGCCTCTCACATGTCTTTTGGTGTGTATATGGACATAGATTTGTCTTCTTTACAACATAAATCATAATTTAAATGGCCTGTGAGCTCAAATTTAGATTTATGATTTTGACCCAAATATCAAATCAGGCCCTGGATGCCAATATTGTAATCCAAAGTCCAACGAAGAAATATCATGAAAAGATGTAAATAGAATCACTTGCTCATTCATAAGGCCACTATCTGGTAACGGGAAATGTATAGAATGATTTGATGCAAATAACTCTGGTTCCATATGGCTGAAAAATTCAATTTCCTCTACCTCTATTTCTTGTTCAGAGTAAAGTGAATCCAATATTCTGCATCCATTGCTAATGAATTTTGGTAAATTGAGTACTATAAAATGATGTGTATATATGATTTTCTGTACGGGAAACTCGCTGCTTGTTCTATCTGCATATCAACAAGCTTGCTTTTCCGTGCAGAACTGGACTGTTCTCCAAAAACCCAAAGTTTATGCTTTGGTTTGGATTTAGAGAGAGAGAGAGAGAGAGAGAGAGAGAGATGAAATAAAGAAGGCAGAGAGAGAGAAATGAGATTTGATGTAAGAAGGTCAAATTTCTCTGTGGTATATGGGTGTGGGGCTGAAGAACCTTAGACATTATAAAATAATATTGTGGATCTCTTCCATTACTAAAAATGGGAGAATGACCTTAGATTAATTTTCCCCTTATCCTTCTTCATAATATCCCAAACAAACATAGAATTCAATAGAATAGTCTAATCCAGACATCTAATCCCATGACTAAACAAATATAGAATACAAATCCAATCACCCCAAATAGTCGGAAGACAATGCATCCCAAAATTAACAGTCCAACAGATTACAATCTTTCCTTATCTAGTATGTCCAAACATACACTACCCGATTAAAAAAAATGATAAAAAAAACTCTGCACCTTTTCTCTCCTGCAAACACACTCCTGTTTAAGAATTGTTCAAAATAAACATAGGAAAATGCTATGGATCCTAAATAATCTATCAAACCTCTCACATAGATGTGGGACACACAAATCTACGTGTTTGAATCCTCCATACTCATGCGAGAGATTTGATAAAAAATTTAATAACTTATTTGGATCCCTAACATAACTCAATAAATAAACTAGTTTCTATCCGAGAAACTGGCTATAATCCTCATTTACTGTGTTGATTTTCATATGGCCATGATCCAGCTCAACATTTCTGTTAAAGAACCTAATAACAGAGACAAAAAACCTGAATTCAGAATATTGATGAGGAATGTATTGACTGTCAAAAAATCCACATATAAATAAATAAATAAAATCCAAAGATACCATAGTTCGAAATTATGACATTTATAGCTACAGAAACCAACAGTTGAGAAAGCCCTAAAACAGCTGTTACTAGCTTACAACAATATACTCATTCAAACATCCTAACCATCTCAGAACTTATCTACACTAAATCCATCTCTAAGAATCTCATAAGCATCTCTAGGCCTGGTTTTCTTCATCCCTGCGGTGAAATGGAGCTTTCCTCCATCAGCTGAAATGCACGTAACTTTCACCCAAATCATCACCTTTGTCTTCATCCCCTCTATATCAGATAGCTTCCCTTTCTCCAGATATCCAGTTACAGTGGTTGACAATCGCAAAACAGACTTGTCTCGGTATCCCACTTCACAAATCGAGGGTATGTAGACAATAAGCTTACCTGTCTCTTCATTGAACTCGTAGTTGGTAGCATCCCGAGGGAAGATACCTACTGCCATGTCATACTCCTTTAGCAGTTCTGGTAGTGGCTTTTGCATTTTCCCTGCAAAGAAACCATGTTTCATTGATTAATGTGGTGCTCATACTACCCACGTAAACTTCTAGAAATTGTCATACGGAAATTTGAAAAAAAAAGAACAATGTAGAGACAAAACTAAATCAGAATGACTTCTTTGGAATGGTTAGGTTTTGCACACATGTTCAAAGAAACTCCAGTGGCAGATCACACACTATCTCAACTCAACTAGCTCATTTGTCTACTTGAAGCATTTAAAATTTCCTCAAAATAAATAAATAAAATTGAAAAAAATTAAAAAAATGATTTAAGTTATTCTCTTTGAACTCCATTTTGTTTTCCTGTAGTGGTTGTCATTGCCAATCAGAGGTTTCATTTCATGATCATTCACATCACATCTTATATGTTGCTCCAGCAGGGAAAAAAAAAAAAAAAAACCTAGTTATGTTTTCAAATCTTGTCTCCAACAGACTGTCTGTAGTCTCAAATCACAATTCTCAAGTCCCAAAGTCATTACAAGTCTACAAAAACTTCATTGGGGAGGTCAGGTTTGAGTTAATGAGGTAAATCACTTGAATTGTGATCCCGATGCTACAATCCAAATGAAATTTGCAATAGTTGCCTGCTAAGATTTGTAATGGTTTAATGCTACAAGGCCCACAACACATTGAGATGATATAGTTTTATAATTGGTGAAACCAGACAAGATTATGACGGATCTGACAAGTAATTATTTATATAGCAAGCAACAATAGAAATGCAAAAATACTAGAGATCTCAAAAATTATACCAAAAGTTCTACTAAATGTCTCACAATGGTATGGAACCCACATGGGACCTACATTGTGTGGGTGTTGGATTTATTTTCTAGTGTGGCCCAATAGCCTACATATATCTATATGTTTTAATTTATTTGGACTCCACAATTAGATAAAGCCAATATTTGAGATAAAGTTCAGTAATTAGAATTTTAATATAATTACTCTTCTAAGATAAGAAGAAAATCTTGATGGATAGGAATTCTTCTGATAAAGTTTATCTGGCCCTCTTCTCTCCTCTATATAAGGATGGATGACTCCCCTTTTATATTATGAATATTTTTCCATCACTCTAAGTTTTATAGTCATCCTAATTAAAAGAGATAAACAGAAGAATGTGAGCCAAGAATTAAAGGTCCAATTATTAGGGGTATTTTCTCAACTTCTCTAATTCAATAGCTGACAAAGGTATATTCTTTTTATTCTTCAGTTGTATTGAATTCAAGATCCTGAAAAGTTTAATTCCGCATTATTATTATAGTTACATGTACATTAATTTCGTACAAGTGGTATCAGAGCCTTAGTTTTGTGAATCAATACATCTTGGAATAATAATATATTTATGAATATTATTATTATAATTATTTATAAAACAGTACATCTATTTTTATTATCAAAAAGAAGATTAACGACAGTTTCTTGAGAATGTCTTGTTATATCTTTTGCCCATCAAAAAAAAAAGAATAGATTTGGCAATTGACAAAGCCTTCTGTTACAAGTTTTCAATATGTACACATATTTAAGGGAAAAACTAAAAGAGAACAATGCATTAGGGTATTTAAAAGAGAACTGTTGATAAACGTTTAATATGCATGCTTCGATTTATTATTAATTTTAGTAATAATAATTTTTATAATCATTATAATATGACGCTGAATTGAGTGTAATATTTATATTACCTGCCGTTATGACAAAGTGCATAGACTCAAAGCAATTTTAGAATTTTGTTGAATCGTTCGGTCTATTAAATAAATATATTTATTTGACTGTATTATGTTAGATAATTATGTTTTTACCTTGTCTGATTATGTACACTTATTGCCTAATATTGTTGATATTTATATATTTTCATAATTTAAATTTGATATCATGATATAATTTTATGACATTGAATATTAAGGCCAAGTTTGGCATCCTCAAAAAAATCCAAAAAGTCAAAAAGTCACTATCCTATTTAAGTCACATCACCTCTCTAACACATCACTTCAAACCCAACCCAAATCCAACCCATATTTAATAAAAAGTCAAAAAGTGCACTTATTTAGTCCTCCCAAACTTGGCCTTGAAGTGGTTAATTCATATTATATGTAATTCTTATTGACCATTATATGAGATATTCATGATTCTAATATTGCATAATTTAATATATATATATATTCTTGTTCGTCTAGAGTTATTATTATTATTATATTGGTAATTGCAACCACATAAAAGAAATTCTAGAAATCATAATTAGTGATTTCATTAAAATAGTGATTGAATTAATGATAATCAAATAACTCAAATTAATGAATAGAGAATATTGTTGGTTAGTTCCGTATTCATAAAGTATACTAATTTAGTAGCTGCCAAAGTAGCCTAGATTTGTAAAACTTATGAATATAGAATTACATAAAATAATTGTTAAAAGTGTAACATTAAAGTCGATAATATTCTCAATTGCAATTATAATTAGGAGATTGAGACTAGCTCAAAGGAGAGTCACTTTCAAATAATTATGAACTGGGTAGGATAATGTAACTTATGTAATTTGACAGATTAGAATTGAATACCCAAAAGTAACATGACTAACTAAAAAGTTGCATAAATTACTTTAGACCTATATAAGTGATTCTTGACGAGTGGATAATAGATATACCTAAGTTTTGCCCAAAGGAAAGACTTATGTGATATCAATAGTTCATCGTTATAATTCTCAAAGCTTTAATATGTATATTGTTTATGCCTATTTCCGCGTTACTTATGAGACATTGTGCTAATACCTCTTAAGATCTGTCAAAAATATAGCTTGTTATCTAAGGTGGTTGGACTTAGAAGGGAGGCTATATTGACTCCTCTGACCTTCCTGGGGTGTCACATGTTCTATCTTATTTCAGTGAAAGTTCTCACTTCATTGCACTCTCTTGCATCGGGCGTCCCTCTACTTACTGGCGCTATTATGGCTGAATTGACAAAGCTATAAAGCTTAAAACTTTAGGGATGCAAGTTGATGAAACTTTCCTCATGCAGTTTATTCTCACCTCACTTCCATCACAATTCGGCGCATTCAAAATCACTATAACAACAATAAAGATAAGTAGAGTTTAAATGAGTTAACTAATATGTGTCTTTAGGAGTAAGTGAGGTTGAGGGAGGAAGGACATCAAACTGCATTGGCTGTAACTCATGGAGCTATAAAGAAAAAGAATGGGCCTAGGGAAGAAAATCAGGCTCAGAATGGTTTCACTGTCAAATGCTACTTTTGTGGCAAGAACGGACATGTGAAGAAAGACTGCAACAACCGAAAGGCTTGGTTCAAAAAGAAATATAAGAAATTTTCTTTTATTTGTTATGAATCAAATCTTGCTGAAAAACCTTCTACCACTTGGTGGATTGACTTTGGGGCCACAACCTACATTTCAAAACCTTCTACCACTTGGTGGATTGACTTTGGGGCCACAACCTACATTTCAAATTCCATGCAGGGATACCCCTCAACTAGCAAACCGAAGGTTTGTAAAAGATTTGTCTATATAGGGAACCGTCTCAAAGCTGAAGTCGTAGCTGTAGTAACCTATTGACTGATCTTAGATATGGGTCATCAGATGGATCTACAAGACACTTTTTATGTTCCTTCAATTTCTAGGAATTTAGTTTTGTTATCCAAATTAGATCTTGTTGGATATTCAGTTTTATTTAGTTGTGGAAAACTCAATTTAATGTTTAATTCAATAATGATTAGTTCTGGTAATTTATGTGATGGTTTATATAAAATTACCTTAAATCATGAGTTTGCACAATCATTAGTAACTCTGCATTCGAATATTGGTTTAAAACGTGGTCTAATTAATGAAAAATCCTCAATCTTGTGGCATAGACAGTTGGGGCATATCTCTAGAAATAGAATTGAAAAATTGGTAAAGAATGACATTTTGGAAAACCTAGACTTCACTAATTTTGAGATATGTGTGGATTGCATCAAAGGAAAGCAAACCAAACACACCAAGAAAGGTGCCACAAGAAGTAATGAGCTTCTTGAGATAATTCATACAAATATTTGCGAGCCACTCAACATCCCATGTCTTAGTGGTGAAAAATATTTCATCACATTTATAGATAATTTCTCACGTTATGGATATGTGTATCTAATTCATGAAAATTCTCAAATTATTGACATCCTTAAGGCGTACATAACTGAAGTCGAGAGACAATTAGATAGAAAGGTTAAAATAGTGAGATCAGACAAGAGTGATGAGTATTATGGTAAATATGATGAGTCGGGCCAAAATCCTGGCCCATTTGCCAAATTCTTAGAAAAGAAAGGCATTCGTACTCAATATACAATGCCAGGTACGCAACAGCAGAACGGAGTTACTGAAAGGCATAATTGTACACTTAAAAATATGGTTAGGAGTATGTTAAGTTACTCAATTGTACCCATTTTACTCTGGGGTGAAGCTTTAAAGACTGCAATAAATATCTCAAATAGGGTTCCTAGTAAGGCGGTCCCAACAACTCCTTTTGAGTCGTGGACTAGTAGGAAACCTAGTTTGAAACACTTACATATTTGGGGTTGTCCAGCAGAGGTAAGAATCTTTAACCCACAAGAGAAAAAGTTGGACTCAAGAACAATACATGGATATTTCATTCGTTATCCAAACAAGTCTAAAGGGTATAAATTTTATTGTCTTAATCACAGTACGAGGATAGTGGAGACTGGTAATGCTAGATTCCTATAGAATGGTGAAATTAGTGGGAGTGAGAAAACACGAGGGGTGAATTTCAAGGAAATTAGGGTGGATGTGCCAACATTTGACCCTTATTGAAAAATTGTTGTTCCTCAGACTATTCCACAGGCTGAGGGAAACGAACAACATAATGAAAATCCTTCACCACCTCATGTTTCACCACTTCATAGAGAGACCACTATTGAAAATATTGTAGAACCACCACAACCGGCAGTTCTAAGAAGATCTCAGAGGGAAAGAAAGCCTGCCATTCCAGATGATTACATGATGTATCTACATGAATCTGATTTTGATATTGGGATTAACAAAGATCCAGTCTCATTTT
The DNA here is from genome assembly GCA_036172215.1 of Camellia granthamiana. Taxonomy (NCBI): domain Eukaryota; kingdom Viridiplantae; phylum Streptophyta; class Magnoliopsida; order Ericales; family Theaceae; genus Camellia; species Camellia granthamiana. The sequence continues at coordinate 4,613,343 of CM069905.1, read as the reverse complement.
CACAAGCCATGAATAGTGATAATTCTACTAAATGGGTCAATGCTATAAATGAAGAGTTAAAATCCATGAAATAGAATAGTGTTTGGGATCTCGTCGAATTGCCTAATAATTGTAAAAAGGTCGGGCGTAAATGGTCGTCAAGACCAAGCGCGACGCAAAAGGCAATATTAAATGATTTAAAGCCAGACTTGTTGCCAAGGGTTTTACTCAAAAAGAAGGCATAGATTATAGACCTTCTCTCCAATATCTAAAAAGGACTCGCTTAGAATCATCCTTGCATTGGTAGTTCATTATGACTTAGAATTGCATCAAATGGATGTGAAAACTACTTTTCTAAATGAGAATTTGGATGAAGAAATTTATATGAAGTAGCCAGAAAGATTTGCAAAGAAAGGTAAAAAACATTTAGCTTGCAAATTAAAGAAATCCATATATGGGCTTAAACAAGCTTCTAGGCAATGGTATTTAAGGTTTAATGATACCATTACCTCCTTCGGATTTAAGGAAAATGCAATTGATCAGTGCATATATTTGAAGGTTAGTGGGAATAAGTTCATTATTTTGGTGCTATATGTGGACGACATTTTGTTAGCTAGTAAGGACCTTGGCTTATTGCATGAAACCAAGGAATATCTCTCAAAGAACTTTAAAATGGTCGATATGGGTGAGGCAAACTATGTTATTGGCATAGAGATCTTTGGGGATCGATCTTGAGGATTGCTAGGACTATTTCAGAAAGAATACATTGATCGTGTTTTGGAGAGATTCAATATGCAGTTTTGTTCAGTCGATGATGCACCTATCATGAAGAGTGATAAATTAAGTGAAAAACAGTGTCCAAGGAATGACTTGGAAAGAAAACAAATGAAGGACATTCCATATGCTTTGATGCCACAAATCATGCTTTATGGTTGCGAAATTCATCTCAGGACTTGGTGTTGTTGACTCAATTGCCAGGCCGCTGAAGATATATTGTGACAATACCGCAACAGTTTTCTTCTCTAAGAATGGAAAGTACTCTAGTGGTTCTAAACACATGGAAGTAAAGTACTTAGTTGTTAGAGAAAAAGTTCAAAAACAACTAGTATTAATTGAAAATTTAAGCACATCTCTTATGATTGTTGATCCATTCACAAAGGGATTGCCACCAAAGACATACAAAGAGCATGTTATTAGGATGGGTCTTTTAAGCAACCCATGATGTGTATGGATAATCTTAAGTGCTTATTTTTTATTTGACACTATTTGAGCAATAATAATTTTGTTTCTATTTTTCATGTTTCTAAAAGTGCGTGTACACATTAATTTGAATATTGATAAACAGAAAATGTCTTAACAAGATAAATTACAGGGGCATTTCAGGCAAATAATTACATATTCCAATAATGGACTATGTTGGTGAAGGTTATCGATAGTGTAGTGCATAGAAAGAAATATGATATAAATGTCATATTAGTGATCTAAAGTAATCGCAGTATTATAATTTCTAATATATCTGAACTTATTGGCTATTTTTAAAATTCGTGATCACGTGTCAAAGTTTTTAATGTGGAATCCAATGAGTCAAAAATTTTATAAATTGCATATTTTTTGGAAAAACTCATAATTGTATCATAATCGACTTAATGGGCCAAGTAGGAGAATGTTGGATTTATTTTCCAGTGTGGCCCAATAGTCTACATATATCTACATGTTTTAATTTATTTAGACTCCACAATTAGATAAAGCCAATATTTGAGATATAGTTTAGTAATTAGAATTTTAATATAATTACTCTTCTAAGATAAGAAGGAAATCTTGATGGGTAGAAATTCTTCTGATAGAGTTTATCTGACCCTCTTCTCTCATCTATATAAAGATGGGTGACTCCCCTTTTATATTATGAGTATTTTTCCATCACTCTAAGTTTTATAGTCATCTTAATTAAGAGAGAGAGAGAAGAAGGTGAGCCAAGAATTAAAAGTTCAACTATTAGGGGCATTTTCTCAACTTCTCTAATTCAATGGCTGACAAAAGTATGTTCGTTTTATTCTTGAGTTGTATTGAATTCAAGATCCTGTAAAGTTTAATTCCGCATTATTATTATGGTTACATGTACATTAATTTCGTACAGTAAGTCTCACACCCATGTGAAACATTTGATAGAAACTTTGATAGAATTTTTAAGATCTCTAACATTACTCATAGAAATGACATGTTCAATTTAAAAACCATTTTTGAATATTGCAGACGGAAGGGAATATTGCAGAAGAAAAACAAACCTTTGAGTTTGTTAACCAACCATTTGGCTCCTCCTTCAATGCTAGTTGACAATGACTAATTATAAGAATAAAGGTCAGTATCAACTTGAAATAAAATGTTATAATAAGCTTACGAAAACCAAATGTAAGAACACACATGCTTCTCATACACATTAGAAAATAAGTAATGAATGTGGGACTAACGAGTAATTCTAGAAGAATAAAAAGAGTTAATTATCTTTTCCCTCAGCTATCAAAATTACTTTATCATTGCATGCACTAAATCATTTAAGATGTTTTGGAGACACTGCCTATACTTTTTACTATCTGGTCACAGTCTATGCATTCTGTAATACATCCAATGCGAAGCCTTAACAAACTATACACGTCCTAGAGCATCATTGTGCATTGCTTAAACTGCATCTTAAATTATTCTCTCACTCCAAGAATCTCTGAAAATAAAGATGGCAAACTTTTGTTACTTAATTTACAAAGTTATTGCAACCCAACCGGCCATAAAGACCCATTGAAAACACCATATGGGTATGGCAATGTTCACAAGGGTTCATGCACCCTTTGATATTATTTTGGTTAATAACCAATTATGATCAAGAACCTTGACTAGTCACTCTTGAAATTTAAATGGCTCAAGTTTGTAAAAAAAAAAAAAAATACTAAACATGTAGAAAGCGGAAACGATCCTCATTTTTATAAAGCTTAAACCTTTGTTACCTTAAATAGCTGTGAGATTACAGAGATACCCAAATAGATTAAGAAGTAAATAAAAGCTTCCTTTGAATTTTCAAAAATCACTTGCAAGTTGCAACAGTGTTTTGAAAAAAATATTTAAGCAATCCTCAAAAGCTTCTGAATTGCTATGGTAGTATAGATTTCAGTGGCAATCCCCCTCCTGATGGGTTTATTGCACCAGCTAGGAACAAAAAAACTAATCTCAATTTTTGCCCTTTAATACATTTCTTTATATTAACACTCCGTTTGCATGAGAAGGGGATATGAATGGATTTCCTTTGCCTTCCTTGGCATTTTAATGGGCAATTTTGGTATTACAAATATTTTACAACATTTTTCACTCAACCTAAACATGGGAAATGAATTCTCTTTCTTACCATTTCTCACTAAATCATCTCTTCCAAACAGAGTGTAACTCATATACAACTAAACCCAACTCACAAGGCTAAGGTAAGGTGTGTACAGAGATTTCACTAATGAAGTAGTTTTCCCTAAAAATTGAATGTGAAAATTACTTCTTTAAACAATTTCGAGCATAAACTAAACGAAGAAAGCAATAACATAGAAATTTACTGAGAAGGATAGAATTATGGCATAAAAACCACCTGTACAATTATAACTATAGTATTTTAGGTCATTTCAAGCTCCATGGTCAATTCCTTCAAATCAAATTCGTAAAATTTCCCAAGTCTACAAGATCAATCTTATAAACCCTACCTTAGCTCCAGATTGGGAAAACCAAATCAAAGAAACAACTTTAAGACCAGATCACCATAATTGATGTGTGTGTTTGTGTGTGTGTGAGAGAGAGAGAGAGAGAGAGTACATTGATGTCATCTCCGACTGAGTCGATCTCGTTGTTGGCTTTCTGACCTATCCAGTAGGATCCGACCTTGTTCAATATCTGATCCATTTGTGTGCGCGCGCGTCTCTCTCTCTCTCTATAGTATATGTGTATGTATAGTGTATCTCTCTCTAGATTGAGCAAAGATTGCTTGGAAAATCAAACAGAGATCGAGAGAGAGATTCTTCTCTGCGACTTTTCAGCCTCTGGTTTTGTCATTAATTTTGTTCCTTCGTTAGGTAGACCTCACACGGATAATTATTCAGTAATCCGGAGTGTTGACAGATGTATTTCATTAGGGGTGAGCATGGTCCGGATTGGATCAGATTGGGGGTAAAATCAGGACTAATTCATTATCTACGATTCCTAAAAATTAGAACCAATCTAATCCGTTTAAATCATGGAACCAATCTGAACCAATCCATTTAAATACGGATTGGATCAGTTTAGGACCACGGATTCACATAATTAAATAATAAAAATATATATATATATAACACTTTAATTTCATAAAAATATAAACATAGCGCTATATTAGTTCTACAATAGCAATATATTTTTCTATAATAGTGACATACTGTTGTAGAATTTAAACAACCACAAGAAAACTGGTTTCACCATAAGTATTTAAATCATTACAAATTAAAACTAAAAACTAACAAACAAAAGTAATAAAATAAGTTATTATACGGTTCTAGGTTTGAGTTTAGATTTTATATAGAATAAGAGAAGATACTATGGGGGAGGATGTATAATAAAAATATAGACTATTTGTACACGGTCCGGATCGGTTCCAATCCGGAACCGTGGGGTTCAATCCGGAACCAATCCGTGGACTACGGATTTTTAATTCTTCAATCCGGAACCGAACCGCGGATTCAAAAAATCAATCCAAATATATCGGATTGGACTGGACTGGATCGGATTACGGATTTCATGGATTCCTTGCTCAGCCCTATTTTCATCATAATATTATGATTAGTTGAGGAAGTAGATAGTGAAGTATTGTGTTGGATTATTGAAAAATATAAAATAATATATTAAATTATAATTGATTGAAAAATACAAATACGTGATACTTGTAAAATATTGAATAATTCCTTGGCTCACACCGCACAACCAAGAATTATTGTTAGGATTCATTACATTGTGGCCCCTCAATTATTATAAAATTATCATTTTACTTGCTTCATTTATCCATTCAATTACAAAAATTCTCAAAAAACAATTTTTGGTTTAACTCTCAGAACATAATTTTTGAAAAAAAATTTCAAAATTTTATTTGGTTTGAAATTTTTTGAAATTTTTTTCTAAAATCACTTTCTCTCTCTTACACATCAATTAATCACTTTTTCTCTCTTTTCTCTCATTCTTAATTATTTTTTTCTCACACATATCTACTCAACTACAACAAAATATCAAATCATCCCAAACTCTTATACTCTAAAACTATTTCCAAAGGGTTCGTTTGAAAAGTGGGTTGACTTTTTGACTTTTTGACTTTTTTGACTATTTTAGCCTGAGGTTAAAAAGCCTGGTTTGGGAAGGACTTTAAGTTTTTTTGACTTTTTTGTCTTTTTTGTAAGAGAAAAATATAATAATTATGAGTTCGATGTGATGTTTTATTTTATTGGACTAAAAAGCCTATTTTGTTTTTTGTGGCTAAAATAGCCAAAAAAGCCCCAACTTTTGCTTCTCAAACAAAGCCAAAATATACAACCAAACAAACAAAAAAATTCTAAACTCTTTTCCTAAGATTTTTTTTGAAAATTTATCTTCTAAAACCAAACCAAACAAGTGACTTGTAGGAGGTTTGCATAAAAGAAAGTGATACACTTTTACAATTGATAGGTGAAAATGTATGAATTCATAAATAAAGTGAATAAAATAATATTTATTACTCCCTTCGTCCCAAAATATTAGTTCCTTATTCCATTTTTTATTGTCCTAAAATATTAGTCCCTCTACAAAAATCAAGTATAAAAATAATATAAATTTCTTATTTTGCCCTTCTTTTAAATTAATAAATAATATAAAAAGTACAATTATGACATTGATATTCTCAAAAAATGTACTATCAAAAGGGCAATTTTGGAAAAATAACTTTTTTAAAGTGTAATAATTGTACTACAAAAAAAAGTTGGATTCCCTAAAAGGGACCATTATTTTGGGACGGAGGGAGTAATAATTAAAAAAAGGAAAATTTACCCATAAGTCCTAATTTCTGAAAAGTTGAACCATTTTGTCCTAAAAGTTTTCTTATGCTCCATTTAGTCCCATTTGCACATCAATCTAATGTTCGAAACATTAATCTGATGTTCGAAATCTAATGTTTGAAACATTAATCTGATGTTCGAAATCTAATGTTCGAAACATTAATCTGATGTTTGAAACATTGTAATGGGACCTTTCAGTCTATAAAAAAACTTTTAGGACTAAACAGTGTATAAGTTATTAATTTGAGATTTATTGGTGCATCCCCCTTAAAAAAATTGTAAATAACTATTATTATTATTATTATTAATTGATTGATTAAATGCACGGGATGATTTTTTAATTTTGTATGGTGTTTGGGAAGCAAGTTCCCAAATTTTTTTCTCATTTTTTTTTACTAAAAGACAAAAATTTTGCAAAACCAAAAAAAACACATCCAAACAAAATATCACATCTAACCCCATAATCATTTCACTTTTTCTCTCACAAACATCACATCCAACCACATAAAAACCCAACTATCTTCTCAAACACTAAAAAAATTTTATCTCATAAAAACCTACATCTAATAAAATCTACATAAAAACTCACTTCCCAAACACCCACTTTGTATAAATAATTTTTTATTTTTTTTAATGTTTCAAACTTTGTTAGTGTTACACAAATTGTTATTAGTATATATTTATAATCGTTGTGTTCACTTACGTTACTTTAATTTGATATTTAGATTAAATTTAAAAAAAATTAATTTTAAAAATTAAAGAATCATATTATAGAGTACATATGTTTGAAGAATAATAATATTAATTATCATTAGTCAAGTCACATTAGGTTAATTTTAAAAGAATTCAATATAGATGGCTGTTTTATTTATTTTGTTTTGAATGTATAAGACCATTGAATTTTAAAAAAAAAAAATTGAGAAAAAAAGATTTTTAAAAGATAACAAAACACTTTGTAATAGAGAGAGACCATTGTTTAATGCGTCAAGATTCTCTAGAATAGAGATTTTAGAGTGATCTCCTAAAGTGATCAATCTAACGACTGAAATTAAACTTCACCAAAACGATCTTGTTTTGGTGAGTAACCTGAAAAGAAAAAAAAAAATCAGCTTTAATTCAAAAATCTTTTCATATATGCAGGTATAACAGAATGCGAGAGAGAGAGAGAAGAAAAGAGAGAGACGTCGCTCATCGCCCTGCCGTCGCCGCCAACCCCTGATCCAGCAATTTTATACTTCCGCATATCTGAGACCACTAATCGAATCCTAACCCAAACCAACAAAACATCCAAAGATTATACCAAAAATATTTGTAGTTACTCTTCCTTGAGAACACATCTTAACTACAATCACATAATCAATATGATTTCGTATGAGACAATCACATCCAGAGATGCACTAACTCAAAGGAAAAGTTGCTTTCACTTCAACTATTAATAGGAACTCTAGATCCAAAATCTTTCAGAGAAACATGCCCCCCACTACTACAAAAATAGTTAAAGATCACACTTTGACAAACAAAAAAATATATATATATCTCACTTTTATTGGAAGTGTGATAAAAAAAATTAGATTGATATTTTAATCACACTTAATTTGATTGAGTGTGATAATATTCATTTTTTTATGTCACTTTTCAATTAAAAGTGTGATTATATATATATATTTTTTTAATCACACATTCTAATTAAAGTGTGATTATATATACACTACAACTTTTTAATCACACTTTTTAAATAAGTGTGATTAAATATATATTTTTTAATCACACATTCTAATTAAAGTGTGATTATTTATATATTTTTTAATCACACATTCTAATTAAAGTAGGATTATATATACACTACTACTTTTTAATTACACTTTTTAAATAAGTGTGATTATATATATATATTTTTTAATCATACATTCTAATTAAAGTGTGATTATTTATATATTTTTTAATAACACCTCACATTCTAATTAAAGTGTGATTATTTATATATTTTTTAATCACACCTTCTAATTAAAGTGTGATTATATATATATATATATTACTACTTTTTAATCACACTCCACTACAAGAAAAAGCATCTTTGGCGTCTAAAAAAGCACATTTGGTCGCTGAAAGTATAGGTTTTGGCGACTAAAAAAGCATTAGTAGCCAAAAATAAAGATTTTTGGCGACCAAATATTTAGCAGCCAAAAGTATAAGTTTTGGCGACTAAAAATCTGTTTGGTTGCCCATATATGGCTTTTACCGACTAAAAAATTTTAGTAGCCAAAAGTAAGGCTTTTTGGCGACTAAAAAAAAATTAGTAGCCAAAAGTGAAGTATTGGGCGACTAAAAAGATGTTTGGTTACCAAAAGTGAGACTTTTACCGATCAAAAAAATTTTAGTAGCCAAAAGGGAGATTTTTTGGCTACTCAAAAATATTTAGTAGCCAAAACTGAGGCATTGGACGACTAAAAAGATGTTTAGCAGCCAAAAGTGAGGCTTTTTGGCGACTAAAAAGAAATTTAGTTGTCAAAAATGATAATTTTAGCCCGGGAATTAAATTTTTTAACAACTAAAAAATAATTAGTAGTCAAAAGTATAGAATTGGCGACTAAAATTATGTTTAGTCGCCAAAAGTGGTCTCTCTTTTTTTTTTTAGTAAATAATTTATTTTTACATAAATTATGTTCAATAAAAAATAATTATCTTTATATATACTTTTATATTAATACGGGTCTATGTACTATATAAATAATATATGTTGCATATATAGTCATATGGTGTTATAGAGGTGTAGTGGAAAGAGTATGTTGTATAAGGTTTATGGTGTGAGAGGGTTGATGGTTTGAATCTCCACAAGAGCAAATGAGAAGCTAGTGGTAATATTTTTTTTTTATCTAAATGTTATTAATCACACTTAAAAGGTGTGATTAAAAATGACCCCTTTTAATCACACTCCCAAATATCACACTTTAATAAAACTTAAAAGGTGTGATTAAATAACATACATCACACAAAAAAAGTGTGATCTTTATCTGTTTTTGTAGTAGTGCCCTCTCTCTCTCTTCATATTTGCAGGAACTCCTTCAATGTTCTAAATTCTCCCTACTGTTTCATATTTGCAGGAACTCTTTCGATGTTTTGAATTAAAGTTGATTTTTTTTTTTTCAACTTACTTATCAAAATGACGTCGTTTTGAGAAGTTTAATTTCAGTCGTTGGATTGATCACTCTAAGAAACCACTCTAGGACCTTTACCCTAGAGGATCTTGACGCTTGTTTAATGACATCTTGGGGATAATCTATGGTTGTTTGGGAAGTGTTAAATTAATATACTTTTTAACTTTTTATAAAAAAGAATGTGAAATATGGGTTAAGTTGGAAATGATATGGTAGAGAGGTAATGTGACTTAAATAATATGATTGTGACCTAAATAGGATAATATGCTAAAATAGCATGTGCTATTTTAGCACATGCCAAACAACTACTAAATAAGTGCACTTTTTAACTTTTTACAAAAAATGTGTGAAAAAGTAGAGAGGTGATGTGATCCAAAAAAGATAAAAAGATAAAAAGTGTGCTAATATAATAACGTCAGTGGCACTACACGTGTCAATTGATATATTAATTAGTGTACCAACTAGTAGGTGACCCGTGTAATGCATGAGAATTTATTTTTAAAATAAAAAAAATTAATTTTGAGTGTTAATATTATATGTGTAGAAAATTTTAACAATTAAAAAGCAAATACAAATAGATTTGCTAATAACTAATGAAAAATTTTGTCATTGTGTATGATCCTATATAAAAAGCTTATAAAAATAATTTCTTTCAAAGTTATATAAAAAAAAAAAAATGTTTTCACAATTTGAAATCAAATCCTCATTTGTGTTTAATCAAATTTACCAAAAATCATGAATTTCACTTGTATCAAAATATTTTTTTATAAAAAAATAAAAACATTAGAAAATTCTATAATATACTAAGTATTATGATTTTTTTCAAAAAGGTCTTTGTTAATTTCTTATATTTTTAGTTATGTCTAAAGTGTATGCTGTTTTTTAATATAAACGTTTTTCATATTCTCCACACAAAAAAAAAAAAAAAAGAAAAAAAAAAGAAGTGATGCATGGAGTCTTTAATTATATATGCTTTAAGTGGTGTTTGATTATAATCTATTATAATATTTTTATATTACAATATTTGAGTATTTTATTATACGAAAAAGTGCTTAGGGGTGTTTTGGGAAGTTGGTAAAAAGCTGACTTTTGGCTTTTTATCAAGTTTTTTAGCTTTTTGGAAAGTGATTTGAGAAGTTAGTAAAAAGTTGACTTTTGGCTTTTTGGTTTAATATTTGTTTATGGTGTCAAATCAAATTAAAATGACCAAAATACCCTTACCCAACATAAGAAATTTAATTTTTTACTTTTTTGTCATAGATCCCAATTTGTAATTTTACCACTTACGTTTTCATCTCTCCCCAAATGAGTTTTGTTGCGTTTTTGGCTGCCAGCTTTTTTCCCGTTGGATAAAAAAACGTGGCTTTTTACTTGACTTCCCAAAACGGCACTTAAGGTGGGTTGACTCAAAAGTAGGATTTATGCTTATATTAGTAAGATTGTAAGAGTTATTCACATTAATGTATAAAAAATTATAAATTCAAATCATAAACATTGTCTTCAAAAGGAATCATGCATAAAACCTATATAGTCTTAATAATTTCAATTCTCAAAGGAGTTCTAATTAATTATCATATATATATATATAAGTAGTGTTTTTCCTTTGTTTAAGTGGCACATTCTAAATTCAAATTTTTTATTTAAAAATTATTCAAGAAATATCAATTATGTGCCTTAAATATGCATAATCATTTTTAATAAATCATTATTCTTTAAAATAATACTCCACACTATTTATCATTTGACATTTGTCAATTTATCTTCTAAAAACTTAATAAAAAAAGTATTGAGTTATATTATTTTAATCAATCAATATTAAATTGGACACTATATGTGTATGTAAATCACTTCTAAAAATAAAATGTCTGACATAAAATTACAATGGAATTAATTTTAATCAATGTAATGATATTTTATATTATGATATGTGCTATAAAAGAATAATATTAATTTTAATTCAAAATAAAATTTTAATTTTAATTATTTATTTTAATATTCTTAGCATTATTGTTCTATAAAAGTGTTAGTTGAATACTTATATATAATAAATTTAGTTAAATTATTTTCTTATTTTGATCATTTTAGTTCTATTGTGTTATAAAAGTGTAATTATTATATAATAATTTTATATGATATATATTAAATTATAAAATTGTAAAATAAATACTCATTTTGATATTAAAAATAATAGTTAAATTAGAAAGAGAATTAGTAATATAAAACTAAAAATGATTCTAATTACTTATTTTTATTTTTATTTGGAAAATAAAATATATATAAATAGAACTATGCAAAATTTATTTAAAAGATTAAATATAAATATATTGTGATTGGATTAAAAAGAAAATACATAAATTAATTATGTAGAGTATTGATTTTTTTTTCGTTAATATTCTTTTTGAATTATTCATACATATTGTATATAGGTATATAAAATTTAAATTAAATATAAATGTTTCGTATTAAATAATTCCATGTTAGATAAAAAATTAAATATAAATTAATATTAAGATATCAATAAGATAGATAAAAAATATAAAATATAAAAGAAAATTAATTTGATTCATGCGATGCACATAATTAAGCACATTTTGTCTTATTTATTTATTTATATATCAAAATAGTTTTTTTAAATATCATAATAATTAAATTAAAATAAAAAATATATGAAAAATAAGTATTTTTCAAGTAGAATCTATATAAAATTGGTTATTATAATTTAAATTGAATTTATGTAGAACTTTATACGTAAATGGAAATGACATAATGATGTAACTTTTTTAGAAAAAAAAGTAACTCTTTAGAATATTCCATTTAAGCAGAGGAAAAACATTATTTTTAATAATATATATGATACTAACATATCACCCGTGCTATGCACGGGATAAAATAATATATTATTTATTAAAAATACGATAATTATATATATATATATTTTTTTATATTTTGTCTCTTGTAAAGAAAATTTTATATATAAGTTTAAGGTTTTGTTTCAAGTGTGCCTTCACTATAACATATATGTTAGACTTATTTATTTTGATAATTTATTTAATTATGTTTTTAATTTATTGAGAAGAGAAAAATAGAATCAAAATTTATTTTGATAATTTATTTGAAAGAGAAAAATAGAATCAACATTTATTTTGATGATTTTATGTTTTAATTTATTTGAAAGAGAAAAATAGAATCAAAATTTATTGTGTCTCATTATTTCTTACCTAAAACTTTTATCCAAAAAGTTGTTAGAATGTATTTAATATTTGATTAAATCAGAGGTTCAAACAGCCCAAAACAAAGGTTCAAACAACCCAGCACAGCAGCAGGCCAAAAGGTTCAAGTGGAAGATATTCAAATTAGTAACGATGGAGTGGAAGATATTCAAATGAATATAACGGCTATAAATTCAAATGAATACAACGGCTATAAATAGCTATAAATTCAAATGAATACAACAGCTATAAGTGGCTATAAATTTCATTATATATACCAAAGTCTCTAATGTAAACAAGTTACAAAAAAAACAGAAAATATTCTTTGATCTATAATCACTCACATCTATTCTCTAAAAAATTCTCTGAGAAGTGTTCTTCAATTTTTGTTTACATCCTCTTTCAGAAATAATACACTGAGACGTATAGCTTTAAACTCATCTTTCCTGTGTGAGGTTTATAGAAAAACCAGAACTTCATTTTTATATCTATTTTTGAGAGATAATTCTCGTAACTTTCTGTGAAAGCAAAAACATCTTCTTTTCAACCTTGTAAGAGTGTAGTACACAGTGTTCTTCACTTAGAAAGTCTGTGTAAAATCTGTGGGGAATTGCTCCATCTGTGAAAAGGTTGTTAGCACCCTGTGAAGCTAGAAAATAGTGGAAAATCTCAAGTGAAACTTAAGGAGTGGACGTAGGCCGAGTTGAAGCCGAACCACTATAAATTTGTTTGTCTCTCTCTCCCTTATCTCTTTATTTTATTTAAATTGCCATAACTATATTTCATATTTTTATTGTGCTAAAATCATTAATTGACATAGTTGTTAGAACACTTATTTTAATTATTTTTATTTCATTAACTATATTTATCTATTGTGCTAGTCATAATTTTTATTAGGGTATTATTATTTTTATTTGTAAAAACCTAATTTACCCCCCTCTTAAGTTGTCTTTTGGGTAACAATATAGTATAGATAGATTAAATTGTTGCATTGAAAATTATTGTCACCACCCAAACTCGCCCCTAGAGATTTGGGACATAACCAGCCAGTAATCATGAGATTACCTATGGCCTAAGACAGAATGGTGGAAGCAAATTACGAAATGTGTCCATTGAGTTGTGCATATATGCCATGTATAGAAACATATATGTTATATCTCATATCACACTTCATATAAAATAACACAATATTCACACGCATTCATTATATATACATAATCCAAGGGCAAAAGTTATAACATCATAGGCTAAATAAAACCAAAGCTTCGCAAGCTTAGCCAAAACAACACTAGGGCCTCAATGTAGATGTGCAACCTGGGTGGCTTTACAAAGGCTGACACTTCAACAGGCTCTAGTACTGAACTTCCTGATGCTCACAGTGCTTGGTCGGATAATACTCCTTAACAACTCAGCCTTGAGCCAATCTCTTGAATTCTACTTCAATTCCTTCAATTTTCCAATGTTTCTTTTTCAATCTTAAGCTTTTTCTTCTTTCTCTCTTGCTTCTCTCTCTTCTCTCCAGATTTTTCTTTTCATTTCTTTTTGTTGAGTCTTAGACTCAACTAAAACTTATACATACATATACAATATTTAATTAAATCAACTTAATTCGTTATGAATCAAATTTTTACAAAACCTTATATTAAGCTCTAAAAATTATATTGATCACAAATGTAAAATCAATTTTGGTTTCTGAGATCCCTAAGGCTTTCAATTTTCAATTTAAAGTTGTAATTGCAACAGATTTTCCTATAAGTAACAAATATAATTTCAAAAGCACATAACTCAAACAATTAACATGCAAATTCATATCAATCACATAATCACATGTATAATTAAGTGTATTACGGGTTGGGTTATCACAATTAATAATTAAAATTATGCTTTGTTGTATAAAAAAATGACATAGTTCTAATATTTTACTATTTTAGAATAAAAATATATGAATTTTAAAAAATTGTCATATTAATTTTTGAAAGGAAAATAATTAAAGAAATTTTAAAAACTCAATGAGTAAGAAAAGAATCATCGTAATATATAAAACTGCTAAAATCACGGTTAAACCAATAAATCATTCAAACTAAAAAATGGTTTAGCTTAATCAGGTAGGTCAAAAAACCAACCAACTTACACAAAAATTAATTAATTAAAATTTTTAAATTTTATTTTATTAAAATTTAAATTATCACTAAATATGGAAAGCAATCTATTAATTTAAATTTAAAATTGACATAATATAAATTTAAAATTATAATAATCTATCCCATAATTTATAAGTTTTAAATACAAATTTAAAATTATCATAATTATCTCATAATGTTTGTATTAAGGAGCAGTAAGAGTGGTATTGAGATTATCAATATATCTATATATTTTACAAAAGTATACTTTTAAGGAGAGATATTATGAGAGTTTTAAAATCTCATACAAAATTATTTTTCAAATCAAAACCTTTATGTGGGATTGTAAAATAAAAGTTAAATGGAAGTTAGCCAATCGAGATTTTCTTAATTATTGAAAATTCAGAAAATCAAAAAAATTAGAATAAGATATTAATCATAAGGTTTCTCACTAAAAATCTTCTTTTGCTTATATAAATGGGAGTATAAGATTCCCTTTATGTAAGTGAAACAATTCACTTTTTCTTTCTTTTCTTGATGTGGGATTATAAAATAAAAATTAAATGCAAGCTAGCCAATATGAATTTTCTTAATTGTTTAAAATTAAGAAAATTTAATAATTTATATAAATGGGAGCGTAAGATTCACTTTATGTAAGTGAAACAATTCACCGTTTCCTTCTTTTTTCGATATGGGATTGTAAAATAAAAATTAAATGAAAGCTAGCCATTCGGGATTTTCTTAATTGTTTAAAATTGAAAAAATTTAATAATCATTGGAACTCCTAGAAATATTCTCTCTAAAAATCCCTTTTCCTTATATAATAAAAGTGAAATAACTCATTTTTCCTCATTTTTTTGATGTGGGATTGTAAAATAAAAGTTAATAGTTGTTTGGGAAATTCATTTATAATTAAGCAATCTCAGTCATTCAATTTTTAATAAGGTCAATCTTAGTTTATTTCAAATCAAACAAATTTAGGCAATATATTTTGATAAAACAACTAAAACTACAGTCAAACCAGTGAATCAGTTAAACCGAAAACGATGGAGCCTAATCAGCTAAGTCAAATGACCGACCAATTTACAACAAAATTAATTAATTAAAACTTTAAAATTTAAACCATCTTGAATTGAAATATGCACAATGCTACAATATTAAATAAGAGTATAAGATTCACTTTATATAAGTGAAACAACTCACTTTTTCTTTCTTTTGTCGATGTGGGATTGTAATTATTTTAAAGTTGAATATTATGAGAGTTTCAAAATCTCATTCAAAATTATTTTTAAAATCAAAACCTCTATGTGGAATTATAAAATAAAATTTAAATGGAAGCTAGCGAATGAAATTTTTTTTAATTATTTAAAATTAAGAAAATCAAAAAAAAAAAATTTGGTATAAGATATTAATCATAGGGTTTCTCATTAAAAATCTCCTTTTGTTTATATAAATGAGAGCATGAGATTCACTTTATGTAAGTGAAACAATTCAATTTTTCCTTCTTTTCTTCATGTGGGATTGTAAAATAAAAGTTAAAGAATGCTAACCAATGGAGATTTTCTTAATTGTTTAAAATTAAGAAAAAGCAATGATTTATATAAATTAGAGTATAAAATTCACTTTATGTAAGTGAAACAATTCACTTTTTTTTCCCGACATGGAATTGTAAAATAAAAGGTAAATGGAAGCTAACCAATGGGAATTTTCTTAATTGTTTAAAATTTAAAAAAAAAATCAATAATTTTAGAATAAGGGTTTGGATCTTATAGAAGGCTTCTCCCTCAAAACCCCGTTATAAGATTCACTTTATATAAGTGAAACAATTTACTTTTTCTTTCTTTTTTGATATGGGATTGTAAAATAAAAATTAATAATTGTTTGGACGAGAAGTTTATTTCTAATAAAGCAATCTTAGTTCTTTAGTTTATTTTGAATCAAACAAAACTAACCAATATATTTTGGTAAAACTGCAAAAATCACGGTTAAACCAGCAAATCATTCAAATCAAACACAATTTAGCTTAATCAGTTAGGTCAAAAGACCAACCAGCTTACACAAAAATTAATTAATTAAAAGTTTTAAATTTTATTTTATTAAAATTTAAACTGTCATTAAATGTAGAAAGCAATCTATTAATTTAAATTTAAAATTGACACAATATAAATTTAAAATTATTATAATTTATCCCATGATTTATAAGTTTTAAGTTCAAATTTAAAATTATCGTAATTATCTCATAATTTTTGTATTAAGGAGCAGTAAGAGTGATGTTGAGATTATCAATATATTTATATATTTTACAAAAGAATACTTTTAAGGAGAAATATTATGAGAGTTTTAAAACCTCATACAAAATTATTTTTAAAATTAAAACCTTTATAAAATATAAGTTGAATGAAAGTTAGCTAATGAAGATTTTCTTAATTGTTTAAAATTAAGAAAATCAAAAAAATTAGTATGAGATATTAATCATAAGGCTTCTCACTAAAAATCTCATTTTACTTATATAAATGAGAGTATAAGATTCACTTTATGTATGTGAAATAATTCACTTTTTATTTCTTTTCTTGGTGTGGGATTGTAAAATAAAAGGTAAATGGAAACTAGTCAATAAGAATTTTTTTTAATTGTTTAAAACTAAGAAAATTCAATAATTTTAAAATAAGGGTTGGGAGCTTCTAGAAAGTTTCTCCCTAAAAACTTCTTTTCCTTGTATAATATGCTATAACATTGTCACTTCGAAATTAAGACCCCACCCATTATACAAATTATAAATATTTAAAACTTTTAAAATTATGTCACACTAATTGATATATCAATTAGTGCATATGGTATTATTCTAATATCATTTGTCCGTGTCAACCAAAAGGAAGAAAAATTCATGTTAAGCTTTCACATTTTGTCAAATTTTATACAATGCTATAATTTGATATAAATTTTGGTTTTAATAATGCCCTTAAGGCCTGGTTGTTTCTAGTATTAGAGCATAAGATTGGATGGTTAATCCAATGATATGCATATTCTTACGTTTAGATGGCATAAATAACAGTCAATTTAATAATATGTAGGATTTATAATTTCACAAAATAATGAAATATTTAATACCATATTGTAGACACCCCATTTTTGACCGACCTTAAGACTCAGGCGTCACCGGTTGAGCGCCAGGTGATGTTGCATGTCGTGCTCGTCCAGAGGTTTCAGAGTCTCGGCTGTAAGCCCTGCCTCCGGACTTCCGGGCTTTTCTGTGCCTTGCCTCGGTTTGCGAACCAGGCTCGATTTTCTCTGTTTCTCTTCCCAAAGGGAGGGAGAGGTCTCGTAGACCATCTCTCGGTGGCCGTAGGCTACATTTCGTGGTCGTAGGCCATTTTGCCCATTTCGGAGCCCGTTTCCCAGTTTTCGGAGCCGTCGGGCCGTGTGCCTCGGTTCGGGACCGCCCAACCATCTCCGTTTGCTCCGGTTTTCGGCATACATCTTATTTCCCCCCTTTTTAGGGACACTGAGGTCCGAGAGACCCACTTCGTGGTCGAACACCACTCCCGGTGCCTAACAGTCAGTTTTCGGGGCCTCGGACTGCGCGTTTCGGCCCCCGAACCTTCATTCTGCATCGGTTTTCGTTCATTTTTGGCAGGGACCTCTGTTTCATCACCAGGAAGGTCATAGAAGGGTGGGAGGCCAGTAATTATTTCAGCAACCAGTTATATTCCTTCATCGCCTGCCGACGCCCGTTTTTCTCACTTCCAAGCCAAAGTTGACCACCCTAGGGCCACTTTCTTCAACTCCAAACCACATATTCGTGTTGTAGACACCTGGGAGGACACAAATATCACATGGCTGGCCAGTAATTGTCATTGACCCTTTTGAGCCCCTCCTAAAAATGGCCTATTCTCTCTCCTGTTTTACAGTTGCCAATTTTGGACCACAGGGTTGTGTTCAGGACACCTGGGAGGCCACCAATTTGTGGTGGCCGGCCACTAATTCAACTTGGCCTTTTTGACCCCTGGCCGGCCGGCCATGGGGGGTGGCCGGCCGGCTACCTGCAGCTCCAAAACCTGGCCGGCCTTGCTCCTCAGGGTGAGTACATTATAGCTGTGCATTGTTTTTCCCTCCAAAACCTGTATCCGGAGGGAACTTTTTTGGAGGGAAACTTGATGCAATTTCCCTCCCTTTGGGATACGTAGGCAGCTTCATCCTGAAGTTCAGCCATGAACATTTTCCCCGATCAACTTCGTCCACTTTGATCATCTCAGTCCTCCTTATCCATCAGCATTCATCGAGGTCTCCGGTGCAGTGCTATTCAGACTAGGGACAACTTTCCGTTGCCAGGAGGTGCTGTGGTACCGTTCAGACTAGGGGCAACTTTCCAGTTGCTAGGATCCGAAGTTGTGCATCTCAGTGACAGATCTCAGGCGTGACCAGTTCTGATCCATATCGAAAATAGTTTTGAAAAGTTTTAATAAAAGTTGACTTTGTTCAAATTAATCTTTTTACAACTAAGACTATTTTTGGACCAAAGCGGAAAATTCTCAGTACCACAACCTTCAATTTCATTGATTTCCAAAACAGAGTTCTCCTGCTCTTGCTTACAATTGAAGTTGCTTTTTATTGCACTCATAACGAAAACTTGAAAGTACTAATAAAGCAATAAATCTAGGGCATAGTCAAGTCAGGTATCCCTGCGCCCCCTCCTAGAGCTAGTCGAAGCCTCTGATGCCAAGCTGGGCCCAGTCTGTGCCTCCTCATTGAGCCAATCCCAGCACTCGTCAGACAAAGTGCAGCTGAAAGTAGGGGCGGGGGCCAGGAGTTCTCTAGTCCTCCATGCCGTGGCATATCGGGCAAGTTGTGCGCCTCAGACCTGGAAAGCAGCCGGATACTCAATCCCCTCTGGTGGGCAAGTCTGATCATGACCGAACTGACGCAGGAACCGGAACGGAAAGTAGAATACATAGTGGGTCAGACCAATCAACTGAATCCCGACCAGTCGGGACATGCTATAGCTCATCGCCGGGAGATTGAGCCAAGGATAACGCCAAGCAATGCGATCTGCAGACAGATTGCACATCCAGTCGAACCACCGCCCCTCGTCCAGGGCATCGACTAAGCGTTGGCGAAAGAAGTAGCCGCAAGCTGAATAGGCTGGACAAGAGTCCACAACCTGCAATTTATCCATCAACCATACCTGGGGAGGGATGAAAAATGAGAGAATAAAGAATAGAGAGATGTACGATGAGAGAAAAGCGAGAAAAGGGTTTTGTGAGAAAAACCGAGCCCAAGGGCCGAGTGATGTGAGCAATATACATATGTGAGGTTGGGAGGGAAACATTACCTGCAGCAGTAGTGGACTCCCTGCAAATTTGGTCGTCTCCCGGCGATAGAAAGCGTCCAAGCCCATCAGCGTCTCGGCCAATGTCATGGCAATACAGCTCTTCCCTTCTCTCAAGCCTTGAGCAACTTCAATCAGACGGATGCTAGATCCACCAAATCCTGAAGTGAGCAGAAAATTGGATAGCATACACAAGCAAAGGGCGTGTTGCCGAAAGCCTTGCCAATAATGGTTGCCGCGGTCGCCAGCATCAGAAAAGCGATGGATCAAGCCGAGAACGTCCAGTTCCCCGTTGTAGATCAAAGACCGAGCATCATGTATGGTGAGCCCACACATTTCCCCTAAAGCTTGGGCGTGGCCAAAGCGAAATTGTGGCAGAATTTCTTCACAGCGTTCAGATTCCATCAAAACCTGAAAATCTTCGAAAGTTGGACATACCTCTTGCTCGCCGAAGCTGAAAACATGCGTCACTGGGTTCCAAAACCTCACCGCGGCATGGAGGAAGGGAAAGTGCAGCGGAGTGCGGCTCAGCGTGAATAGTGCATTCAAGCCGAAACCCCGAAAATTTAACTTTTTCGAGCCATCTAAAGAAGCCATCCAAACTGTGAGATTTTCAGCGAGAAAGGCTTCCATTTTGGTGAAAAAACTAAGATAAAATGAATCAACCACGGGTTTGAGGCTTTTAAAGGGGATGAGACACTATTCGGGGACACGTGTCAAAAATTTGGTGGCTGCTGGGCAAAGTGGCTGGCCGGCCACCTTTTCTAGCAGGCCGGCTACCTTTTCCCCCCTCAGATACAAAAACTGGCCGGTCGGCTCCCAAAAGTGGCCGGCCATGCTCCCATGTGTGCCATTGGTCCTGTTTTACCCTCTAGAGGAAAGTTCCAGGCATTTCCAAGCATCGGGTGTATCGAAGGCCTCCATTTCCCTCTGTTTCGGATGCGTTCTGTTGCCCAGATCGTCCGAAGTACGCTTTGTTTTGTTTATCAAGTTGTAATCTTTGCTTATCGAGTTGTCGTTTTGTTTATCGAGTTGTAAGTTTTGTCGAGCTGTCGTATTTTGTGTTTTGAGTTGTTACTCTTTGTTTACGCAATTTTGTTAAGTCTTGTTTGTTTATCGAGTCGTTAACATTGTTGTATTTTGCTTATCGAGTTGTAAACTTGCTAAGATTCGGTTATTCCTTAGTGAGTCGAGTTATTTGATTTGTTGCGTCGGTTCATTACCTGACCCGGTAAATTCGCAGTACACATTTCCATTCAATCCCATTTTCGTGCAAAATGATGCGATGCGATGCGATGCTGAGAGCATAAAAATACAACACTTTTTCAAAAAGCTGTTTCACCCCATCATATTTCCTTTTACAAACAAAGGTACAAGTTTTACAGAAAATAAAAACTGCCTAACAATATGCAAAGTGCTACAAACTACTAGCAAAAAGGAAAATAAAGCAGGGAACAGCAGCATCAATACTCTCGGGAACGGGAATGAGAGGCCTTCCTCATCCTCTTCTGCAAGACAACCTCTGCACCACTATCACCATCCAGGTCGGAGCTGTCATCCTCAGGATCCCCCTCAGCCTCGCCTCCACTCCCGGAACCAAGACCGGAATCCCCCTCCTCAGCAGATGTCTCCGACTGACGGCCTGCGACCTCCTCCTCCTCATCCTCATCGGGTTCCGCCTCTATAATATGTGCCCTGCATCTGCGAGAGGACCCTCTTCGAGCCCCTCGAAAAGGCCTGGATGGCCCAGCCCCTCGAAAGGGCCCAGATGGCCCAGCACCCCGAAAAGGTCCAGACGATCGACCTCCCTGAAAAGGCCTGGGTGGCCCAGCCCACGGCGGAGCATATACAGGAGGCATCTGAAAGTGAAAAGTTCAATACATCAGTTCCAATATGAAAATCAGATGCGAGTACAGTATGCGAGTAGAGTGTGTGTCAGATGTGCTCTACACAAACAACCTATCAATGCGGTAGAATGTTCAAAACCAGCGTGTCATCAGAAATATGATAAATGCAAGAAAGATGAACAGTACCTGCACACCCATAATGGCCAGCTATGCCTCCCTCCGCAGGATCATGCCCTCAAATGCGGCCATCACTCCAAGCATCTCATCCACGTACTCAACAGGAGGCTGTAGATATAAATGCGAAACTATCAGTAAAGGAATAAATGTCTAAGTATCCGACTGATAAATCAAAGCTGTACAACACACCGGTGGCGAATCAGGATCTCTGACATATCTGTGGTCAGGAAGGGGAGGCTCTAGCGAGACCTGATAAGGAACCCCAAATCGCCAACTCGTCAACTCGGTCGGCATGTCTGGCCACCTGGAATGATGAAGAGTCGGAGGAATCAGGGGAACCGATCCACCCCCACCTCTGGATGTACTGGCCCCGCTGCTGGAAGGAATATCTGTAGCCCGAGCCTGGCTCGAAGATGGCACACCAATAGGCCTCATCGAGGGAGTACGCACTCCCGTCAAGGGAGGCATCAGATATACGTGGCGATAAGTGGCATAGTCCCCCTCCTCAAGATGTAGCAAAGCATCAGTGCCCAGCATAGCACTAACAACATCCCGGGAGGAGAGCCTATCAGCAGTCCGCATAGTAACTGGGGGTGCTGCGGGAGGGTCCTGAGAAGTATAGCCCCATACTTGACGCAAGAAGCGTTCCCCCAGAAACCATGCTCTACCAACTGGTCCCTCAAATAGGATCCTATACTGGGAAGCGCCCGATCCTCTAGCATACTGAAAGCAGAGACCATCACCCAAGGGCACCCAGGGCTGCCAGGTAATCTGCAGATAACCAATGCATGAACCAATCAGAAATCGAGAATATACGGGACAGATCAAAGATGAAAACGGAAAGGACTGAGAGTGCCGCAGATAAAGGAGAGTCTCTCGGGGTCTCGGCCGGTGCTGACCCTCGAATACCAGTGAGTACGGGGTCATGAGGGGCCCTGCCACCACCAACTCTGGGGCTAACGTCGGGAAATATACATAGACCCATAACTGAGGAAAGCAGTGCAAATACAAAGTGCTGAGGGCAAAATACAGAGTGTAAAGTGCGTTGTGTGTGCAATGTACAAGTAATGAGGAGCAGAAATGTAAATCAAGAGGACAGAAAGTACCTCCCAGGCCCTACAATAACCGCCAAGTAAGTCTCCCTGCCCGCGGGAGGTCGCGCTCATGTAGCAGTAAAGGGTAGCCAAGCCGGCGCCACCCCAATCATACCGTCTGACCTGTGATAGGTCCACCAGAGCGCTTAACAGATACAGCCCCACCGTGTTCCCTCTATCGGCAAACAGCGTAGTCCCGAAGAGAAACATAAGAAAACCACAGGCATACTGCTCTGCCTCCTCAGGAGTCTCGGGCTCCATCTACTCCCTCCGAAAATGGGAAGAGAACCAGGTGTATCGGACTCTTCCTGAAGCTCTATCGACAGGCGGGCGGGCCCCCAGCAAATGTATCCAAGCGGCCTCCCATTCGCCCATGTCCTCGTCGTAAGGAATGGGCCGACCTCCTATGTCTAGGCCAGTCAATACAGCAAAATCCAGCGGGGTCATAGTCAAATCCCCAGTGGCGGAAAAATGAAAGGAGTTGGTGGTGTCCCACCATCTCTCCACCAAAGCTGCCATCAGTGTCCTCCTGGCAGGACAACGCGATAACCCGGCGCAGAAGGACCCGAACCCTGTCAAATCAACTAAATCCCGGACGGCCTCCGGGAGCTCAGCGTACCAATCTCTAGCAGCGGTGGAGCCGTATCCCCGCACAGTGCGAGAACCAACCTGCATTCAGAATGAATACATGTGTCAGTATAAAATGAATAAGCTGTGTGCAAATGAAATGAATGAGCTGTGTGCAAATGAAATGAATAAGCTGTGTGCAAATGAAATGAATGAGCTGTGTGCAAATGAGAAGAATGGGCTGTGTGTTCATCTCAAATGATAGGGCTGCGTGTTCTACTCTCAATCAGTGTGTGCTGCGTGTTCACCATCAATCTGGGCTGTGTGTTCAGAAAATCAGAGTTTGGGCTGTGTGTTCTACTCTAAATCAGTGCGTGCCGTGTGTTCACCATCAATCTGGGCTGTGTGTTCAGAAAATCAGAGTTTTGGGCTGCGTGTTCTACTCTCAATCAATGTGTGCTGCGTGTTCACCCTCAATCCGAGCTGTGTGTTCAGAAAATCAGAGTTTGGGCTGCGTGTTCTACTCTAAATCAGTGTGTGCTGCGTGTTCACCTTCAATGCGGGCCGTGTGTTCAGAAAATCCGAGTTTGGGCTGCGTGTTCTACTCTAAATCAGTGTGTGCCGTGTGTTCACCATCAATCTGGGCTGTGTGTTCAGAAAATCAGAGTTTGGGCTGCGTGTTCTACTCTCAATCAGTGTGTGCTGCGTGTTCACCTTCAATGCGGACTGCGTGTTCATCTCAAAATGTTAGGGCTGCGTGTTCTATTCTAAATCAGTGTGTGCTGCGTGTTCACCTTCAATGTGGGCCGTGTGTTCAGAAAATCCGAGTTTGGGCTGCGTGTTCTACTCTCAATCAGTGTGTGCTGCGTGTTTACCTTCAATTTGGGCTGTGTGTTCAGAAAATCCGAGTTAGGGCTGCATGTTCTATTCTCAACCAGTGCGTGTCGTGTGTTCACCTCAACGACGAGCTGTGTGTTCAACATCAAAATATGGGCTGCGTGTTCATCTCAAATGTTTGGGCTGCGTGTTCAACTCTCAGTCAATGTGTGCCGTGTGTTCACCTCAACAATGAACTGTGTGTTCGACATCAAAGAATGGGCTGTGTGTTCATCTCAGAATTCAAGTATTGGGCCGTGTGTTCAATTCCCTACCGGTGTGTGCCGTGCGTCCACAATCAATTTATGGGCCAAGTGTTCAGAAACTCAAGTGATTGAACTGTGTGTTCAGAATGCAAAAAGGATGCTGTGTCATAAACTAAACATTCTAAATAAGCCGCTTACTCAAAATGAGCAGACAAACATGGCAAAGACACGAAGTGCATGAAAAAACACAGAATATGTTGCAGAAAAAGGTAAAAACAGAGTAAATACCTCTCGTGCCTCATATGAAAGGTGATACTCTGGCTCCCGCAGAAGCAAATCTCCGGGCACTCGCTCATCAAAGTCAGTGAAGTGACGAAAAACGGCCCGCGGAAGAACGTGTGCCGGCGGGGCGTACCTCTCGGGAATGAAGGGTCGAACCCTCGGAGGCAGAGTCATGACATCAAAATCATCCCCGGCACCCGGAGGACCTCCGCCATAGGGAAAATGACCGGCCATTTCAGAAAATCTGCAAAAATGAGCAAAAATGAGCCAAAATTGGAAAAAGTCAACAAAAGTCAACTCCCGGGAAATGAAAAAGTCAACAAAAGTCAACTCCCGAGAAAATCTTCCAAATGTTGAGACAAACTCACCTCAAGTGGCGAAAATGAGAAAAGAGGCACCGAAATCAAAATTTAATCGGTTCAAAGTGCTTGAAACGAGAAGTTTTCGCGAAAACAACTTGCGTGGGGCGTTGGAAAACGTGTATGGAGCATAGATCTGAGGGAGAAAATGGTTTGGGAAACAAGAGGAGAAGATTTCGGACCTGATGTTATGAGCTCAAAGTGTTTGGGTGAGTGTATTTAAAGAAAAGAAGGTGAAAAGACCAAAATGCCCGCGGATCTGGGCAGGTGGCCGGCCGGCCACCTTTTCGGGTTGGCCAGCCATTCTCTTTTTGAAACCTGGCCGGTGGCCTCCCCAGGGGAAGGAAACTGGCCGGTGGTGTTCCACACATGCCCCCCAAGGTCTCTGCAAATTTTGAGGAAGATTGGAGTTCCCGGGACCTGAAAAAGTTCAAAAAAAGTGCACTTTCTGTCGCGAAATCGCTCCGCCGGAACTTCAGCTTCAATTTCTGACATGTGTCTCATCATCATTCATCAAAATCAAAGTGTATCCTTTTGTAACCTCTCCGGGAGGTGAACCGAAGGCCACGATCGAGTCGCCTTCGCCGAAACGCGCGTTTCCTTGCTCGCCGTTTCGCGACAAACACGTGTCCTGATTTGCGATTGTTCTGCATCATTGTGCATCTAACTTACATTCTCATGAACATACTTGCATTGTCATGCACGTCTGTTTGATATTACCAGGCCTCTGCGCCTAAGCTTGTGTTGTCACGCACGCTCCTTTCTCGCATTGCGATGCACTCACCCACCGGCACCGTTTTTGCCGAACTTTCGATATCACATTGGATATATCTTGCTAAGCATGTTGTGCTTGTTGAGCTTCTCTCTTTTGCAGGCACGATATTGTATGTACGGTTCATTTGAAACTAGTGCGACCAGACGAATCGCGCAGGTATCGTATCTTCTCCGTGTGAGACGCGACGAGAATTGAATAATTCTCCGCCTTCCTAACTGCATGAAATGTAGTTGTTGCTTTGCATTCTTGCTTAAAACTGTTGCATCTATTTGCGAATACTTGCTTCATTACAACTTGCTACATTTGCACAAACATCGAGTTACATTTGGCTTCCTGCATACCCTTTGCATTCTGCCCCTTTGCCTGCGGGCATGCCTGCGGGCACATCTCTGTTTATCTTGTATGATTGTCTAAGTCTTCGACCTTGTCAAAAATGGGTCGTCTCTAGGCTTTGACATTCACTCCCGTCACTTGTGACTTTCGAGTTCTGTCAAAGAGGGGCAACTGTAGACACCCCATTTTTGACCGACCTTAAGACTCAGGCGTCACGGGTTGAGCGCCAGGTGATGTTGCATGTCGTGCTCGTCCAGAGGTTTCAGAGTCTCGACCGTGAGCCCTGCCTCCGGACTTCCAGGCTTTTCTGTGCCTTGCCTCGGTTTGCAAACCAGGCTCGGTTTTCTCTGTTTCTCTTCCCAAAGGGAGGGAGAGATCTCGTAGACCATCTCTCGGTGGCCGTAGGCTACATTTCGTGGTCGTAGGCCATTTTGCCCATTTCGGAGCCCGGTTCCCGGTTTTCGGAGCCGTCGGGCCGTGTGCCTCGGTTCGGGACCGCCTAACCATCTCCGTTTGCTCCGGTTTTCGGCATGCATCTTATTTCCCCCCTTTTTAGGGACACTGAGGTCCGAGAGACCCACTTCGTGGTCGAACACCACTCCCGGTGCCTAACAGTCAGTTTTCGGGGCCTCGGACTGCACGTTTCGGCCCCCGAACCTTCATTCTGCATCGGTTTTCGTTCATTTTTGGTAGGGACCTCTGTTTCATCACCAGGAAGGTCATAGAAGGGTGGGAGGCCAGTAATTGTTTCAACAACCAGTTATATTCCTTCATCGCCTACCGACGCCCGTTTTTCTCACTTCCAAGCCAAAATTGACCACCCTAGGGCCACTTTCTTCAACTCCAAACCACATATTCGTGTTGTAGACACCTGGGAGGACACAAATATCACATGGTCGGCCAGTAATTGTCATTGACCCTTTTGAACCCCTCCTAAAAATGGCCTATTCTCTCTCCTGTTTTACAGTTGCCAATTTTGGACCACAAGGTTGTGTTCATGACACCTGGGAGGCCACCAATTTGTGGTGGCCGGCACTAATTCAACTTGGCCTTTTTGACCCCTGGCCGACCGGCCATGGGGGGTGGCCGGCCGGCCACCTGCAGCTCCAAAACTTGGCCGGCCTTGCTCCTCAGGGTGAGTACATTACAGCTGTGCATTGTTTTTCCCTCCAAAACTTGTATCCGAAAGGAACTTTTTTGGAGGGAAACTTAATGCAATTTCCCTCCCTTTTTTCCCTCCTTTTCTCCCCCTCTCTTGGCCATATAACCAGCCTCCCAGGTCTGGTTTGAGGGTTACAAAAAATCCCTAAGAGCTTTGCATACACATCTCCCTCTTCCTCTCTTCCAAACCCTCAAAATCTTCCAAGTTCTACACCCTTTCTTCATCACCACCTAGCACCACCACCACTACTCCGTTTCCAGCAGCTTGGGGAGTTTTTCAGAGGCTAGGAGGCAGCATTTCTCAAGCCAAAAGGGAGCCAAGGATTGGTCTACAAGGGTAAGTTCATCTCTCCCTCTTTTGAATTTTTTTTTGCCCCATTTCTTAGCCCTCTTTGCTTGCTATTTTGAGCTCCGACCAAAACTGAAAGTGTCATTTTTTTGAGCTCATTTTTCTGTTTCATTAAGGGTCCTACCCTGTTTGGGACCCCCACCTTGCACTTCCTTCTTTACCCCTTTGTATGCTATAATCTTGCATAGTATTTTTGGCCCATGAGTAATCTGTTTTGGAGCATGAGGTAAACTGAAAATAGGCTTATTTTGAGCCCTTCTTCAACATTGAAGAAGGGCTCAACACTGTTTGGGACCTCCATATATCACTTGTCATTGTACCCCTCTTAGGTCCCCTTTTTTGCATGATTTATTAGGCTATTGTGCTTCTGTTTTTGGACCTTGGTCCAAACTGGAAATGGCCCTATTTTGACCCCCTCTTCATGTTTCATTAAGGGTCTATGGCTGTTTGGGACATCCTTGGTATACTTCATGTTATAACCCTCTTGGTGCCATTATTTTGCATAGCATTTTGCCATACTTGTATCTGTTTTTGGGGTCTGTCATAAACTGTAATACATCATATTTTTGGCCCCTCTTCAACATTGTAGAAGGCCCCTTCCCTGTTTGGGGCCAGAATTTGTGAGTTGCTTCATTACCCCTATCTTTTTGGCCATTTTTGCATGCTAATTTAGCCCTACTTGGGCCCACTGTTTGGCCTCACTTTAAACTGTAAAAATTCTTGTCTCGGGGCTGCCTTGCTCCTGTCTTCTCATTTCATGTTCAAATTATGTATGCATTGTATAGTTGTAGGCCATTTCATGCGCCAAAACCCGTGTTTCGGGACTCGTTTCATGCATCAGGTTTCATTTTGCCGGGTTTCGGGGCTGTTTTGCATCTCATTTTACCTCTGATTTTTGCATGATAGTATGCCATTTTTTGTGTTTTGCCATGTCTTGTTAGAGTGGCATTTCCGTGCCGTAGGTTCGGTCCTCGGTTTGCGTGCACGCGTGCACACATTTCGAGTGTCTCATTTTCATCTTATGGCCTCTCATGTGAGTGTGGCTGAGGTCCACTCATGTTAGTGTAAGTCCATATTGCATTGTGTATGCCATTTCATTCCATGACATTGTGTATGCTAGGTTGTACATTAGCGCATTGTGTATGCCATCTCATCTCGTGCATCGTGTATGCCATTTCGTAGCATTTTGCATATTAGGTTGTACCTTAGTTGCATTTCATGCATATCATGCATACTGCATCGTGTTCGGGATAGGAGTTAGCCCGGGCACGGGAAACGAGGTACGTTTCGTACTCCGAGTGACGGAACGTGTCTCAATTCCCTAGTCACCGACACTCCGGATCATCTATGATGGAGATAGGTCTTGTTGTGTTTTCATGTGCATTCATCTCATATTGAGTTATGCAATTCGACTCCTCGGCCATCATGCATCGATATGCGTGATTGGTGGCACGAGGATCGAGGCATGCATATATTTGTGAAAATACATTGCTATGCCCCTTTCCTGCTCTCTGTTGCAGCAAAATGAAGAATCAGTAACTTTTCGGAGCTTGGCACGTATTTTAAGAACAGGTGCAAACAGAGGCTAATTGGGGCATCGTCATGGATTTCCACAGAAAGGCAACCCGAACATGCATCATCCATCATCCGAAGCAGAATCAAGGCAGTCCCTGGCTTGCATGCCAGTTTATTATTTTTCTTAGTTAATTTGTAAATTAATTAAGAATTTGTACATTATTTGGACTGTATTATTTGGGACTGTACTATTCTTTTATTCGGGACTGTATATTTATTCGGACCCTCTGCGCGAGGGCATAATTGTAATAAGTGTGCGTGAGTGTGATGTATGTCTTCCAACCCCACGTCTTTCTTCCTTTTTACTTACCTGCTTATGATGGTTAGATTAGGGAATATCTCAATTAGCATACAGTATGATAACATGTTTGCATTCATTCATCTGTTTTGCATGCACCGGGCTCGGCGCATCATACTAACTGCATTTGTATTTCAATTCCAAGTTGAATACATGTTAGCTGTAGCATTCCATATGCCATGTTTAGAATAGCCAAGCCTGCTATAGTTTGCATTTTTGCATGTGTTGCATTAGGCATTTCTGTATACTTAGGATCATGCATGATTTCTAATGAGCTTCTATTTTGGCTTGGAGTACTCGGTGAGTTTTTATGCTTTAGCATCCTTGCATGCGTGTGAGTGACTGCCATGAATAGCATGCTTACCATGAGGCTAACTGCTTATGTGATATAACTGCCTTGAATGCCTGTGGGTGAAGGTTGGGTTACTTGGATTGGAACAATTCATTCACTGTGAGTTTTAAGCCCACTAGATAGTGGCAAAATCATGTTTTCTAAGCCCACCCGAGAGTGGCAAAATCTGCATTTTAAGCCTACCTGCGGGTAGCAAACCATCTTTCAAAAACAAACATGAAATGTGTTGTTCCAATTCAGGCGATCCAGTCTATACTTGTATGCTATGCGCATCACGTAGTAATCTAGGCTAATAACCGGAATAAGAACATACAATATTTTCAAAACTAGATATCACGGTTAGTAGAGGCCGGTCTTTGACCGGGCGAGCGGGGGTGCTCACGAAGTGACCTTCCCCAATCGTACCCAAGTTCCCGAGCCGAGGCAACTTTAGTGATGACGGACACGTGGCCTTTGGCACCGAGTCAGGGTTTCCTAAATTTCCCCATAAAAAATATTTAGGTGGCGACTCTGTATCTGGCGAAGCAGTCCATGTTTGGCACTTCTTTCAAAAATCTGTTTTCTCAAAAACGATTTGCCGGATTTGGACTCTTTGGTTCAAGATTTAGAACCGTGACAATCGAGTCCTTGAACTGTAGTGAGCCCAAATGAACAGAACGGGACTTAACCCTCCCGGGGCATTCGGGGACGTCTACACATATGAAGGTACATATTAATAATTTCATGCATATTTATCCTAATTGAATTGGATACTGAATGATTAATTCCATAAAGTATTAGAATAATGTTTGAGGGCCCAAAATTAGGGGCTCGAATTTGGCTCAAAACCCAAAACGACGTCGTTTTGGGTTTTGATTTTTTTTTTTTCTTCTTTTTTCTTCCTTTTCTTTCTCTTCCTTTTCTTTCTTTCTTTTCTTCTTCTTTGTTGAACAGAGGAGAAGAGCAGAGGCGAGAGAGAGAAACAAAGTCATCGTCGTCGCAGCTCGTCGCCCGTCGTCGCAGCTCGTCGACCGATCTCGCAGCTCGTCGCTCGTCGCTTGTCGGCATCGCAGCCCCGCCTCCGCCTCTGCCTCTGCCCGCCACCACCTCCGCCTCCACCTTCACCTCTACCTCCGCCCGATTTTGTTGGCCCCTCCAGTCCAGTTCTTCTTCTCCTCCTCCTCCTCCTTCTTCTTCCCCCTAATTTCGAACCAACGTCGAGCCCCTATATTCGGGCTCTCTACCATTACTAAAAGTATTAATCCTATCACCATTACTCTAACCAATCAACTAGACCTTAACATCTTGGGTCAACATACTTGCAGTTCCAAAAAAAAATAAAAATGAAAATGAAACAGACCTTCAAGGTAGCTTATGAATTGCAACATTGTGGTCAATGGTCAAAATTTTACATGATAGAACCCCCTCCTAAATTATAGCAGCCAGTCACTACACACCCATATAGCCTCCACCTCTTGCTATCAAGAGGCTGGCCCTAGCTTTTTCAAACTTTAGCTAATCCACAGGTCACAACACTAGGGCCATTAGCTAGCATTGTTATGGATTAGGCAGTGACCCAAAAGTAATTGCACATCATTCAAATCCATTTATATTTATGGGTGAAAGCGAAATTTATTATAAATTGTGAATTATAAATATAAGATAAAAAACACTAAATATATGATATCTGAATTTCAAGAGTTTCGAAACAAACTCTCTCCACTAACACGCAACATAAATTGAGTCCTAAAATAAATTTGTTTCTGTACTCACACTCAGATCTTATTTAATAATTCACTGTTTTAGTTCAAAAATTAAAAAATTATTAAAAAAATTAAAAAACAAATAATTTATACTAAAAAGTTAAAGATTTTTTTATTTTATTTTTATACATCTTTTTATAAAAATAAAAAATTATTCTAAATATATATATTTTTTACTTTATATTTTAATTAAAAATTTAAAAAATCTACTCTTAAACGAGGCTAGTCGTAATATTTTTCCGTCGCTTCTGTATGTCTACAAACTGGATACGATGATCTGACATATGTCGTGTGTGAGAAAATGATTTGATTTGGGGTCCAAAAACTGAAAGCCAGACCAGTGTGGTGTTTGAATCTCATTTTTTTGATAAAATCACGTGAATGCTTGCCGACTCAGGGTCCCAACCACACCCCTACCATGCTAAACTCTCCATCTTTAAAAGGGTCACTCAGTTGGTATGATTGTGACCCTACAAATGGTTCAAGTGGATGTGATGCTGCCTATCATTAATGCTATTATATTGTGTCACTACTAGGACATAATAAAAAAACAGAAAAACAAAAGCCCAATTACATTGTTCACCAATTAATATAGGCTATATAAATAGTCTTTTGATTTAGATAGTTGGTTGAACAGTAAAAAAATTAAGAATAAAATTTAAAATTTTAAGGCCAAGTGATTGTAAGAGGTTATTGAAAAATTATTCAGTTATTAATTTTAAGGTCTTGACTATAAAAATTCGTACAAATTAATCCGAATATTTAATTAAAAAAAAAGATGATAAATTTTTAATTAAATAAGATCTCTAAAAATCTTAATATATGTAGATATTTTTTTCCCTACAAAGGGCATTGAATAATTTTTCGTAACGAGACCAGCATGCACTTGAATGCTGGGAGAAATTCTTAATTGATGGCTAGCTCTCTGTTGAAGTTTGAAACATGAGATTTCTACCGGCTAGCTTTCAAGACTCTTTGTTTAAGTCATGTCTAAGATTAGATAGATAGAATAATTTATTTCGAAGGGAGAAAATTTGTAATTTTAACAAATGTTATTATGGGATAAGTTATTTTATTCTCTACTTATGAAACAAAAGAATTTTGCATATGCAAAGATGAAAGGTCCATCAATATTAGCTGAGTCAAAAAATTTGAACTAAATGTATGATTATTTTATCTTGAATTTACTTAATCCTTACAAGATGAAAATTAGGTTTCT
Source organism: Camellia granthamiana (assembly GCA_036172215.1). NCBI lineage: Eukaryota > Viridiplantae > Streptophyta > Magnoliopsida > Ericales > Theaceae > Camellia > Camellia granthamiana. The sequence goes on along the minus strand of CM069905.1, from coordinate 4,580,271 downwards.
AACAACAAAGTATTTGTCAATTTGTCTAGTGATAATTTGTGCCCCTTTCACGTAAGTTGTGCAAATTCGACATTTGGGAGCGTGTAAGTCTTTGAACAATGCACTATACTCTTGTCGTGAAATTCTACAACATTTATTGTGAACTAAGTCTGGAATCCACAGTTACCTCAATTGAGAGGTCTCTTTTTTTGAGTTAGGTTAAATCTGACAATCAATTAATTATTTTAAGAGCAAAGCCTGCGAAAGTTATGATACTCTCACCGGCACGAACACTAAATACAAACTTTTTCTCTCAATGTTATGATAGCCTACCAAATGGGAGTTAACTTTTCTTTTTTGTCTACAAGCTATCAACCTCGAACAAAAATGGAACTCCATTTAAAGCCTGTTGTTGTAACTATTAAAAACTTGTAACATTTACACAAATTTTAATTTATGAACTTATATTCTATTAAGTTTCAACCAAGATCTTGTAGACATTCAAGTCTCATTAAAATTTTAATAGTCGGAATTACCCTTCAAACAATAATTGTTCATCATTTATGATTATTCATAAAAGAACATGATGATTTAACATTTATTTTGATTTTCAAAACTTTAAAATATCAACTTTTAAATTGAAAAAACTTTTAAAAAAAAAATTTATGTGCAAAAAAGAAAAAACTATAACTAAAATTTTTTTTTTTCTTAAAAAAATTATGTGCAAAAAAAAAATTATGTGTTTTTTTGAAAAATTTATGTGCAAAAACAAAAAATATATATATTTTTTGAAAACATTGAAAAAATTAAATTATTTTTTCTGCAAGACTGAAAATTTTGTATCTATAAAGGAGTATGATGATGGAACATTGATGTGCAAAAAAAAAAAAAAAAACTTAAAAAATGAAAAAACTGATAATGTTCTTAATTTTAAAACTGGAAAAAATTGATAATATTCTCAATTTTATTAGATAAATGAATTAAACCAATAAATAGAAAGACAAAAACGTTTAATCTCATACTCTACTTTTTTATCAATTAGCAAAGCAAGTATATGGAATATTACTATACAAAATTGATAATATTCTTAATTTTAAAAATTGAAAAAAATTGATAATATTTTCAGTTTTACTAAAAATGACTTATTGATTTAAATTTTTTTAAATAAGACCTGAGTTACCATAATATTTATAAATAAAACTTTTAAATAATTAACTCTCAAAAGTTTACTATTTGACACTTTTTTTGTCAACAATATATATGTCGTGCCATCTACTTCTCTATTTAGATATTTTGCTTACAATTTAAATATGGAAACAATTTTTATAAATATACAATAAAGAGCGAATGGTTACCAATTCATTTGAAACTCAATATTTATTCAAAAATTTTAAGTTTATTATGTGGCTCTTAAATTTACCACCCAGCCATTTGTGAAATTTTTACTCAAATTTATACTTAAATATGAGTTTATCAATTGAAATGGGTCATATCAAATAAATTTTTTTTATTTAAATTTGAGTAGGGTTAGAGATGACTAATACACATAAACTATTTTTCATTTACTACATGCATAATATAACTTTTATGCCTTACAAAAATAGAAAGGGCCTTTTCATATTTGGGCGACAAATGTAAAGAAAGTCAAATTTTGTGAGTCAAAACTTGTAATTAGGGTTGTCATTTGCACACATAGATTGAATGTCATCCCTCTAGAATTATTTTATTTTATTTTTTGTCAATAATCAAAATTTATCAGATCAAATTAATTGTCACAAGGTCTACAATAAGAAGAAACCTCCCTCAGTAGCCAAGAGAGGAAGAAGTCCCTCGAATAACTATAATTTGCTGGAATAAACTGTCTTGAACTCTTCAGTTGGTGGTCTTCGGGTCTTCAACTTGTTTATGTAGGACAAAAATTTGGTGCTTCAAGTCACGTTACTAAGTCACTTTCCTAAAGACAATATTTGCATCCACCAAAAGGTATGTAGGAGGTTACAGTAGATTTGTCTCCAGGATACAATGAAGCCTGATCTAAAGATCAAATCTACCGACGTCTGCACTGACGATAGTAGATCAGAATACTCTTGATATAATTAAGAAAACCAAGACACTAATAATCAAATTTGCAGAACTTGATTACCAGTAAGAAAAACAGAAATTTGCTTAAGAAACTCTTGATTGAAAACTCTAAATCAACAGTGGGAGAGAGAGAGAGAGAATTGCATAAATGAATTTTGATGGAATGAAATGGTTGATTTCGCAGCCTATTTATAGGCCTTGATGCACCTGATCAAATGGTCATGTCTCTTGGTCGCATCCGATTAGATCTGACCGTTGGATCGACGATCTACGCTGCAGATAATTCTTACACCGAATAGACACCTTGACTAATCACACCTAATCACGATCGGGTGCCATCTCATCTGTATGATCACGCGCATCTCCAATCAACGACTATGATTAATCCGTTCCAGATTGGATACACAACCGTTTGATCGATTGGTTGACTCATCTCCAACGGACGACACATCACTGCCACGTGGAGCTGACTGTATTCTACGTCACCCATGCCATGTTGGATCCACGTCATCGCTCTAACATGTCCGATGCAAATAGGAAAGCATCAACAGTTATAATCAATCCGTTCCATAAGTCCGTGCTAAGTACAAAGTGCACCATCAAACGCCACATAACCTACAACCTACACCGCGCGCGCGCACGTATGCATGTGCGGATGGTGCAAAGCACCATCCTTGCGTTGTGGATGCATGCACACTAGCTTTCACCTCACAATTTCATATTCAAAAGAATATTCTATGTAACACTTTATTAAGTACTTCATGTTTTCCTCTCTTTCCAATGTGGCTTATTTCATGCTTTCCAAAATAAAAAATAAAAAAATGAAAGGTTTTGAAAACACTCATAAATAAATTATAAATTTGAAAATCTATTTTGAAAATTCCCCAATATAATCTAAATTGGGTCTGCCTTCTGGTTTCAATATTAGAACACAAGGATATGCTGGTAACTTAACAATAAGCTCTTTTTTTTTTTATCAAAAAGGCTACTCCCCCATACGTAAGAGCCCAGATTTTCCTGGGTGAAGTATTTGTAGGACAGAAATTGAATTGGAATAATGTGAGTCTAAATATTAAATAAATTTAAAACACACATTGGTGTTTCTGAATAAATTCGAATAAAGTCTTATTGTTGTTTTATAACTCCCACATGAACTTCTATTGACTTCTTCCTTCAACGGCCCTGTTTGGTAGAGCTGTGGGAAACTGCTTATAGTTTATGCCCAAACAGCTTATAGCTTATAACTTTCAGCTTAAGCTGATTTCCAGCTTATTCTTAAAGCATCTCCTGCCCCACTCAAAGAATAAGCTGATTTCTGACTTCCACAAAGCTATAAGCTATAAGCATAAGCTAAACCAAACATATCAAAACAGCTTAAATTAAGCTGAAAGCTGAAAATAAGCAGTAACAAACAGGGCCAACATCATCAAGTGATTTTTTTGACAAAAAAAAAAGAAAGAAAGACTCGAGCGTAAATTTCATTTTTTTTTTTTTTGAGTAATAGTCTTAAATTCTTTTTCTTTTTCTTTTTTTTTTTTTTTTCTTTTTTTTTTTTCTGAAGTTAAAAAGATAAAATAATTTAGAAGATGAATTACCTCCGACAATTTGTTTATCTATTCACCTATCGATCCACTTGTCATTTATGTATCTACTTATTTGTCCACGTGTTATTCATTTGAGCCGTGCTTCGGACCCCCAGTGGGGGTCTCACCCCCCAGTGACGTGGCAGCATGGGGTTGGCGGAAAATATAAAAAATAAAAAATAAAAAAACAAATTTTTTTTTTTAGACCAATCACACGCGACCCCCAGTACCCCCACTGGGGGTCCGAAGCTTTGGGACCCCCTTTTGGGGGTCACCCCCTCACCCCCTTTGTCACGTGGCGGGGGGTGATTGGAGAAGCAGGAAAAAAAAGAAAAAGAAAAAGAAAAAGTAACCAATGAAAGAGAGAGGGGGTCAAAGCGGGTGGGGGAAAAAGGGAGGATGAATCATTGTTATTAATTTATCTCTTCACCTAATTTATTTATTTATTTATATCACTACCACCATTGGTTGCCGTTGGCAAATTTTTCGACGCCGATGGTGATTTGGGTGCAATCTAACGCCCATCTATCGATAGTGGGATAAAAAAATATAAAAAAATTCAAAACAATAATCTATTCTTCCCATCATATAATTTCATTAATTATGTCCTTGTGTCCAAAAACAATAAAATAAAAAGAAGTAAATCTTTGAAACTAATGTCATGTCTCCATAAAAAATAATTTATCACCAATAAACCCATAAACAAAATATTCACACTCCACTTTTGAAAACGAAGAATTTTAATTAAGTAGGATTTAATATTAGAATCAGGTACAAGATTTTTATATGGAAATGGGGACATTGCTGTATCTTTAGCATAGTAGTGACTGTTATGTCTTAATTTAAGATACATTATAGGCTTATTTTTATGATCTGAACCGTTCATTTTGTAGGGTTTGTTGAATACTTCATGCCTACCAAATATGATATTAATCGGATATCAAAAATTATATGATTGAATTGCATATTTTTTATGCTATTTCTCAAAAGAAAAACTTATTATTTATTTTTTTGGTTATCAATCATATAGTTATTGATATCCGATTAATATGATTTTTGATAGGTATGAAGTACTTAACAAACCCTACAAAATGAACGGTTCAAATCATAAAAATAAGATCATAATGCACCTCAAATTAAAACACAACAGTTACTGCTGTGCTTTTAACATAGATGTGACTTATAAATTTTGTAAGAGAGCTTACGTTTAAGTCTTAACATAATATATTCATTATTGGGCAAATTACACAAATAGTCCCTATAGTTTGGGACTTGTGTCACTTTGGTCCCTGACTTTTCAATTGTGACACATTTGACCCTGAATTTTGAATCTTGTTCCAAATAAGGACAATTGAAAATATTATTAGATTTTTCAAGGGTAAAATTGTCAATTTGATAAAATATAAATTAATTTGACAAAAATAAATGTCAAACAAATATTTTTGAATTTTTAAAAATTATTTCTACCTACTAAAAATAAAATTATGTAAAATTGATAAATCTTTTAGACATTTATTTATTTTTTTTACTAAATTAATTTTTATTATGTGTTTGGATGATGATCATATAAAATTAATCATGTAATTTTTATTAATTTTACATAATTTTATCATTGGTGGATAAAAATAATTTTTAAAAAATTAAAAATATTTTTTTGACATTTATTTTTGTCAAATTAGTTTATATTTTATCAAATTGACGATTTTATCCTTGAAAAATCTAATAATATTTTCAATTGTCCTTATTTGGAACAAGATTCAAAATTCAGGGTCAAATGTGTCACAATTGAAAAGTTAGGGACCAAAGTGACACAAGTCCCAAACTATAGGGACTATTAGTGTAATTAACCCTTCATTATTCAATAGGTCCTATAATAATTAATGATATTTTTCATTAAATACTATTAAAAATTATCACTAATTGTTAATTTTTAGTAAGAGTTTAAATATAGTCATAAAAAATAGCAATAGTTTACAAAAATTGTAATAAAAAAAGTCACTAATTTTAGCTTTTAGTGACTGTTTGAAAAATTCGTCACAATAAAAGTCTTTAATTGTAAGTTTTAATGACAATTTATAAAAAAAAATTGTAACAAAAAAATCAGTAATTATAAATTTTTAATGACATCTAAAAAAATCATCATAAAAAAATATTTTTAACAATAATTTTATTAAAACTTATTTTTAACAAAACTTAATAAAAATTAAGGCCTTGTTTGGGAAGACTAAATAAGTGCACTTTTTGTCTTTTTTGACTAAAAAATTGAGGTTGAAAATATGGATGTTTGGGTTAACTTTTTGACTTTTTATGGAAAAATGTGTAATAAAAAATTGTGAAAATTGGTTTTTAGAGGAAAATTTGAATTGAGAGTTGTGCAGCCGTAATTGTTGACTTTTAGTGAATAGTGTTAACTTTTTAACTTTTTGAGTAACTTTTTGACTTTTTGACTTTTTTGAAAGATCCCAAACAAAGCCTAAATCTAATTATTAAAACCGACTAGTAGTTAAATTGTCTCCAATACTGCAACTCAAATAACTCGTAAAGTTTGAAAGGAACTAACCCAACCTTCTCTCTCTTCCATGTATAAATACATCTCTAAAGTGACCAAACTCCATAAACACCACCTCCATCTTAATATCTCTCTCTCTAAAAATAGAATCAAAACTCATCAAAAATGCTTTCGAATCCGCCAAAGTCCTCTCTCCTCCTTCGCAGAATAAACACCACCACACCAACCCCTGCTACCACCACCACCACCACCACCACCACCACCACTTGCCACAAACAATCCCAACCCACCATCCTCCCACCACGGCAGTGCCCTCTAACCTCAGCCGCCGCAGCCGCCGCTCCAGACTCCGTAACCCGCTTCCACACCCACTCCGTAGGACCCAACCAGTGCTGCTCCGCTGTGATCCAACAAATCTCCGCCCCAATCTCCACCGTCTGGTCCGTCCTCCGCCGCTTCGACAACCCCCAAGCCTACAAACACTTCGTCAAGAGCTGCCACGTCATCAACGGCGACGGCAGGGTCGGAACTCTCCGGGAAGTCAACGTCGTCTCCGGCCTCCCCGCCGCCAACAGCACCGAGCGCCTCGAGATCCTCGACGACGAGCGCCATGTCATCAGCTTCAGCGTCGTCGGTGGGGACCACCGACTCGCGAATTACAGGTCGGTCACGACCCTCCACCAATCCACCGACGGTCAGGGGACAGTTGTCGTGGAGTCATACGTCGTTGACACACCGCCTGGTAATACTAAGGAAGAGACCTGCGTGTTTGTTGATACGATCGTTCGATGTAATCTCCAATCGCTTGCTCAGATCGCCGAGAATTCGATCAGACGATGATGCTGAATTGAGATTAATCAATCGGATTAATGTCGGATTTGTGGCCATTTTTCGAATCGAAAACATGATTGTTTTTGTTTGTCACGATCCTTATCATCACAGCACAGCCCGTTAATATTTTTGTTTTTATTTTTCATTTTTTCGTCTCTATATTTGTGAAATAAATAATGAGATACATAATTTCCTGAATTTGAATTCGATCTGTGTTTTTTTCATTTTAGTTTTTGTGTGTTGATTAGTTTGATCTTTCTAGTTGGTTTTTCACGTACAATCATGGATTGGATTACAATTTTATTTATTTATTTATAAATAAATGACGTGAGTGAAATAAGAGAAGAATTGTATGTCACAATAATAAGACACTAAGATTTAATTAAGGTGGTAGAAAAAGGCTTTATTTACTATGCAAACTCACTCATATCAAAGTGCTCTTTATCGTGATATTAAAGTATGAGTAGTATTTTTTTTATGAATTCTCAATTCGCTTATGATACGGATTATTTAAAAGAGTAAAAGAGTAATGCTAGGATCTCAAATAATTTATCAAATGTTTTATCAAATGTTTTAGCAAATGTCTGTGAAACCCACGCACATGTAGTCCTATACTCATGTGAGAGATTTAGTAAAATATTTGGTAAATTATTTGTGATTCATAGTATTTTTCTATTTAAAAATAAAATTTAATTGTGTGGAACCAATGATTTAATTAGAATTAAAGTTATTTATATAAAATTTTATAAACTAAATTACATTTTCTCGTATTGGGTTTAGGCTGCACATTATGTGACAGTGTGACTCGACATCTCATGAATGTAATTTAATTTCTAAAATTTTATGTATTCGTAACATTATTGATTTAGTTACGACACTATTCCATCACTAAGCAATTTGTGCACCAAAATATTATATGCAAAAAAAAAAAAAAAATTTACGTCAGTAATTTCAGTATGCGAATTTTTCGGTATTGGTATACTTTTCCATGAACATGATCAGGTTGTTTCTTGAGAATAGTAAATTTGCATATTAATGTCGTTTAGAGAGGGAGGGGGCTGGTGCTGCCCAGACTCTATTATAATTATTCATTAATTAATGATCACAACTTTTCCAGTTTTCACGGTAAATGTCTTACTAATAACTGCGATTTCTTGTAACTTAATTATTGTTTTGAGTACTAAGTATCTCAATGAACCACATATTATAGAATAATTAAACTTGTCAAAGTTGATTTATTAGGGACTCATAAACTGATAAACAACATGGAATCTCTGCACCCTCTATAGGAAGCCACTTTGCGATTGCCAAGGTTAATTGTTGTTCTGTTTGATTACTAAGTGGATTAATTGATTACAATATTAGCATACAAAATGACTATTTTATGCTTTGTTAACATGGGTATGGGTATGTTGATTAAAATAATAAATTTTTGTTGTTATTGTTAAAAAACCGACATAGAATTCAGCAAATTCGATTAACCTCAAATTAACGGTTAGTTTAGTCCGAGGTTTATGGATAAACATAACATAATTATAATGATCACGGCAAGCAACTGTTTAGAGTTGCGATCAAATGCTTTACACACATCTTATGAGCTTTAAAATTGTTCTTGATTCTTTTCTTTTCTCTTCTTTTTTTCTTTTTTAATGGACCACAGACATTTCTTTTTGTTTTGTTTATTTTCTAAGTTGTTGAGAAGGATATGTTTTGTTTAGGGAGAGTTAATACTCGATTCACTTCCTGCGAAGCCGCCAAACAGATGGCACAATTTGGTTACAAGAGAGTAACATGGGCAACACAAAACTCTCAATAGTAAACTAACAAGATATAAAAGAAAATGTAGATTCCAGAACTCAGGTAAATAATCATTAACGCTTCTTATTGAAAATTCAATTTGCATCTCCTTACTTAAGTATCAGAATGCCCTGATTGATCACCTCAGCCACAAGTAATTACAAGGTTCGTGCTCATTCACTTCTCTCTTTATGTTCAGATTTTCTCGATTCTCATAAATTAAACTTGAACCATAATGTTAGAAGCAGACAATACTTATCATTTTTTTAAAGCAGTTTGAATGTTACTATTTTATAATTTTGAATTTTTTTTTTGTATTAACAATTTGTAAAGTTCTAATATTTTTAATTATTAAATTATGTGAAAAATTTAAGAATCACATGCCGTACAAATTAAATTTTCAAAAGAGGAATAGAAGGGGAGAGGGAGGTTAGAAGGCATGTTGCAGTATTAAAAATACGAATAACGTGGTGGGAATCAACAACAGCTGCCTCCCCAAGTTGACGTTTCTAGCTGTTTTATATGTTCAAAAAAAGAAAAAGAAAAAAAAAGTACTAATTGCAACTTGCAACTTGCAACTTTCTTTGTCTTTTTCTTGATTGCCTCTCTCGCTCTCTCTCTCTCTCTCTCTCTCTCTCTCTATAGTTGTTTAAAAAGAATATACATATATGCAAGTTGCACACTTGGGGTGTTTTGAATACTGGTCTTATTTTATGCAAGTTGGACACGCAAGTGGGCTAAAACAGGACCAGAGCTGCTTTTAATGTTCCCCCTAACCCTCTGTTTACCCCTCTCTCTCTCTCTCTCATATATATGAAAATGATATAAAAAAACACATTCTAAATTTAGTGATGTTTAAAAAAATAATATTGGTCGATGATTTATGAGAGATAATTACTTTAAATATTTTAATAGATCGTTACATTATTGAATTTCAAACGCTCGTGTAATTTTTGAATTTGAATAATACTATTTATATTTATATTTTTTAGAGATTTTTCAATTTGCCTTTTGCTTGAATTGATTATATCAGGATTTTCTGTTATACTTTGCTTTACAATAATTTTGTTATGATAATTTAACGATTCACGTTTAAAGTTGAAATAAAAAGAATCATTTTAAGATTGGAATGTGTAATTTAAAATAAAATTATTATTTTATTTTCATTTTATACTTTGGACCTTTAAATTATGTACTTGGTTTGTGACATATTTTGCTGTAATTTTTCATAATAAGAATGATCAAAATTCAAATTCCAATTCCACCATCAATGATTTTGCGGGATAATTTTTCTACGGAAGAAAATAATAAAGTTTTAGTTAATTGTTGGTCATATGTATGGTTTTAATGATACCATATCATTTCACATTTGATGGTTACTGTTTTTATATTTCAAGTCAAAATAATATTATATATCTAGGAAAATATATTTACGTACCATAATTATTCAAAGTAAGAACAACCTTGGAAATTTATTTGTGTCATCAATAAAGATTGAGACTCTAAAGAGAGCTCTAATAATGTGATAAGGAGTGAGGCCCAAATATAAGATGATGTGTGTGTCTATATTTTTATTTTATTTTATTTTTCCTCTTACTACATTACTAAAACTCTCTTTAAAACTCCAAAATTATATCTCTCTCCATTTGTGCCATTGGAATGTGCTCCCGTCCTAGGGGCACTTGTAATGGGGCTCAAGCAATAAAAATTGACAACCCTAACCTATAGCTAAGGGTCTGTTTTGTATAATTTTTAACAAGTTAAAAGTTAAAAATGTATTTCCACCTGCTTTCTAATAATCAAAATTTTATTCAATATATTTGGTTTCAGTTTTCTGAATTTAATTTTTTAAAAATTGAGTTTTTTTATTTTTCATATTTTTTTTTTGTTTTTAGTGAATATTTTTTAAATTTTAAGCATTTTTTTTTAAGATGCATCTTACATAGATATATCTAAATAGTAAAATATTTGTGAAAAAATATTTTAAAAAATTAATAAATACACAAAAATACGAAAAATGTATTGATTTTTTTTTAGGGGGTATTTAGTGTATTTTTTAAAGATTTTTTCACAAATATAATACTTTTTAAGTGTATATATGTTAGGTGTGCCTAAAATTTAAAAAAAATTGCTTAAAATATTTAAAAATTTATTGAAAATATTAAAATACAAAAAATAAAAAAATAGAATTTTTTGAAAACTAAAATCAAACAAGTTGATTCTAACTTATTTAAGTTAATTCTATTTCATAAGCTATACCAAAAGTTTGACTAAACACTTTGACACATTTTTAAAATAAAAAAGTTATAAATAATTTCGTAAATAAGCAATCTCAAGAAACTATGGGTATGGACATGAAAGCTTTCATCACTATTGGAGTGAGACTTCCTCAAAAATGTTTTTCTTGATCTAAACAAAGAAAATAATTTAAACACATTATGTGGCAGTGAGAAAGGACTTGAAGTAGGCACGGCCATTTTTGGGGCCACCCATGTGAGGATGGCGATGGATAATCTACTATGTGGGTATTCATAGAGATTCAACCTAAATATATAGATTTTTTTCTTTTTTCTTATCCATTGGGTAGGATAAGGCTCCATTTGGGAAGAAAAAAGCCAGGCTTTTTTGGCTAAAATAGCCACAAAAGACAAAATAGGCTTTTTTAGCCACAAAAAATAAAACATCACATCTAACCCATAATCATTACACTCCTCTCTCACAAAAAAAGTCAAAAAAGCCAAAAAGCCAAAAAGCCCTTCCCAAACCAAACTTTTAAGCCCAGGCTAAAAAAGCCAAAAAAGCCAAAAAGCCAACCCACTTCCCAAACGGAGGCTAAGTAATGTTCTTTAAATCTCCACTGGGGATGGGGTAGGGATGGATACCCACTAATTTCCCTATATATATATATATATTTTAGATATATCGAAAAATAATTTCTCCATATGTTTTAACTAGGGATGACAATGGAGGTTAATGGGGTGGATATTAATTCCCGTCCCCATTTCTCTATAATTATTTTTTCCCATTCCCCATAGGTACTACCCTCCCCATTTCCTAATGGGTTTGGATATTTCCCAAACTCACTTACCCTTTTTTATTTATTTTTTTTATTTATTTTTTTATTTTAAGATTCACAACCGAAGCTAAATATACATTCAATCTTATTTGATTTTGTTGTTGACATTGTCACATTATTCTTGTCAAATACACATTAATATTCTTGTCAACAAAATCAAATACACATTAATTAACATTGTTACATTATTCTTGTCAAATTTTATGTATATTTAGAATTTTTAAAATTTATTTAGAAAAATTCTATTCTTACAAAAATATTCCATCTTCTTTTTTAATTTTTTTTAAATTTTTTGTATCTCCTTCTCCTCTCTATTAATTGATCTTCGATAATCTCAAAGTGAGTTGTTGCTCTCGTTTCCATCTTTTTTTAATAAAAAACAAAATTTATTTGCATTTATAGAATGAATTTTCTTATTTCAATATCTCCTGCAATTGTTTTATTGGATTTCTCTCTGATTTGATAGTAACCTTAGATTGAATTATCAATTTTCATCTTATTTAGTGATCACCTTAATTAAAATTTTATACATTTTTGTCTTCAATTTCCATGTTTTGTTTATGATTAATTGTGCATTTTTGATCGATAGTCACAATATTGTCGCCGCTAGATTGTCGCCATCGCAAATTACTGTTGCTGTAGTGAGAGGTTGAGAGAGAGTGAGAATTAGAACTCTAATTATAAATAGAGTAGTGAAAACATATGGAGAAATTATTTTCCGATGCACCTAAAAATAAAAATAAAAATAAAAATAAAAATATGGGGAAATTAATAGGTACCTATCCCTGGTAGAGATTTAAAGAGCACCACTTACCTTACCCGACAGACAAGAAAAAAGGAAAAAACTCATGTATTTGGGTTGAATCTCCATAGATATCCACAGGGTAGGTTATCTATTGCCATTTCACTACTCTGTTTGCAATTAGAGTTATAATTCTCACTCTCTTTCATCCTCTCACTACAACAACGGCGATTTGCGATGGCGACAATGTAGCGGTGACAAGATTATGACTATCGATCAAAAACGCGCAATTAATCATAACCAAAACATGGAAATTGAAGACAAAAATGTACAAAATTTCAATTAAAGTGATCACTAGTTAAGATAAAAATTGAGAATTCAATCTAAGGTTACCATCAAATCAGAGAGAAATCCAATAAAACAATTGTAGGAGATATTGAAATAAGAAAATTCATTCTATAAATGCAAATAAAAATTAAAAAGAAAAAAAGAAGAAGAAGATGGAAACGAGAGTAATAACTCACCATCAGATTATTGAAGATCAATTAACAGAGAGGAAAAGGAGATACATAAAATTTAAAAAATTTTAAAAAATTAAAAAAAAAGCTAATTTTTTTTTTGTAGGAATAGAATTTTTCTAAATAAATTTTAAAAATTCTAAATATACATAAAACTTGACAAGAATAATGTGACAATGTTACTTAATGTGTATAGGAATGGCAACGGGGCGGGGCAGGGCCGGGGATCGCACTCCCCGTCCCCGATCCCCGATGGTAGAATTTCCCCCGGCCCCGGCCCCGATCCCCGACGGGGAACCTACCACTGCCCCCACCCCCGTCCCCAACGGGGATCGGGTTTCCCCGACCCCGAGCATTCCCCGGCTAAAACAAAAAAAAAAATTCAGAAAATACAACTCCTCACCAACAACAACAACATCATCTAAATACAAAAAAAAATACAAATCAGATCTGAAACAACATCTGAAACAGATCTAAAAATACAACATAAACATCATCCGAAAATACTACACCAACAATCAGAAAATACAAATCAGATCTGAAACATCTGAAACAGATCTAAAAAAAAAAAAATTTTGTGAATCAGATCTCAGATCTGATCTGAAACAGATCTGAAAAAAAAAAAAAAAACTCATCTGTGGTGTCGAGGCTCGTCGAGAGAGAGGGAGTGGATGAGAGGCTCGGCGGTGGTGCGAGGCTCGGCGGTGGTGGTGCGAGGCTCGTGCGAGGCTCGGCGGTGGTGGTGCGAGGCTCGGCGGTAGTGGTGGATCTGAGAGAGAGAGAGAAGTTAGTGAGACGGTGGTCGGCGGTGGTGGTCCGTGGCTTCATCATCATCGATCTGTTCAGATCGGTGGATCTGGATGATGATGCTGCTGATAAGAAATGAGAGATGAGTGCGTGAGGGAGAGAGAGATGAGTGCGTGAGGGAGAGAGAGATGAGACAGACTGTGTGAGGGAGAGAGAGGGAGATGAGAGAGACGCGAGATGAGAGACGGGTGAAGTGAGGGACTCCCAAACACAATACACATTATATATATAAACGGGGTATATTAGTAATTTCATGTCGGGGAACCGGGGCGGGGATCGGGGCCGGGGTCGGGGCGGGGCCGGGGCTGAAATCTGTATCCCCGTCCCCGGCCCGTATATTATCGGGGATGAAATTTTGAATACCGTCCCCGTCCCCACGGGGATATTTTTCGGGGAATCACCACTCAATTCGGGGTCGGGGGGTCGGGTCCCCGTCGGGCCGGGTCCCCATTGCCATCTCTAAATGTGTATTTGATTTTGTTGATGAGCCAAATAAAATAAAATAAGATTGAATGTATATTTAGCTTTGGTTACAAATCTTTAAAAAAAAAAATTGGTTGTGAATCTTACAAAAAAAATAAGAGTCAAGTTAGGTTGGGGAAAATCCAAACCCAATAGAAAATGGAGGGGGGAGTACCCATAAGGAATGGAGAATGAGGAAAAATAATTATAAAATAATGGAGATGGAGAATTCATATCGACCCCATTAACACCCATTGCCATCCCTACACCCATGACTATTTTTGCTTCTATCTTTTGTGTCTTCTTTCTTTTTCTTTTCTTTTTTTTTTCTTTTTTTGTGGATAAAAAAAGGTGACAAATAATAAATTTTGTGCTCACTTCTATCCATAATTCCCATGTTTAAAACATGTTTTATTTTGGGGGTATTATAGGAATGATTCGGTGAATCTAAAATCAAAAGAGAAATTGGATTTTGTGTGCCTCATACGTGGGGCATAGTTATATATTGGTGTCATTTTCTAATCTTATGATTTATCATATTTTTCTTTACCATTCAGTACAATAATTGGGTTTCCAAAAGAGAATTAGTATAAAATTGAAAATTCAAAGTCTGATAGCTGTCAAAATTAAATTACGAAGATAAAGATCTAGAGAATGAAGATAGAACAATGTATTTAATTGTCAATTTGCGAATTAAATTTAATCCACAATTAAAAGTGAAATGTGCTCATTCCAAATGGTGAAGGTAGCCCGGTGATTTAGGAAAGGCTTATGATCAACATTAAACTTCACGAGTAATGTTACAATGAGTATTTTTTTTAAGTTTCATTTATCCTCATCAACTCCTGTCTTATTCAATACACACATTTGTTTATAGAGTGTCTAGCATCTAATGATATATTTGTATATTATTTTTGTGATTTGTGTTTTAAGGCTTCAATTATTGTTAGAAGTGGCTATACCAAACTCAACTAGTTTCTATGGTTTGTTCTACTTTGGTTATATAGACTCAACAAATTGGTTATAGTTTCAATTTGCTAGAACTATAGAGAGTATCTTGGTCTCTAATTTACTATACAGTCAGACCAATTCAATCATTGAACATCTTTAATACAAACTCTGACTGAGAGGAGTTTCCAATAAATAAATAAATAAATAATTAACTCATTTATTTCTCTTTTGTCTTTAGACGATATTTATATGTGCATCTACTGAAGGTTGAAAGGCTGATTAGTGACACCTCTCGATAAGAGTAAGCAGTAGCAAGAGGGCATAGTGCCCTTTCAAGAGAATAAGCAAGTATCTGATGCATACTTTCATTTTCAAAAAAATAAAAATAAAATAATAATAATAATAAATAAATAAACATTAATACAGAGTGATATGATATTTTTTAATATACAAATACATTTATATAGATAGGCAAAGCATCTGTCATCACAACCTCCATTGTCAAGTGGGTTATCAATATTCACATGCATGATGCTAACTTCTTATATGCAGAATCGTATCACCAAGCTGATAAAGCTATACAGCTACTATGAAGCAGAAAAAACAAACTTCTATATATGCGCAAAGCAAGAAAAAGCATGATCTAATATTGACTACTCTATATCTATCTATATATTATATACTTAGAAAAGCACATCATTAAATCATCAAGTATACCCATATTGTCTTTGTTAAGTTCACATGGTTGAACTAAACCATGTGATACTTACAAGTTGAAGATCATATATGGATAAATCTCATAATGTGAGTGTCATTAGTCATGTGAAAAAGTGAGTGTCTTTCAAGCTAATTAACAGCTCATGAGACCATTTGTCAAAGGTTCATAGAGTGTATACGAGTATTACAATTGCAACGGAATTACAATAATAGTACGTGAGAGTTAATTATATATAATTATATTGCTCGATCAAATTAAGAATTAAGTAAAATATTTAGTCAAACGTCTGATCAAATATTCGGTCAAACATAATATTCGGATTGAAAAAATCCAAGCAAATGGTAGACTAGTCAAGAATAAGTCCACAATAAGAGATAATACTTATCACTTTCAAAAAAGTCGTCAGAAAAGAATATGATTCTGCCTAAGACGAAACAATATTGAAAGAAAGTTACAAAACTCCTAACAATTAAGTGAAAAAGTGTAAAAGGATCACTCAAATTCATTCCAAATATAGACTCCACCACACCACAGTTGAATATCAACTATATATTATTTTTCTAGATATTTTTAATTTTGAATTATACATTTATGTTATAAAAATCCATTGTTGGGCCAAGTTTAAGAAAGATGAGAATGAAGTAGGCTACATGATCGGATCAACTACGGTTAAGCTTAGAGTTTTGGGTCAAGTCTAAGCCATGTCTGCAAAGCCCAACCTCAGCCCAGGTCCACACGAATACGGGCCAACATCCTATCAATAGCAACAATGTTCAAGTGAGAATCCAATGTGTTGGTAATGTCGATTAAAAAAAATTAATTGTAATAAAATATGTGAAAAAGATATTAAAAAGTATAAAAATATAAGAAAATATGTAAAATATATATTGAAATTGTATTTTTTTTTTTTTGGCATTATATAATTTATAACGAACACCCATTAAATGATTGATAACAAGATATTATTTTATAATAATCACTATTGTATTTAAATCATGAATTTGAATAGAAATTTAAAAATAAAAAAAAAAGTAGGTAAAATGTAATTATATTTTATTCATATTCCACTCAACTTTTTTATTTTTCAGTCTAAATTTTTATTTAAATCCATAATTCAAAGACAATCTAAAATGATTTTTAACTCACTTATAATAGGAACCAATTGTGTATTTTCCTTGGTCTTTCTCTTATCTGTTACATCATTTCCTACTATGTTGGGCCAGGTCAACTGTCTTTAGGCTCAATCTATTTTCTTTTTATTATTTATTTATTTATTTGGGTTAGAAGGCTCAGCCTAATCTAGCTCTGCTTGGAGTCGGATTTTCAACAATTTAAAATAGTGTTGTTCATAATTTTAGATAGGATCTACTCAATATACTTTTTAAATATAAAAAGCACACTATTCCAATCATAATCTGTGTTTTATTCACATTTAAAATTATGTGAAAATTTTATTTTCCTCCACTTAGTATGCTCTTTTCTGCTAAATTCAGCCACTCATAAAGTAGTCAAAGTTGAGAGTTTTAATAAGGTAAAAATATCTTAATCAATACCAATTAATTTGTGTTAAGGGTGTGGATAAAATTGAGATTTATATATATTGGAGAAGGGAAACTGTAGCAATTCCTATTGCGCTCTTTGTGGGAGATTATCCTGAGTGATTTTTGATGATCTGAATCATTCATATTATAGGATTCGTCAAGAATATTATTTGTGTAAAAAATCAAGTTAATTGGATATTCATAATCCCATGATTATGTCCTAATTGTTTTTAAAAATTTATAAAAGTTATGTTAACTGTTAATTTTTATAAAAACAAATGTACTTTGGTTATAGGATTACAGATATCCAATCAACTTTATTTTTTGTATGAATGATCTACTCAATGAATCCTACAATATAAACGGTTCAAATTATCGAAAAACACTCAAAATAACCTCCCACAATGGGCGCAACAATAACTAGTGTGCCTTAGGCACAACAGTACCCCTTCTCCATATATATCCTAATCTTGATTCTTGACGACAATAATGAAGATTGATTTGGAGATGTGAACCACCCACTATTACCTAATCGGTAATAATAATAATAATGTTGGACCAGAACAGCTTTATTATTCCTACCAAACAAACAAATCAGTGTGTAATAAAAAGAGTATCACTTTTAAAGTTAGCGGTTATATGAAGAGAGATCAAAATTGTACTTCACTCAATGGTTGCCTTAGTCATCTACAGATAGCTATGTAGCAACAGCCAAACCAATGTGTTGGTGAAAATTATATGTTTACTCTCAATCCACAAGAATTAAATAATAATTTCAACTAAACAATCAAATAAGAATAATCTAACAATTGTGGAATTGGTTTAAATGCATCAAAAGAATGAAGATTTTTTTTGGAACAACTGAAAGCAACAAAGTAAACAAAGCAAACACAAAGTAATTTCATAATGAAACTACTAAAGTTCATCCAGTTACAAACTGTAAGTCACAGAAGAAACTACTTCTAAGTTACAATAAACTACTCTTAAGTCTAAAAATTATGTGTTATTAAGTTGTTGAGGCCCCTTCTCTCTGCAAATCTCTGGCTTTCATAGTTGTTCTTACTTCTCTAGCCCATGACCCCATGACTCTCCAAGTCTACAACTGTTGTTGCATAACTGTTGTAATTGCCTCTTTTATTTCCAAATACTCAAGCTCCATTAAATCTTCAATTTTGCCTGTAGAATGGCTCCCCCTGCATCGTGCCATCCATCATCACTTTTAGCCCTCCTTCGACAGAGAGAAACACCCACTTCGTGCATAACTCATCTTGCAAGTTGCCCATTAACCCCATGACCTTATGCCAATAACTGCTCCACCATCTGGGTCACTCCACACATAGGATTTAACTTTCATTGGTGACACTTGTCCTCTGATTGATGCAAGATCCCCATTTTGACCCTACCACATGTCATTACCTGACTGGTCCACTTGTTAACAGAATCCAACAAAAATGGGTGCAAACACAATGCTATGAATTCAAAATCATAATAATAATAATAAATAGATGAAAAGTAAAATATTTGACTCATTCATTTTAGATATAGTTTATATCCCATCAAATTTGAATTTTGATCATATACTTTATTTTTTATAAACTTTTATGCATATAAGTAAATTACACTGATTATCATTGTGTTTTATTCATTAGAATGAAATGAAATAGAATGAATTGCAAATACTGAATATCTCATTCATTATTGTAAGAGAATGATCATCCACATGGAGACTAGAGACTTATCATTCCATTCCGATTTACCTTCATTTTAGTGAATGGAAAATTATCTTTCTAATCCCAATTGTCTTCTTACCTTTCAATTGTAGTAGTCAAACTCCTACATTTTTAGTCAAATATTAATTGTCATGTAGAAAAAGGATGTGTGTCACACACATTATAATGTTTCAGAAATTTTTATAATGAATCTGAACGGAGGGTTAACATTAACACTTGACTAAAAGGGTAAGAATTTAATTGTTACAATTGAAAAATAAAATTGTAGAGTAGGATTGAGGGTAAAATATAGTGATACAAAATATAATTTATCTTATTTTTTGTATCAACTATGTAAAAACACATAAGATTTTAATTAAATGAGACAATAACACGGGAAAAATGTAAAGTCAACATAAATAGAGTTGGCATATAAATTTATTTCTTATCTCACATTTATGTTCCATTATGCAAAAAAAAAAAAAAAAAAAAATTGGTCGACTTTGGACTTTCTGTTTCGGTATTGGTAACTGTACAAAGCAACCCATTATGTAGCTTAGAAACCTAATTCTGCCACGTTGATGTAAATACACGTCAAGTGGTTAAGTAGGAGACCCCACCCTTGGTCTTTTCTGCAATTGATTTACCAAACAAACACCAAAAACAAACACCAAAAATTTCTCCATCTATTGCTTTCACTAAACAACTCTTCAATATTTTAAACCACCTACTACTGGAAAAACTTAAAAGAGGATACACACACAAACATGGATACCCCAACATAGAGGCCAAAAGACTTTGGTTTAATGGCTAAGAAACTCCAAGTTGTTTCCAACACTTGGGCCATTAGGTTCAGCTTTCAGTCCCTGGTGGCTTTCCTGGTGGCTGTCTCAGTCATCGGAGCGATTTATTTGACTGGAGAAAGTGAGCAATTACTAGAAGAAGAAGATGATCATGAAGTAACAAAACAAGAAAGTGGTAAAAATGAATCATCTTCGTCACGCTGCGAATTTTTTTCAGGAAAATGGGTTTTTGATAACAATTCATACCCACTTTACAAAGAGCAGGATTGCACTTTCATGTCTGACCAATTGGCTTGCCACAAGTTTGGAAGAAAGGACTTGAGCTATCAGAATTGGAGGTGGCAGCCTCACCACTGTGACCTCCCAAGGTCTCTCTCTCTCTCTCTCGCTCTCTCTCTTATGCATTTGATAGTACAGTTTTCCTGTGATCGATTTCTGTGTTCTTAGACTCTTTTTTTGGTTAATAGTAGGCTTTGTGTTTGGCTATGTTTTTGAGTAAAGGTTCAATGCCACAGCACTGCTAGAGAGGCTGAGGAATAAGAGGCTTGTGTTTGTTGGTGACTCTTTGAATAGAGGCCAATGGGTCTCAATGGTCTGCCTAGTGGAGACATCAATTCCTAATAAGGAGCTCAAATCTATGCACACCAATGGCTCTTTGATCACCTTCAGGGCTATTGTAAGGCTCTGATAATTACATGATTTAATTTTTAATTAATTCCTTCTAACTCTAGTTTTTGGTTAATGCAATGAAGGAATACAATGCCACAGTTGAGTTCTATTGGGCTCCATTGCTAGTGGACTCTAACTCTGATGATCCAGTGAAGCATCGATTACCAGATCGTATCGTTCGAGCTCAAGCCATTGAAAAGCATGCTAAGTATTGGACTGATGCAAACATACTTGTCTTTAATTCCTACCTTTGGTGGAGAAGACCCAAAATGAAGGTCTTGTAAGTACATGTTAACCTAACTGGCAACGTCATGATTAAACAAAAACTTGTTTTTTAGATCAATCCTATCGAAATTTTATTTAAAAGTTTCAAATTTTTACATGACTTGATCATTAGGTGGGGATCATTTGAGAGTCCAGATGGAATTTACAAAGAAATAGAGATGTTACGTAGTTACGAGATGGCTATAAAGACATGGTCAGATTGGTTGGAATTTCATGTCAACCATAACAAAACCCAGTTGTTTTTTGTTAGTATGTCACCAACTCATGAAAGGTATGGTACCGATCAAATTGCACTCGTAGTATGGGTTCTGTGGTCAATCCACATACCGTTTGATGCACATTACAAACCTATGAAACTCAAAATTTTATGAACACATGAAACATAAGGCCTAGGGGTGGGCAACTACTTACATTGGAAATGCAAGGGTGTTTGTATATTTTTGCAAATATTACTTATATTTGCCCCCTTTTTTTATTTATTTATATAATACACGGATTTGTTAGATAGGCTTAGGATTGTAATATCAATTTAGGGTTGGGCTGGGGTGACTTAGGCCTAATCTCGAGCCAGGCTGGACTTGGGCACAAGATTTTCCTGTCTTTTCTAGCCTAGCTTAACTCAAACTCAGCCCAATCCAACCCAACTGATGCCAACCCCTAAGGTATTGATTTGCCCATAGCATGCCTAGTACAAGCTAGTATATATTGAGATATTACAAACTCTAAGTTTACATCCATTTCAAAATCCATATTTATCAACCTAAAAGGCATTAAGCGTTAAGTAACCTAGGTTTGTTATTGACTAGAATTGTTGGCTTATCATCATGGTGATAACATTGCAGGGGTGAAGAATGGGGCAGGAGTGTAGATCAAAATTGTTACAATGAAACGGATCCAATTTTAAAAGAAGGATATTGGGGAAGTGGATCAGATCCCGACATGATGCATATAGTAGAGGATGCGATTGATGGGTTAAAAATGAGAGGTTTGAATGTTCAAATGATCAACATAACACAATTATCAGAGTACCGCAAAGAAGGTCACCCATCAATCTATAGGAAGCAATGGGAGCCTCTAACTGAAGAGCAACAATCAAACCCTAGCAGTTATGCAGATTGCATACATTGGTGCCTTCCTGGAGTGCCCGATGTTTGGAATGAGCTTCTCTATGCATACATTTTCGGTTATGATGGGCTCAAAACAACAGTTGAACTTTAGGACTTGTCAAGCTTGCAAAAGTTGCATAGTAATGAGTTTGAAAGCCACGCAAAAAATTTCCAAAGGGAAAAGATGTAGCTAAAAATGGTTTTACAACCAAAAAGATTTCGCCATGACTAATGCACATATTGGATGATTTTTGAACTTTCAACTTGAATTGAACTTAAAGATTCTAAATATGCAATTAATTACCTTAAATATGTAATTGGAGATCAGTAAGAAATAATCATATTTTAGTGAGAGAGAGGATGAAGAAGCCCATTTAATGTAGGGTAAACTATCAATAGGTTCTAATAACTGAACTTAATTCCCATCAAATTTTATTGAAAATAAGTTTTAGTACAATTGTCGCTAAAAATAATTTTTTGTAACGATTTTTTACACGTCGCTAAAAATTGACAATTAGTAATTTTTTCTATCACGATCTTTATAAATTGTCACTAAAACTTAAATTAGTGACATTTTTTTGTGACGAATTTTTCAAATTGTTGTTGAAAGTTGAAAATTAGTAACGCTTTTTTCTGACGATTTTTTTAAATTATCGCTAAAACTTATAACTAGTGACATTTTTTGTGACAAAATTTTCAAACTATCGCTGAAAATTAACAATTAATGACATTTTTTAATAGTATATGATGAAAAGTGTTATTAATTATCATAAGATGAAAAGACGTACATGTAAATTCTCCTTTAATTTGAAGAGAAGGTAGGCCTAATTCTTTTTTAAGGAATAGATGGAGTGAAATATATATGCAAATCTTGTTGTAGAAAAATTAATTACAAAAAAAAAAAAGAACATAGATGCCACATTAAGGTTCAATTAATTCATTATTTCTAGTAGTTTAAACACGGTTTTCACTTGCCAACAATTAATTAATTTTTACACATACTATTAACACTAGTTCCACTTGAAGAGGAAAACAAAAACGGAGAAATAAACTAAATCCAAGGGTTAACCTTTACAGCAACAAAACTTGGATCAGAGTCCCAAAAACTAATGAAAATTACTTGTATTTGACCTGTAAAAAGTTCATATGGGTAATGCGTATCTTAAATCAGTTCCTTTCAAACTAAAAAGGGTATCTTTGTCAATTCACAGAACAAATCAAACCGAAGTGTCTCAAATGGCAAGAACTTTTTACAAGTCAAATACAAGTAATTTTAAATGCTAATTACTACTTCTTGTTGTTCTTTGCTGGCAAGAATTGAATGACAATTAAAATACAAGTAATTTTAAATGCTAATTACTACTTCTTGTTGTTCTTTGTTGGCAGGGATTGAATAACAGTTACAAATGGGTGTTGGTTTAAGGTTTCAATGTTAAATAGAGGGATATTTTTGGCAAAAAAGGTTGTGCATTAAGTAAATTCACAAAATTCAAAATTAATTGGTATGTGTATTGAGAGAGGATGTAGAATGAGATGTTTTGGTGTGTGGAAATAGAATTATCCATGTTTTTCTTAACAATTTCTCTGTTTTGTAACTGGGTTTTTTTTAGTTGTGTAAAGCTCCTTCTCTCTCTCTCTCTCTCTCTGAGTTCACCCTTAATCTTATATGCTAATTACTACTTCTTCTTGTTCTTTGCTGGCAGGGACTGAATGACAGTTACAAATGGGTGTTGGTTTAGGGTTTCAATGTTAAAGAGAAGGATATTTTTGGCGAAAAAGGTTGTGCATTGAGTAAATTCACGAAATTCAAATTTAGTTGGTATGTGTATTGAGAAAGGATGTGGAATGAGATGTTTTGGTGTGTAGAAATAGAATTACCCTTCATCTACATATCAAAACAACAAATCAAACCAAAGTGTCTTAAATGGCAAGAACACATCAAAAAGTTGCCAAAACAAGAGGAATCAAATGCAACATTCACTCTATGATCTATGTCTTTATAGCAGTTTTGGTCCTTGGCATTGTTTACATGATTGGCAAAAGCAAAAAGTTGTTAGATGATCGGAAGGAGAATAGAAACCGTGGTAGATCACTGTCACAGTGCAACTTGTTTTCGGGCAAATGGGTTTATGACAACGAGTCCTACCCTCTCTACAGAGAGCAACATTGCTTGTACCAGTTTGATGGCGTAGCTTGTGAGAAGGACGGGCGAAAAGATTTGAACTACCAACATTGGAGGTGGCAGCCTCATGATTGTGACCTTCCAAGGTCCCCCCTCCCTCTCTCTCTCTCTCTCTCTCTCTCTCTCTCTCTCTCTCTCTCTGTTGTCCGCACAAACAAACACACACTTGGCACATGGTACTAATAAGGTTTATGTTTGGCTATGTCTTTTGAGTATTGTGAAATTTTACATGTTAACAAGGTTTAATGCCATAGCAATGCTGGAGAGGCTAAGGGGAAAGAGGCTTGTGTTCGTTGGGGATTCGATAACTAGAAATCAATGGGCTTCAATGGTCTGTTTGCTCGAGTCATTCATTTCTCCGGCCCTCAAATCTGTGAACTCTAGTGGCTCCTTAGCGATCTTCAAGGTCACGGTGAGTCCAAATTTCCTTCACAAATGATGTTTTCTTTTGTCAAAACAAACTAAAAGTGTTGGTTGAATGCAATGAAGGAATATAATGCAACAATTGAGCATTACTGGTCACCATTTCTAGTGGAATCGAGCTCTGATCATCCAATGAACCATCATTTTTCATCAAAACAAATTGTGAGAGTCCAGGAGATTGAAAATCATGCCAGGCATTGGACCGATGCAGATATACTTGTCTTCAATTCCTACATCTGGTGGAGAAAACCAAAACTTAAGGCTTTGTAAGTACATGTTTGGAACCCTTTTGATCTAACAAAGTAAACTTTTCATTTAGAATAACTATACTGCAATTTAATTACTCGGAATTGATAAGGTGGGGATCATTTGATGGAGTCTACAAAGAAGTCGACATGCCACGTGGGTATGAGATGGCTTTAAAGACATGGCTAGACGGTTTGGACATCCATGTAAATCGTACCAGAACCAAATTATATTTTGTTAGCAATTCGCCCACTCACGAAAGGTATAGTTCAACCAAAATTTGAATACAAAATAACTAAAATGATAGCATACAATAATAAATGACAATTATTTTTTGCATATTGCCAAGTTCACAAGCTCCTGATAAGAATCATAACATATTGAAATTTTTAGATAATTTTGGCAGTAACATGTTAGGCTAAGAATTTGTTCATTAATGTGAATGCAGGGGTGAAAAGTGGGGCAGAAGTAGTGGTGAAAATTGTTACAACGAAAAAGAACCAATTTTGGAAGAGGGATATGAAGGAAGTGAATCAGATCCCGAGATGATGCAAAAAGTGGAGGCTGCAATCAATGAATTAAGCAGAAGAGGCTTGAAAGTTCAGTTGCTCAACATAACACAACTTTCAGAGTACCGGAAAGATGGGCACACGTCCATTTATAGGAAGCAATGGAGGCGTGTAACTAGACAGCAGTTAGCAAACCCCAGTAGCTATGCTGATTGTGTAAATTGGTGCAATCCTGGAGTGCCTGATGTTTGGAATGAACTCCTCTATGCTTACATGTTTTATTTTTGATAGTCAAAATCAAAACAAAAAAACAAATGAGGATTAAAATGTTGTGACTTTTGGCTTTCCAACTTGTAAATGGAGAAAAAACTGTAACTACGGCAAACAAGAAGAGAATTTAGACTTGTCTCAATTCTTGGGACAATTAAAAAACTGATCTGAAGTGTATTTTGAATGTTTAGAATTTATCTTTATCCCAAAATATGAGATGCATATGCAATGATTTGCTATACTATGACTCCTTGCCCAAATGGCATCATGTACCTCTGCTTTGAAGTAAACCATTCACCGTCATCTCCTCACAGAATCAATGTAAATCACATTCATTAAACAGACTTAATATGGGTCTTTTCCACTTTGTTTGGATTGAGGGGTTTTGTGAGAAAAGAAAAGAAATTGAGAGAATAAGATTTCTCATCACGTGTTTGGATGATTGAAGAGAATATCACCCCTCTCTTACACAAGGTGAAGTATTGGAGGGCTGCAAATTGAAAAAAAAAAAAAAAAAACTATATGTCATCCAACAACCCTTTCAAGAAATAAAAAGACCTTCCCTTTTATTTTCCAATTTTGATGGGAAAAAAAAAAAAAAAAAAAAACAGTATTCAAACAAAGAAGACTTCGCTGACAAACAAAGATTATCATGATTCATGAAGTCTACAATTCGTCTAGATGTGATTGGTAACAAGCAAACAATCGCTGCAAGTTCATTACTGCAACCTTGTCACAAAGAATGTTTGTGATGAGTCATACAGAAAGTTAGTGACAAAATGATATCGCAAAAGGACCAAAGTGAAGATATTTGCCACTGCATTTTACCAATCAACCACCATGTCATTCTAATCTACTAATGTAGAACTATTAAATTTTCTGAACTTAATAATATTGAGAGTAGGAATTAACAACTACTTCAAATCCAAGATAAATTAGATCTCTCTAAGGTTATACATATGTATTGAGGGTGAAAAATAAGAGAGAATCGATTCATGAGAGTTGTGAGTGATGAATTGAAAGTCGGATCATTATTTCTGCATTTCTTGCATGTTTTCTTTATTATTTTTGTTTATTATATTTGCAAAACAAGTGATATCAGAGAACTTAGTACAAGCAAGGGATGTGAGAGATCATGCGGCACAATGTTTCAATTGTAGAACAAATTTTGGCATGAGGGAAATTTTCACCATGTCCACAAATTCGAACCAAGCCCCACATTAGTTCTCAATTAAGTCGTCTTAAAGGTTTAAGTTGTAAACTGTCTTAAAAGCCTCATTAAGGTTCAATTAAGTCTTTTTAGTAATTTAATTAACAGCATATGCAACCTACAAACAATTAATTTTTCGTACACGTTACACACTTGTAATACTAACATTCTCTTCTGAGGAAACAAAAAAAAAAAAAAAAAAATTGATTCAAATGCACAAGAGTTTTGAGTAATATTACAAGGGCTTTGAGCACCAAAAAGATAAAAATTACTTGAGATTCTCCAATGAAAATTTTGATGAATAGGATCTAGCTTAAGGGTATTTTAGTCATCTGATAATTTGTGTTTAATGGAATGCTACACGAAATATCAAACTTCAAGGCAGAGCTATGTTAAATGGCAAGCACAAGCCAAGTAGTGGTTCCCAAAACATGGAATATCAGATGCAGGATTAGTTCTCTAATTGTTCTTCTCACCGTGGTGTTTGTCCTTGGCATTTTGCTACGACCAAAGAAAGCAGAAGGTGGTTGTTTGATCAAAAGACTCAGAGAAACACTGACAAGTACTTGTTATCGCGCTGCGATTTGTTTTCGGGGAAATGGATATATGATGAGAAGAACTACCCTTTATACAAGGAGCAGCATTGCTCATTCATGTCCTTGTTCAATGGGGTGGCTTGCGAGAGGTCTGGCCGAATGGACTTAAAGTACCAGCATTGGAGGTGGCAGCCTCATGAATATGACCTTCCAAGGTCTCTCTCTCTTTCCCTCTCTCTCTCTCTCTCTCTCTCACACACACGCACACACACTGACAATGTTATGATTGTGTTTTGAGTTCTGTGAAATTTTACATGTTAACAAGGTTTAATGCCATAGCAATGCTGGAGAGACTAAGGAATAAGAGGCTTGTGTTTGTTGGGGACTCATTAACTAGAAACCAATGGACTTCAATGGTCTGCTTATTGGAATCATCAATCGCTCCGACTCTAAAATCCGTGACCCCAAAGGGGTCCTTAACCACCTTTAAGATCAATGTGAGTCAAAAAACAATAATAAATATTGAACTTCAATACAACATCAATTCTCACCTATCATTAATTTCTAAAAATCAAGGAATTACTATTTGATTTCAAAAGTGTCCTAAATTGTTGGTTTAATACAATATTGAAGGAATACAATGCATTAATTGACCATTATTGGGCTCCATATCTAGTGGAATCAACCTCAAATCATCCAGTGCACCATCATTTTTCATCGGAGCAAATTTTAAGAGTGCAGGCAATCAAAAAGCATGCTAGGCACTGGACCGATTCAGATATCCTCGTCTTTGATTCTTACGTGTGGTGGAGAAGGCCAAAATTTAAGGTTTTGTAAGTACATTTTTGTAAACAAACTAATAGCATTTTGATCAAACAAGTCAAGTTTTTTGTTTGAAACAATCATATTGATAATAATTATTTGAATATGCTTAGATGGGGATCATTTGAAAGCCCAAACAAAACCTACAAAGAAGTCGAAATGGTACATACTTTGGAGATGGCTCTAAAGACATGGTCAAATTGGTTAGAGATTAATGTCAATCGTTCCAAGACGAAAATTTATTTTGTTAGCATGTCGGCTATTCACGGAAGGTATGATATTGAGTTTAATTTAAAAGTAGGATCATACACTACAAGAAAACCCATTTTTGGCGACCATTTTTGGCTACCAAAACAAATTTAGTCGCCAAAAGTGTGGGAATTGGCTACCAAAATTAATTTTAGTCGGCAAAAGTCAAGTTTTTAGCTACTAAATTTTTTTAGTAGGGAAATGTTGATTATTGGCGACGAAAAAAAATTTAGTAGCTAAAAATATTACAATTGGCGACTAAACAAATTTTTAGTAGCTAAAGATATCACAATTGGCGACTAAAATTCCTTTTAGTCGCCGTGGAGCTACTTTTGGATACTAAATTGTTTGGTAGCTGAATGAAAATAAGAAATTTAATTTTTAATCTTTGAAGACCAAAATTTTGGTCGCCAAAAGTTCCTTTTCAGCGACAAAATTCCTTTTAGTCGCGGTAGACCTACTTTCGGCTACTAAATTGTTTGGTAGCCGAATGAAAATAAAAAATTTAATTTTTAATCTTTGGCGACCAAAATTTTGGTCGCCAAAAGTTCCTTTTCAGCGACAAAATTCCTTTTAGTCGCGGTAGACCTCCTTTGGCTACTAAATCGTTTGGTAGCCGAATGAAAACAAATAATTACTTTTACCTTTGGCGACCAAATTATATTTTAGTCGCCAAAGGTGATTTATTTCAAATTTTGAATTGATTTCAAAAAATAATTGGCGACCATTGCGTATTTAGTCGTGAATTGCATAAAATGATATATATATATTTTGTACCAACCAAACCCTAAAATATTCAGCGCCTCTCCCTCTCTCTCTCTCTCTCTCTCTCTCTCTATTTTCAGCGTCCCTCTCCGTCTCCGTTGCTCCTCTCCCCTCCGTCTCTCAGTGCCGCTCTTCCTCGCCTTCGCCGGAAACCGGAGCATGCTCTGTCTGAAGGTCGATCTGTCTCACTCTCATTCATGTCTCTGTGTCACTGTCGATTTTGTCTCCGTCTGTTACACGAGCACCACAGTCGCTTCCAGGTATCTCCTCTATTTCGCCCTCTCTCTATTTGTCTCTGTGTCTTCATCTCTCTGTTTTCCTCCATTCGGAACTTTGAGGGCATAGCCGTCTGAGTCTCAGCTGAAATGTTGAGAATTGTCATTCCGAGCTCTCTCCCTTGTGATGAAAATATTGATTCATGTTGTTGATTTTCATGTCACTTTAGATATGTATATATATAGTCGTCTTTATAGTTCTCTGTTTGTAGCATGAATTTTAATCATGGACTGCTATGATAATAATCATGATTTAATTCAGTCAATGTTTGACCACTTGTTTTAAAATTGCCTTGTGCACTCCATTTTAGATTCCAGATCTTAATATGAGATGCACATATGTTTTCTGTGTAAATTGTAATAAATTCCGTGTGGGTTTGCTGATTTGCTTTAGCATTGAGCTGGGTAGGGGTGGAATTTTGGTCTACGGGTGAATCATATGAGCAGTCGTAGTACTTAGAAAGTGGGAGAGAAAATTTTAGTATATCCAAGTCTAAGTAACTTATTGGCTATATGTCATGATGCTGAATTTATTACCTAGGGCTCAAATACAGATTTGAAATAATGAGTTTTATTCAAATTATTCTCCACTGAAGATGCAGTATCAGGTATCAACCTTTTGTTTCCTATATTATTATTGTTGAGGTTTTTGAATCATTATTGAACGTGTCAGGTAAAAAACCTGACCTTGTAATTTATGGACAATATGGAATTTACATTATCGTTTGGGAGTTAGTCACTTTGTCACTGTAATCAAAATCTTTTGCATAGCATTTAAATTCACAGGAATTAGAGTGTGGAGTTGGATTTGAGGAGTAAATCTGAATCCATTGTCTAGCAAGCCTTATCATCTTGCAGATTTGGTTTAATTTTCTGATGCATGTTAAACGCTATGGTTTTTCGATAACTGGGATACTGTCTCATTTGGAAATTCATGAAACCCGGAATTTAAAATTTTGAATTGCAAATCCAAATCCAGGTATATATGAAGTTTATTTATTCCTATGGTCTTTGATGTTTTTGATAAAATTCTTGCTCCACTTTTCTATAATATTGCACATATTGAACTTAAGTGGCTCAGGAACATGTTAAACTTCTTTGTATCCTTCAAGACACACTAATCTCAGTCAAGTTTTCATAGGGTATGTGACTCAGTGGTATACCACAGTGGTATAATAATAAATACAGAGTTACCACAGTGGTATACCCTCAAAGGATCGAAGTCGTATTCAGGAATCATTTTGTTCCAACAAGATAAGAGTGGTAAGAAATTGTTCTGGTTCACTTTGGCTTTGAAACTTATTTTCATTTCTAATTATGTAGTAAGATGTCATGACATATGGCTAATGTGTATTGTAGATGTTAAAATTGAACACAAAATACATACATACATACATATATATGAATAGATTGACAAATTTTTAAAAAATAGATCTCAATAAGAAACTCTGTAACCTTTTATATATTCATATGGATTATATGTTGAATTATGTATCAAATGAGTACGGCCAAGTTAAAAAACTAGCTATGTTTGCTTAAAACAACGGATTGGAATTCACTGAAGTGATGGTTTCACTTAAAAAACCAGTTATTTTTATTTTTGTATTTGTAGTTATGCTATTTAGCTCTAATTTGTTCAAAATTATCCTTTAAATCTACACAAAACATAACATGTTCTGTTTCTGATTTTGCTAGGCAAGTTCAATCTTTAACAATTGTATTAAAAAATTTTAAGACCTGTAACAATGTAAAATTTTTTAAAACACAACCAAACAGGATTTCTTGGGAGCTAGTTTTGCTGACTTGATGGTGTTCCCTACATGGTAAGTCAAACACATTCCTTTCTCAAAGTGTTCCTAGAATTTCATCTGATAAAAAGAGCGAATTTCAAATGCTCCAAATACTTCAATTCCATTTGATTCAATCTTGTTGCACATTTATCACAGATTGATTGTATTTGAAACAGTGCATTTATAGAATTGTTGTTGTGGTCGTCGTCGTCGTCTCTACGTCTGCCCAAGTTGAATTTCAGATCCTCTATTTTTGAAAATATATATGTACATATTTTATCATGGTAGCTAGTCATGGATTGACATTGCCACATTGACAGTGTGTATCTGAGCTTGTGAGTCTCGTATATGTAACACATTGTACCCATTTGCATTTGAGTTCACTCGTTTATGAAAGAACCATGTAATAGAAAATGATGAAAAGCTTGGTTCAAGGTCATTGCAGAAGAGCATGATACTCCTCTGCAAATTTACCTATAAGTAAAAGATGAATTCATTATTCATTTCTAGGTGGCCAAACAGGTTAACATAGGTAATTTCAGTTTATTTGGTTCAAGGTCATTGCAGAAGAGCGTGTACATTCAGTTTATTGTGTCAGAGGAAAAGATGTGGAAGAACCAGGATCTGATTTTGAGCTTGTTGTGGTAATTTCAGCTGCTTGACATAGCCCACAAAATTTCTGGTGTGTTAAACTGACTCCACTTTATTTGGCCTTATTCTTGTTGCTTAATTTATATGTAAACCATTTTAAATTTTAGCCTGTGGTGAAAAATTGCTCGAGGTTCTGCCTCATTTAATTGTATATTTATTGACGTATTTGCAATGACACATACTTCTAGTTTCCAAATAACGCATTGAATCATAGTATTTTTCTTGAGTGATTGCAAGACTCGTTGCTAAATTCTGAGGCATTCTTTGAAAGTTTTAGGTTCTGTTTGTCTTTAGGAATTTGAAATGTATGGATTTGACATTCCTCATTCAAGAAAAATAACTTAAATTTACCTTTGAGAGTTTAGCTATAGATTTCAAGATTATATTATGTAATTTTGTCATGATAGGTTTGGAATCACTATACAAAATCAGTTATTTGAAATCATGCCAAGGATTCTCCTTCTAGCTACAGGGATCCTACTAAATAACTTATTTTCTATCTAATGCTTCCAGTGTGCTATTGTTTATTTTCTATCTAATCCTTGAACAGTTGGACACTGTAGACTTGGTCAGTAAGCAATTATATCACCGAACAAGTACACCTTAATACAAAGGCATCAGATATATTAGGTGCAGATGCCATTTCAGAAAATAGATTACAACTTAGGTTACTTGACTTGTATTCTCCAATCTGGTTATCAAGATCACCCAGAAGATCTTCCAAGTCATGAGCTTAGAATATAGACTGAAGCAGGATGGAATTTTTTTTCTCCTAAATACTTCTAGCTAATGAGATCACAGTTGAAGATGCTGATAATTTATTGAACCTTGTGTCATATTTGTCTGCCATTTGCGTTAACTTCTAGCTAATGAGATCACAGGGCACTTCTAACAGTTCCAATTAATTCCCTCGCATGAAAATGGTGTTGGGCCGTATAACTTATCTTCATTTTTAATTCCCTGTACCTACATATTTGTGTTACCCAGAAAAGAAAATGTAATAAATAGAAGTAAAAATTAAGAAACACGACTGTGTCAAAGGTACCTGACCTTTTGCGATCTTAGTGACTTGGAGGCAGTCTGCATGTCTACAATATGATTTTGTCCCGAGTGACTAATATGCCTGGTTGAATGTTGATCAGATTTCATTCTTTGGTAATCTGTTTTTTCTCTCTTTGGCTGATATTTTTTATATTTGTTTCAGTCCGCTGATGACTCTGCAATATCTTTGACCAACATTATTCGTCATCATGAGACAGAATACCTTGCTGCTCTTCAGGTTCTGTATGTGTTTCTATTTTAGTCCAACACTTGGAATTTTCTAGGAGGCCTTTACTGACAGTTACATATTGGCAGGCATCCTACTCAAATTTGCCAGTTTCTGTGACTACCAATGATGCTGGCTGGCAGGTCTCATGCTCAACATTTGTTTTTATCGAGTCAGAACCAACAACATACATCAATTGCGTTTGTATTTCTGTGGTTAGTTTTGTATCCATAAAATTATTGTTTATATCTGCAGCGAATTATTTATTCATTTATTATTTTTTTCTGTTGGGTATTCCCGTAGTTTACATGATGGGATGGGTGAGAATTGTTTGTGAGGAGGATTTGTAGCTTCCTGAACTCCGGATTTGTGCATTATTAATGGATAATAGGCAGCATCTGAAATTTTCAAATGTTGTTTTTCTGCAGTGAAGTTGTCAAACATTCAGCTGAAGCACTTCACACTAGTTATTGAGGAGGAGGAGGGAGAAGGTACTTGTTTGTACTAATTAAAATTGTAGCTTCCGAATATGTTTTACCTAGAATTGAATGGCTATTTTTTTAATTTTATTTTCATGGACACTTCGTATTAATCTTATTAGTTTTTCATTTTATTTATATTATGCAGGATGTTTACATGTACTTCCGTGGCAGTGGCAAAGCAGCAGAGATGAAGCGTGAGGCTGCAAAATGGACAATGATGGCTGCGCTGCCATGATTCAGAAAGATTCTTTGGTTTGATAATGCTGAGAGAAATCGAAACCATTCACTATTTTTTTGCACTTGTGCCTAGTCTAGTATTTATAAGCCTTCATATAATCTTCTTAAAATATGTATGTAAAAGACAGATTCTGACAAACAAGTTTAAGTTAGGACATGTTGTGGTACATATGTCATTTTTGGAAATTATTTTGGTTAGTCCTGTATTATGTATGAAATGAAATTATTGACGTTAGATTAGACTTGGTTCGTATGGAATTTGTATTATATATAGAATTGGACGTTTATTTTTAATGTTTTGGATGGTTGGAACTAGAATGTGTGCACGTTGTTGAATGCTTGATAATATATTTAGCGTTGATGGGTTATATTGAATCCTGTGTTATGTACGTACAGGTTGTATTAAACATGGATGTAGGTTGTTTAGAATTTTTTTGAAAAAAAAAAAAAAAAAAACATAAAATATTTGGCCACCAAATATTTTGGTAGCCAAATACATATTGTTGGAATTTTTTGGCTACTAATAATTTAGTAGCAAAAACATTTGGTAGCAAAAAGTAATGAATAGTAGGTTAAAATTTTCATGTAGAACTTTTAGTGACTAAAAAATTAGTAGCCAAAATGTCACTATTGCCGACTAAGTATGGATTGGTAGCCAAATGTTAACTTTCAGTGACTAATTCTTTTGTAGCAAAAAGTAACACATTCGCCGACCAAACGAATGTTAGTAGCCAAAAGTCACATTTGGCGACTAATACTTTAGTCGCTGAAACATACCTTTTGCCGACTAAACTAAGATTAGTAGCCAAATGTGTACACTTTCGGCGACCAAACAAATTTTAGTCGCCAATACTATCGCCGACAGGGCTTCCGCGACGAGCTTAGCGACAAAAAATTTTGGTCGCTAAATGGTTTCGGCGACCAAATTTTAGACTTTTGGCGACCAATATTTTGGTAGCCAAAAGTGACATTTCTTGTAGTGATAGTATGATTTTTTTTTTTAAAAAAAAAAATAAAATTGGGTTAATGACTTGAACATTGCAGGGGTGAAGAATGGGGCAAGAATAAGGGTGAAAATTGCTACAATGAAACTGAGCCAATCTTGAAAGAGGGATATCATGGAAGTGAATCAGATCCGAGAATAATGCAAAAGGTGGAAGCTGCAGTCGACAAACTGAAAAGAAGAGGTTTGAAAGTTCAAATGCTTAACATAACACAACTTTCAGAGTACCGGAAAGATGCCCACACAACCATTTACCGGAGGCAATGGGGACATTTAACTAAAGAAGAATTAGCGAATCCCAAAACCCGTGCAGATTGCATACATTGGTGCATTCCTGGAGTGCCTGACGTTTGGAACGAGCTCCTTTATGCTTACATTTTTCATTCTTATAGTCCGAGTTCAAAACAAAGCCAAAAGTCTAAGATTTATGAATCTTCCAATTCTGAAGTAAACACCTGTTAAAAGTTTGAGATCAATAAAGTTTTTGTCCTACTTATGTAAGATTAACAAAGCTGTAAATGGATCTGCCAACAATAGAATTACTTGCTATAATTCTTTTCTTTTTCCTTTTTTTTTTTTTTTTTTTTTTTGTGAATATTTGGATCTTGATGAGATCAACTAGTAAATGGTTGTGTCCTTGTTTGTCACAATAGCGAAAGTTTGAAGGAAAGCCACATGCCTCATTAAAGAATTCTCTTGATGTCGTTTTCTGTAACTAAATCGTATAGACTTTAGAGGTATGAGTACTCAAATGTATCATATTCAATTATTCATGCAAAAAATTTAAAATCTGAAGTGTTGGATCTCACAATATTAACTCATATTGACATTTAAGGCTAAGAGGATAAAGTTTGAATCAGAAAATGCAAGTATTGGTTCTTCAACAATGGCTTTCAATGAAGTGTTCATTAAATTTTGATTCATATGTGGAACAAAACAATATTTTGAATGATATATATAATGCCTGTATTTTTTTATTTTTTCAAAGTTATTTGGATCATATGATTGTTAAAGATCTTTCTGTCACCCTCTATTTCCCCAAATTGTGGTTGCCAAATGAGTTGCTTTAAATAGATGCATGAAAAAATAGAGAATTTTCGCAATCCTGAATGCTGTAGTTATACGACATCACCTTGACTATTAAACTATTAATTATGAAACCAAGTTTGGGATTTACTTAACTACTACAAAAATTGTTAAATTGTAGTAGTAGATCACGTAACTATTAGAAATTGTTAAATTATATGGTAGTTGTTAGAGAGTTGAACTACAGTTGTCAATTGGACCACTGAAACTTAATTCCCACTATTAAGCTTTGCTAGTGGAGAGTGGCCTCTGTTAGCCCAGTGTTTTCTTGTATGTAAAATCATAATCACAACCCCAAGGGGTCAAACTAAACGAACTTTTCAGTCCCAAGCTAAAAAATTCTCAACTCAAAAAATCCAACTAAAACGTGTTTTGAGAAGATGGTTAAAAGTTATTTTTTTGACTTTTTTTGATTTTTTTGTGAGAGAGGGAAATAGGTTAAAAGCTAGAAAGTGACTTTTAACCCACTTCCCAAAATAGCCCTTAAAAAGCCAAATGCCAAACGCCGACTTAGCAAGTCATAGTTGGGACTTCAATCACCCCTTTGTGATTATCATGAAAATCTTGTGGTACTTCTTGGAGATCAACATCATCCAAAACATTAAAAAATAAAAATAAAAAGATAACTCATCCGAGGAACACAATGAATTAAGAAAATGGCATGGCAAGCACAATTGTTCTAGTGAAAAACATGAGATAATTTAGCTTGTGAAGCATTTCATCACCTCTGATCTCTCTCCAAGTAGTGAAACTAAAAACCATTAATTTTAATTTTCAACAAACTTGATGCTACTCGCTAAATTTCGTCTCAACCATGAATAGTCATGACAGCAAAGACTTGATCTACAATCCCTCTTGCCACTTGGGGGGTCTTTGTGACAACAAATTTGGATTTGGAAATTTCAACCAACCAAACCTAATGTGGGAAATTGTTTGGCAACTACCTTAGATTCTTAAAAAGCCAAACAGAAAAGTACTATATATTTAAAAGAGTAATACCTTTGCTTAAGCTATCAAAATAACCTTCCATTATACAAGAAAGTTACTCTACATAGCTTTATATTAGTAGACCATCATACCCACAAATTAATTTGCAACTTTTTTTTTTTTCTGTTTTTATTGTTTTTCCTTTTTGGTGGGCTCCAACCCGTACATACGCTCACCAATAAGACTCATTATTATACTTGATTTTAATTAATTAACATGAGCTTCATATTGTTGGTTCATATAATAACTTCACAAAACAAAAGCAAAAAAAAAGTCAGTGCATATGAACTAAATAGTTGTTGAAGTAAACTAACTGCCCCTGTATATAATCAAGCTAACTACCCCATGGCTTACTCATCAAATGATTGGAGAACAGGTCAAGGAAGGCGGAGGAGAGTGAAACATGGTAAAGAAGACACTGATAATAGTTTGGGGAACGAAATGCCAATTTCATTCGCTCGTAGCACTCCTTTTCACGTTTGTTGTTATTACGATTTATCTAACAGGAGAGAGCAAATGGAGGGTGGAAGATCAGGCAGCTATCGAAACGAATCCATTTTCACAGTGCAATCTGTTTTCTGGAAAGTGGGTATATGATAACAATTCATACCCTTTGTACAAAGAACATGAATGCACCTTCATGTGGGATGAGTTTGCTTGTCAGAAGTTTGGGAGAAAGGACTTGAACTATCAGAATTGGAGGTGGCAGCCTCATGACTGTGATCTTCCAAGGTCTCTCTCTCTCTCTCTCACTCTCTCTCTCTCATGCATGTTATGTTAGTTTTGTATTTGACTGTGTTTTATGAATTTGTTTTTGTTTATTGTTGTGAATTAAAGGTTCAATGCCACAGAATTGTTGGAGAGGATAAGGGGGAAGAGGGTTGTGTATGTGGGGGATTCACTGAATAGGGACCAATGGGTTTCAATGGTCTGCCTGGTTGAATCTGCAATCCCACCAACACTCAAATCCAAGCACATCAATGGCAACTTGTTAATCTTCACAGCCACTGTGAGTTTTTTTTGTTTTTTTTGTTTTTTTTTTTTTTTATTTTATAATCTTGTATTCAGTTGGTTAAGCACAGCCAAGTCCAACCTAACCACTACCACCTTGATGATTTTCGATTTTTTAGTTCCACAATTTGACTAATTGATTGAGGCATTATTGGAGTTTGTTGTCAAACCTCACTCTATCATAATTCAACTATCTGTCTCTTGCAGGGGCCAAGAAATGTTGAAAATTTTGTTATGTATGAATTTATGCAAAACTTTAAAATTAAATGGTTTATTATAGACAAAAGATTTATTATCTCAAAAGAAATATTAGCTGGAATAAAAGTGTTTTTCAGTTATGAACTGGTTTAATAAGTTTAGATGTTCAATATTTATTTAATATGAACTGTCACACAAATATGGAAAATTAAACCATAAGCTGTAAGCACCATTCACCGAATTTTCAAATAATCAATTTTTTCCAACTTATTTAAGCCATTTTTCTAGTTTCACAAAAAAAAAAACAACAACAACAACAACAACCACAACAACAACATCCAAAAGCTACACTAAACACTTTGACATAGATTTCAAAAATAAAAAAGCTATAAGAAGATTCAATAAAAATTGCACCAAACAAGGGCTATAGCTAGTCAATTATCCATCATTTATAAAAGGCCGCAATAATGTTACACATATATGAATATACTAATATAATACTATTAGCATCACTGTATTCTGTGTACTTTTCTATTATTCGATTTAAATGTTAGTTAATGCAATGAAGGAATATAATGCCACGATCGAATTCTACTGGGCACCATTGCTTGTGGAATCCAACTCTGACAATCCAGTGAGTCATCGGTTACCAGACAGAATAGTCAGAATCAAATCAATTGAAAAGCATGCTAGGCATTGGACCAACGCAGACATACTTGTCTTCAACTCCTACCTTTGGTGGAGGAGGCCCAAAATGAAGCTGTTGTGAGTACATTTCTTTGAATTCAAGCAAAAACCATTTTTGAACAATCAAGCAACTTCTTCTAACTTTTTGTAGCAATGATTAGGTGGGGATCATTTGAAAGCCCAGATCAAATCATCAAAGAGGTTGAGATGTTAAGAAGCTATGAGATGGCCCTAAAGACATGGTCAGAATGGTTGGACTGTCATATCAATAGGACTAAGACCCGGTTGTTCTTCATGAGCATGTCACCAACTCATCTTTGGTACGAAAATCCTAGGTTTATGTACTTTTTATTGTTGAAGCATAGTATCAAAACATGCATTTAGTGAGTAAGATATTGACCCAAAGATAGACCCAACCCAAAGATGTGCATGCCCAAGACTTGGTTTGGCCCAGTTGTTTCTCTAAATGACATCATATGGTGGCCCAACAGTGATAATAAAAGCCGAAGATTATTCAAGAGTCCCGAAGTACTGTCATCACTCATGCATGCAATATTACTGACCAATGAGGTCACGTAAAAGGGAATGGATGGGTCAACCTTGTTTCCACATTTAGTCTACTGAGGTGGGTTAGATCTGTTGAAGAATGTCACGGCCCAATATATGTTGAGAATCATTCTTTTTATTCACATGCTCCAACAAAGTCAGCTCCACCCATCTCATGACTATAGCCCTTATTCATTATTCAATCGGTGACATAATATTTTTTTGTATAATATTTGATAGTGTCGTGTAAATTGCAGGGGTGCAGAATGGGGAAGACCACAGACTGAGAATTGTTACAATGAAACAATGCCAATTTTTCAAGAAGGGTACTGGGGAAGTGGATCGGATATGAGAATGATGCGAATAGCAGCAGAAACTATCCAACAACTGAGAACAAGAGGTTTGAAGATACAAATGCTCAATATAACACAACTATCAGAGTATCGAAAAGAAGCTCACCCAGCCATTCACAGAAGACAGTGGGTGCCTCTAACTGAAGAACAAAAAGCGAACCCAACAAGTTACGCTGATTGTGTCCATTGGTGCCTTCCGGGTGTGCCTGATGTTTGGAACGAGCTCCTCTATGTCTACATTTTGTATTATTTTTCATAAAACCAATTGTACGACACAATTTTCAGATTTTCAAAGCTTGTAAAATCTTTTGAATTTAAGAAATTTTGAAGGCTGCAAGTTTGCCGAAGGAAAATCAAAGTGAGTTAAAATGGCACAAAAAATCTTTACTATTCATCTCAAATTGACAAGTTCCACAAATTTATACTTAAAAATCATCATGCTATTTATTTACACCAAGAAAAAAATCTACAAATCCTTGATCCTGCATTTCTGTGCAATTGTTGTGATTAGCTTGGAGGTGGGTTAGAAAGCAAAAATTGAAATAAAAAATAAAAAATAAAAACAAAACCAACCTCAGGGACAAACTTGCAGTGTCCACGGACACTGCCCAATGGTAACCTGCAATTTGGCGATTGAAATATGTGCCTTCCAGGCTCAGGTTGATGTCCCAATAGACTATTAGTGATAAGCATGACACTCGAATGTTCTACCAAATGTCATCTGCTATGCTTCAGAAAAGATTGAAGAGCAAGACGTGCAAAGAGTGCCTCGACTATATTGCAGTTCAAGTGCAAAAGGAAGCAGAAACAGTCAACAAGGCACTGATTTTATACCAAAGGGTCGAGTCATGATGCTCCTATGACATTTTGGACAATTAAGTCCTCTATTGGAGAGCTGTACAATAAAAACGAGTCTTAACAATTAAAGTTGGCCTTTAGGAAATTACTATGTAAGGAGATTGATATTCAAAAAAGCAACCAAAAAGAAGAGAGAGAGAGAGACTTACATATCAGTTTAATAACCTCCTTTGGCATTTTAGCCTTCATCATTACCAACAACAGTCAAAACCTTCCGTCTAAGCTTCTCAATTGTCTGCATGAAAAGGTACAAGAATGTCAGCCCATTCAATTGAAAGTATCACAAGCCTTTGGTATTAACACACTATAGGATTTAACAATTCTTACCAAACTAGAGATCTTTGCCCATCTTTCAGCAGAAACAGCAGCTTCTTTCAAGTGAGAACAATGCACATTATCATAATTTAAAGAATAGGTTGAATTTTCTGTTGCTTCTGCCACCCAGAGAAAATTAATTTGGTCCTTCGCTCTTTTAATGAGATTACAGAAACCAACCTGAAAAGAAGGTTAATATTAGTAGTCTTCTAATAAGAAATTTTCAGTTCTTAATTTGTTTGAAAGAAGCTAGTGCCAGATGGGAACTTATCAAACAAATATTGCAATTATTTAAAGAGTCATTCTCATGACAACTATAAATCAATGTCTTTCTGAATAAATTTTAACCAACTCTGGAAGTTATACATACAAAAAATGCCTGATTTAACTAACATAAGTGAAATTCTACTTTGTGCCACTTGCATCAATAATAGAAGGTTTTTTTTTTACATTGGAGGCCGTAGCCTAGAGGAGGGGGAGTCTTGCCAATGGATAAGCAAGACATGAATCCTTGACCTCCTAGTGTGATGCAAGAGTTCTGGCCAACTGGGCTAGCCCGTTGGTTATCAATAACAAAAGCTTTATGCATTATAGACTCCTAAAATTAATGATGTTTTGACTTGTAGAAACATTTATCTGCTGAGTAGACAAAGAGTGGATTATTAGACAAGCCAAATCACTTCTAAAATATCAAGAAGTGTATCAGTTGAATAGAAGAGGAAGAATGAGAAGTGTAATATATATACTAATAGTACACAACCAAAGTAAAGTGCTCACCACTGATCCAACAAGGTTCTGGTTGATCGGTGAAAATGAATCACAATCAATGTATGATGAACTGAAACTGATGGCAAGCAAGGAATTTGATGGCTCTGCTGAATGTGACTCTGATATTGAGCTGTCTGTCACAAATACCCACTGCTTCTTTTGATGAGAATCTGTATATACCTCTCCCACGTATACAACCAATGCAGCGATGTCAAATTCGCTGAATAAACCCACGCAGAACAAACTTGTTAAAGATGAGTTTTCACAATACAGAAACAGACACAATAAGATGGAAAGGATGGAGATGAAAGGCTCACCTAGAGAGAGGAACCTCACCCAAATGTGACAACAGGACTGATTTGCGAGGACTGAAGAACAACCTGCAAAAAACAGTAGTGAACTGGATTAGGTCAGACCAAACTTATTCGAGTTTTTAAACCCCCCCCCCCCCCCCCCCCCCCCCCCCCCAAAAAAAAATAAATAAATAAATAAATAATTACTTGTGTACAGGCTTACTCGAAATGTTCAGTTGCTGAGGAA
Organism: Camellia granthamiana; assembly: GCA_036172215.1. Classification (NCBI taxonomy): domain Eukaryota; kingdom Viridiplantae; phylum Streptophyta; class Magnoliopsida; order Ericales; family Theaceae; genus Camellia; species Camellia granthamiana. The sequence continues at coordinate 4,537,837 of CM069905.1, read as the reverse complement.
GGCAGCCATTTGGTTGTAGATCCTCTTGCTTGCAAGTAAAGGGTCTCTGAATCGGAACTTAATGGTATAAGGCCCTCAACAGAATATGCCTTCCCCTCAACCAGCTCTAATTGCTGTGACAGCAATAAGTAAATCAACACTATAACTTGTTAGGAAAGCCAAAGAATAATTTATGAGAGGAGATAAGAAATTTTAGGTTAACACAGTTTTCTTAAACAATTAGGATTCACCTGTTTCTCTGTTGGGTTCCAGATTGTTATTAAACCTTTCCCTGGGCAGCACTTTGTTAGATAATTCTTACTAGTTAACCCAACCACTCTCACCCTCATAAATGGGGTGACCTCTCTCGCACTTAGACCAGCATCTTCCAGAGCTTTCTCAATTGATTTATGCATGTCTGATTGCCTAATTGCCTGAAACCAGGCATGCTGTGGTTAACAACCTCATTAGAGATACAGACTAATCCGCAATGAAAGCATCTGAATCCCACCTCTAGTTTTTCAGTAGCAAATGAAGTCAGTTGCTCTGAAGTCATCTCTGCCATTAGTACTTCAGGTTCAGCAGCTGTCTCTAGTATTTTTAGGATTTTTGCCCCTTCTTCACTATCGTTGTCATTATTAGTATGAAATTCTTTGATTCCCCTTTGAAACTCAGACATAATGCCCTCTGCAATGACAGAGCGCCTACAAGAAAGAAAGAAGCCAGCCATCAAACGAACTAAGATTCCATTCAGGCATTGAATGACATAGATGCGCAAGGATTTGGACAGGTAACAATTGACATAATTGAAGCATAGCTTTAGTGATTAATTTACCATGACAAACAAGGGAAAAAAATATTCAAGCTGGTAATGATGAACATAGTAAAGGCCAGAAATGAATATTCAGAAGGCAAACAATTTAGCATTTGCAGTTTGCTTCCTAAGGTAAGACAGAATCACCTCTGGTTGTATAATTGTATCATTTTAGCTTCCATTCTCTCTGATCTCACAATAAATCCCCCATTACTTAACCTGGATGGGAGAAACAAACACAGTTTCTATCACGTTAAAAGCATTGAACAAGCTTCAAGTAAAAGCAAAATCACCTTCAGATTACCTTTCCCTGTAGAGAACAGGGTATATCCGTGTGACTCCAATTAATGTGCTAGGAACTGGACCTCCCATACCCTTGATACATCTAAATGCTAATGGAGCACCACCACCCTTACCTAGAGATAAAGAGTAGAACATGTTCAAGCAAGATGAAACTGAAATGTGCTGCTGCAAGATAATAAGGGCGAGTAGACAAGAATGCACGTAACTACTTAAAGACTTACATAATCCCAAACGATCAGCCCAATGAGCTCTATATGTCCCATTCATGTGCATTAGAAGACAAACCGTGCTAGATACCTTACACTAAAGCAAAAACTTGATCAAACCCTATAGTTACAATTGAAGTTTTAGCCAAACAACTTGTATAGTAAATTAAACTGGGTAATAACCTCAAGAGGTGAAACAGGCCCAGCCCAGCCACTTAATCCAGCTCCCCAGATCTTCAGATGACAACATAAACTGTAAGCAATAGGAAGTTCTAACCAAGGATATCAAGTCAAAAGAAGAAATGACAAATAGTGAAACCAAAGAAGTACCCTAAGTTTCTGTCCCACAAACAATTGCCCAGTAGCCAGCTTCTTCATTAGCAGTGCATCTAATATAGCATTGATTGAGTACCTATAAAAACAAATGACATTCACATACCCCAAAAAAACACACCAAGTTATAGCCTACATATCAAAACTATTATTTCCTCACCACCCATCAGTTAATTCTACTTTTGTAGCTGTAGTGTTTTCAGCACCATTTGATGCCACTGGCAGAGTATCAACAGTTGAGTCACAATTTGAATGAATGGATGATATGCACAGTACCAACATTGAAGAAGGTGGTTGATCTCCTTCTAGAATTCTCTTAATTGCAGATCGATGACCATGGTTTACTTCTCTCTCATATCTATGAAAAGGCATCAAAAACTGTTACCATAGATGTATAGAAACTCAAGGGCATATATACAATCTGCTAAAATTTATATACCTATATTTTAATTCTTCAAGCACGTTAGAAACTGTCAATAGTTTCCCAGAAGATTTAGTGGGATAGCATCTCTCATAACATGCAAGTTTCCAAACAATCCACTTGTAGTGATTTGTAACCCACCTAAAGATATCAATATAAAATTGGATCAAGCTGCTGTATACACTGCATGATCAAGAAGTCTCACAGCACCGACCAAACAATGAGTACACTATAGAACATGGCCACAAGCAATTTGTAACACTCAGTGCATATTGCATAACTACTATAGTTGCTCCATGACCAAACTATTTTACCAAACCAACTCACACATGCATCAGTGCTGCCAAGAGCTGGGATTAACACCATTCAGTTGCACAATACTGATTAGAATATACTTCGTCAACCCTGCATCTTTCAATTAGCAGGAAAATTGTTTCCAACTAATGCACATGTCAAAACAATACATCTAAGACCACAGAGTTAAAGGTGATTTAACTCCATGAATCACTTTCCTGGGATTAATATAATCAATAAACGTCTTCTTATATATAAAAGGTCATTTCCTCAGTGCTGTGAGGTGATCCTTATACAATAATGGACATTATAATATGTATGTCATTGTTGTGAGTCCAAAGTAAGAGGGTACAAAATAGTACTCTATAGCAGCATATTGCATAACAGCTCCAGACTGAGCCAACATGTGGTAGAAAGCTTCAGCTCCAATGCACTCTACACCAGATCCATCACGGAAAATGTACTTTTCTGCATTTTCTGGATTCATCTTTCTTATGTGGTCTGGCAATTGCTTCAACTGGAATTATAAAGTTATACCATAAAAACATTTGATTAGCCCAAAGGAAACGTAATTATTAAATGATAAATAAACAGCACTTACAGTTTATATACCGTGTTCATGTGTGATGGGGGCACTCCGAAAAATTCCTTCATATATATTCGTGGAACCTGAAAACGATATTGAATGTAAACCCTTCTTCTGCGACAGGATTCTTCAGGTGCTAAAGTGGACAGCCCTAGTTTAACCAAATGTCTTAGATATTTAGAAGAGCAGAAAGAAAGGGGGGAAAAACGTAGTAGCAAAAAAAAGGTTATCCAAAAACCTTCATAAAGTTACCAGTAGGAGCAGCAGACAAGATGTTCAGAGGGGTGATGAATTTGGAACTGCGGGGCCTCTTGAATGGAGAGATAGAACTCCTTCCAAGTCTCCTCTTTTCACCAGTAATGATTTTGCTATCTGTATGAGTTATTCCAATTTTATTCGTAATATCAACTAGTGGCCCACCTAATGAACTTCCTTGTGGACTAATTCTTGAAACACCATTTGGCAAAGAATTTCCCATTACTGCATGTGAAGAAGGCCTATTAACACTTTTTGCCAAAGAATTTCCCACTACTTCATGTGAAGAAGACCTACCACTTGGAGGCTGTTGCTGACCCAGTGTATTATCAAACATCTTACAAGTGGCATGGTCCTCTGCATCAAACTTCTTAATCAAGTTAATCCCTAAATTTACATTCTCTGGAGGGACTGATGATTGTATTCGGTTAGAATCTGATTGCAAAGGGGATACAAAACTCTTTGATACATGTTTGCTCCAAGCACTTTCTGGATGGGAAAAAGTAGAAAATGGGCTATTTTCTTTGTTAGAATGGTTGTCACCAAGTCTTCCTTGTTTGCAAAATGAGAAAGCTGGATTATTCACATCCCTTTCGTCAAAGAAAGTTCCCAGATCCACGTCACCGAGAAGGCTCTTTGCACGCTGCAATGCATCACTTGAAACTGATATGGATCTTCCACCAGCAGTATTAAACTTGATTGGAGGGCCCTTAGTAGAAGAATGTGTAAGATCTGTAGTAACCTTTCTTTTTAAATCACTTCCGAATGAGCTAGTCTCAAAATTGAACATTGTGATTGGAGCTGTTGCGGCATCCTTAAAGTATGTAGTAGTGACTCCCTCTCTTGTCTCAAAATGAGATGGATTTTGCCAACAAAGGGGTTCATCAGATGTTGACTGATTCTTTGAATCCTCGAGGCCTGGAAAAGTATCATGATCGTAATTTTCATCCAGTCCCAACAATGTCTTGGCTCTGACCACACCATTGGAAGATATGTTAACCTTTTTCCCCGAGCCTGTCTGGAACATTGAATTAGAAAAACTGCATCGGCTATCATTTCCCTTAAACAATTGCCCTGCATAATTTTCTTCTGTTCCCAACAATGTCTTGGCTCTGACAAGACCATTGGAAGATATATTAACCTTTTTCCCCGAGCCTGTCTGGAACATCGTATCATTTTCATCACACAATTTCCCTGCATAATTTTCTTCCAATCCCAACAATGTCGTGGCTCTGACAAGACCATTGGAAGATATATTAACCTTTTTCCCCGAGCCTGTCTGGAACATTGTATCATCTCCATCACACAATTGCCCGGCATAATTTTCTTCCAATCCCAATAATGTCTTAGCTCTGACAAGACCAGTGGAAGATACATTAACCTTTTTCCCCGAGCCTGTCTGGAACATTGAATTGGATAAACTGCATCTGGTATTGGTTCCATTACTCAATTTCCCTGCAAAGTCTTCATGTTCAAAATTCTCTCTGTATGATACCTCAACAACCCCCCCCCCCCCCCCTCCAAAAAAAAAAGGAGGGGGGGGGGGGGGGGGGGTTGTAAATTACAGAAGGAAGATACAATGCAGAACTAATCGCTCCCTGAAAGGCTGAAATTATGAAGTCATTTACTTTGCTGCTTGATTGACTTATTTTAATCAGGCAACATTCATCAGGAAAATTGAAATTACAGAAGGACTAGCACATCAGAACATTAAGCTTATCAAAGTCTGTTCCATAAAAACCCCCAATTTCCCCGATTAGTTTGCATTGCATCACATATGTGTTCAAATTCATGTATGATTTTTGCAATAATAGTACAGTATCGACTACCTGTATCAGCAAAGGCATCACCTTCATCGCCATCGCCGATAATAGACAGTGCTTTCGTCATGGAAGATTGCTTCACTCTAACTGATGTCCCTAATCCGCTTCGGAACATCGGAGTGCTCTGGAAATTACCTTCACAGTTCTCCATTAGCTTCGAATATCCTGAATTCACCAAAAATAAATAAATAAATAAAAAATTAAAAAAAAAATAAAACTTTGCATATATATATAGAGAGAGTGAATTTGGAGGAATACCTGGAAGCAAGAGATCGGCCATGGAAGGGAGAGGAGTGGAGGAAGGGGACGGAATCGGAGGGGAGTCGGGTTGGTGTTGATCTGAAATCTCCCACCGGAAGTTGGTACCGGAGTCGGAGAATATCTGCCACGTCGACATTCTCTGGCGAAGTCTCGATTTTCAGCTGATTAGGGTTCGTTTTTGTTTTTTTTTTGTTTTTCCCTGGTTGCTTTTCTTCGATTAGCTGAGAAAAAATCGACATACGGGCGGGAAAGTTTAAAAGCGATGGAGGGGATTAAAAGCCTAATGGACCACATGTATATGGGCTGGGCTGGGCTGGGTTGGGGTAGGTATTCGACAATCAACCCACTCAAAAAAATTGGGCAAATTATTTAGAAATCCTATTTAAAAATAGGGGTGGGCAACGGTTTATCCGAACCGCTTAAACCGTCCAACCCGCATATAAATGGGCGGTTTCGCAAACATAATGCGGGCGGATGTGGTTTGAAATATGACAAATTTGCGGGTTGCGGGCGGGTCGCAGTTTAAACCCGCAACCCGCAAAAACCGTCCGTACTTTAATTATTATTATTATTATTATTTTTTATATACCAACTTTGTAACTTTTACACACCATTATATTCTCTATGACACTAGAATCCTTCTTTTTAAGTATTTCTCAACTTTCTTAATGTCGTAGAATTATCAAGTCCTAAACTTGGTTTCTTATATGATTTTCATTGGTGATTCATCCACTTTTTTCTAATAAAATTTTCCTTCTGGTGGTCGATGGAACTTTTAGTTTGATTATTGATTACTGAACTGGCAATTCTAATTGAGTACAACCTTTAATGCATTGATATACATTTTTTTTATGGCAAAAATGCTAGTATAGGGTTTCTTTGTTTTGGGTACTTTCATTTAATGAATTGATATTCAATTTTTATTTGTAAACTCATTAGAAAATTGTTATCACAAATATATAAAATGAATCCGATGCTTGAATTCGATGGGAAAAAAAAACTCAAAAATTAATTTTTAAAGAAAAAAGTGTAAACCACAAACCGCCCGCAACCGCCGGCATATTTGCAAACCCTATCTGCACAAACCGCAAACCGCACTACGGGCGGTTGCGGGTTGACTTTTTCTCAAACCGCATAGATGAGACGGGTCAAAATCGAACCGCAAACCGCACAAAACCGATCCGCGAACATCCCTATTTAAAAGAGTAAAAGTCTATTTTAGTCTTACAATCTTTTAAATACTTTCAAAAGTTCACTACAACTGTGTTTGGTTTGATTCTCAAACCATGATTTCACACTAATAATTAACGCTCTGTTTGATTACAGTTTTCAAATTATGATTTTAAATCAATTTCAAAATACATTTTGAAAACATGTTTGGTAAAGCAGAGAGTTTTTGGTCTATCCGGTAATCTGTCCAGACATCCTCTTGGACAGTTTTTGAATTTTTGGGTCTACCTAGTCGTTCCCTCGGACATCCTCCAAGACTTCCGACCGATTGACCGAAACAGTGTTTTCTTTTTTTTAAGCAATTGGCACCTGTTATCTGAAAATATATATATATTTGTTTTTTATATTTTTTAAATATAAAAAATATTTTTTTGAAACCAAAATGACAAATTATTTGGACATTTATTTAAAATAGACAAAAAATAAATAAATAAAAATTAATTTGTCACAGTAATTTTTAAAAAATAAAAAAACCTTTTTAAGCAAAACAATTAAAAAAAATTC
>CM069905.1:4378533-4530628 GCA_036172215.1 Camellia granthamiana | reverse complement strand
GGTAATCTGTCCAGACAACCTCTTGGACAGTTTTTGAATTTTTGGGTCTACCTAGTCGTTCCCTCGGACATCCTCCAAGACTTCCGACCGATTGACCGAAACAGTGTTTTCTTTTTTTTAAGCAATTGGCACCTGTTATCTGAAAATATATATATATATATATATATTTGTTTTTTATATTTTTAATATAAAAAATATTTTTTTGAAACCAAAATGACAAATTATTTGGACATTTATTTAAAATAGACAAAAAATAAATAAATAAAAATTAATTTGTCACAGTAATTTTTAAAAAATAAAAAAACCTTTTTAAGCAAAACAATTAAAAAAAATTCCAACCAAGTATACCATCAAAAGTAATTTTAAAGCAATAGTTGAATATTTTTGTTAACAAATAATAATATTTTTTTAATATTTTAAATAAATAAAAAAAATTGGACTTTTAAAAAAAAATTTAAATACAAAAATTATTTTTTTCAATAATTATTTTTTTGAATTGAATTTTAAAAAGAGTTTGGTTATGAGTTTTGAATTGTATGTTTGGTTATGAGATATGTGTTTTGAAAATAACTCTTCACAAACTCATAATCAAATAACTTTTCACAAACTCAATGCTCATTTCAAAAATTTAACACTCATTTCAAAAATTCAACACTCAATTTAAAATTCAATTCAAAACTCTTTTCAAAACTCATAACCAAACAAATTTTCTCTTTTCAAATCATAATTCCAAAACTCACAAACTCAAAATACAACTCCACACTCAAATCATAATTCTAAAACACAAACCAAACGATACTTACGTATTTTTCTTCTTCTTTCCTCTCTGTGTATTCATTATTCTCTACCTCTTTTTCTTTCTAATTTCCATTGACCGGCGACCATGTCTTACTTCTTTTCGTTCTCTTTATAGTCACCGGTGACCAATAACCAGGCCCCGCCCTGAGGGCAGGCCAAAGAGGCTGCGTCTTAGGCCCCCAGATTTAGGCTGAAAATAGGGCCCCAAAATATGATTTTTTGTTTTAGATATAAAAAAAAAATCCAAATATTATAAGCCCAATTGAATATAGGCCAAAAATATATATATATTATAATAGAGACCCAATGAACTGTTCATAATAGAGGCCCATAACAAAATCGTTTACATTAATCATTATGAACATGGGCCCAAGATATACCCACCTGAGAAGAATGAATTTACATGGGTCTTACATATTTGATTTTGACGAAACATATCAGAATGAAACACAGCAACCCGATAAGAATGAAACACATCTCTCTCTCCTCCATATTTGACAAAACTGTGAGTCTTCTTGCATTGGACTGCTCTCTCTCTTCTTGCATTGGACTGATGAAGATGAAACCGTGAGTCTTCAGTCTTCTCCTCTCCTCTATATTTGACGGACGCTGAGCACTAACGATTTTGGGCATCAAAACCGTGAGTCTCTCTCTCTCTCTCTCTCTCTCTCTCTCTCTCTCTCTCTCTCTATATATATATATATATATATATCACATTTAAATGGATGAAGTTTTTGCCCTAATTTTTTCCCTAATTTGTTGCCCTAATTTTCCTCTTAATTTCTCGCCCTATATAAGTTGTTCTTTAAATTAGAAAATTACCTAATTTATGTGCTTTAGTGAAAGTCTATAATTTTTGTTGTGCTCTAATTCTGAAAGTATATTATTTGCAGAGATCAGTGATTGTGAATTTGTGTTGATTTGTGATTATAGAGTAGTCATCATGCCTCCTAAGAAGTATATTTCTGAATGTGAAAAAAGGAAAAAGAAGCAAAAATTAGAAAATTTTATTCAATCTCAATCGAGAGCGCTTGATATATGAAAGTAAATTTTTTGAGTATTTGTAATGATTGCTTCCTATCTTAATATATGAAAGTAAATTTTTGTTTATAATTTTAATGATTATATGTGCAAATAAATTTTTATCCATTTATCCATCAAATTTTTTTTTTTTTTTCCAATATAAGAAAGGCCCCATTTCCGAAGGTCGCCTTGGGCCTCTTAAATCTCAGGGCCGGCCCCTGCCAATAACCACCATTGTTTGGGGTTCACCAGCTATCACCGACCATTAACTCCTTACTTCACTCTTATTGACAGCAAAGAAACGAGTTTCCAACGCAGAAGATGAGTAGATCTACTTAGATGATGTGGATTTACTTAGATCTACCTCATATTTGAGTAGATCTACACGAGATCTAATTAGATCTAAATAAAAAATAGTTGTCGGAATACAATATTCTTTCTATATCTTTTCTCCTTCGATTTCTTAATTTTTTTACCTTTTTTCTACTACACACTTCTATATTTCTGTTTTAATGGAGAAAATTTTCAAATTCTGAATAAGTTGTTTTTAAGTTTTAGTTATAGGCAGTGAAAACTGTAAAATTTTACAGTTTCAATTTTTTTTGGTGCTAAAATGAATCATACTTTAAAACTGTAAAATTTTACAATTTCATAACATTCTTTAGAATTATAAAAATTTTCAGTTTCATAACATGTTTTCCAGTTTGATTAATCATGATAAATGCTTAATAGAATCATGCTTTGAAATTGTTACATTTTACAATTTTAAAGCTTGTTTTCAGTTTAATCAATATTAGAGATTATTTGCTTAAACCCTACAAAATTGAAAATTAATATTTTTTTTTTCCACTGTTATTTTGTTATTTGTTTGTTTGTTTGTTTTTTTTTTTCCTTTTTAGTTTATCAATATTTAGTACATTTTACTATGTTTATTCACTATAATTTCTCTATTTGTTTTTTTTTTTGGCAATGTTCTGGACATTCTAGTGAGTCTCTGATATTCATCGAATATTCTGGATGTTTCGGCAACTTCAATGACATTCAAAGCACTCCAGCAAACTTCATGTGTGTCACGACCCAAACCCGCCCCTATAGGTTTTAGTATCGTAACAGGCCAGTAATCCTTGGATTACCAGGCCTCTGAACAGATTAACAAGTTTAAGGGGGCTAGCGGAAGCAAATACATAAATATAGTTGTCCAATGAGCTGTGCTGACTTACATGAAATAGAATATTTAAAATTTTATATACATATCCGATAGTCAACCATACATTATATCCACACACATTACAGTATAATAAATCCAGCCAACAGAATTCGCACAAGTCATACATATACAGAACCCAAAGGACTGAACATAGGACACTTCGGGAACCTCCACGTGAGGCACAATGGTTGGCTGACAACAGAACACTGATCCAGACAAAAGCCTTCAGGCTCGATCTTCAGAATGCTCACCTATAAATATATATATATATATACAAACAGTGAGCTAAAGCCCAGTGAATAACATTAAGGTAAAGGGTTTAGTGAACGAAATCCGAATATATCATAAACAGAAAACAGAACAGAGCATAAACCATAATTGTTTTCATATCAGAACATAATAATGGTACATCCCATAGAACATAGAACAGAACGTTTTTCGACTAGAGTAATCGGTTCCGGATACCGATTAAACACATATCACCACAGTGAAGTGGCTAACGAGATCTCGTAACTTGTATGTCATGGACCCGCATTTTCATGCCATCTCCCATGACTTGGGACTATCTATGGATGCCATAATAGATTTCAAACTTGGAATGTTCGTTCACAGAAACATATATCATTTCAGAAATCATAACTTATCATATTTCATCTGAAACATAATTCATATGAACGTATCTTTACGATAACGTTACTCACAGCGGTTCCAGTAAGCGGTCAATCTATCCTCGAGTCTTGACCTACAATCACAAAATACATAACACAAGCATGTCTTATCATTTCAGCATACTCAAGGCCAACACAACTTACTTACTTATTACCTTGATTCTTGTCCTTACTTAACACATAGATTAAAACACACACTTGTATTCTTTTAACTTAGTTCAATCGTTCTCTTAGTGTGTTTCTATCTCATAACCTCATTACTATGGCTTAATTAAGACTTAGGAATGCCTAAGATGCAATGAGGATGCCAAAACATGCCTTGGAACACTTAGACAAAAATTCTAAAAATAAGGTCCACGTTCGAACGTGGCTTTCCTCGCTCGAGCGGACATGCAAATATGAGAGGGGTCGCTCGAGCGCTGTAGACACCCCATTTTTGACCGTCCTCAAGACTTAGACGTCACCGATTGAGCGCTTGGTGATGTTGCATACTGTGCTCGTTCAGAAGTCTCAGAGTTGCGGCCGTGCGCCCTGCCTCCGGACTTCCGAACTTTCTTCTCTACCTTGTCTCGGTTTGCGAACTAGGCTCGGTTTTCTCTGTTTTCTTTCCTGAGGGAAGGGAGTGGTCCCGTAGACCATCTCTTGGTGGCCGTGAGCCTAATTTTCGTGGCCGTAGGCCATTTTGCCCATTTCGGAGCCCGGTTCCCGGTTTTCGGGACCGTCAGGCCGTGTGCCTCGGTTCGGGACCGCCCAACCATCTCCGATTTCTCCGGTTTTTGGCAAGTGCCTCTGTTTTATCATTCTGAGGAACACTGGGGCCTCTGATGCCCACTTCGTGGCCGTATGCCACTTTCGGTGCCTGTAGCCGGTTTTCGAGACCCCGAATCGCGCGGTTTAGGCCCCGAGCTTTCATTTTGCATCAGTTTTCTCTGATTTTTGGCAGGAACCTCTGTTTTGTCATTCCGAGGGACACTGGGGTCGCAGATACCCACTTCGCTGCCGAACACCACTTCCGGCACCCGCAGCACATTTTCGGGATCCCGAATTGCTCGGTTTTGGCTCCGAGCGTTCATTTCTCATTAGTTTTTGTTCAAACTTGGCAGGTACCTCTGTTTCAACACCAGGAAGATCACTGGGGGGTGGGAGGCCAGCAATTATCCCAGATAGCCAGTTTCGCTCCTCCGGAGCCCGTTTTTCTCACTTCCGGGCCAATGTTGAATACCTTGGGGTTTTTTTCTTCCAACCAAAGCTGCATATTTGTGATGAGGGGACATGGTAGGACCCTAAACAAGTATGGTCGGCCAGAAACTTGGAGGTTCATTTTGAGCCCCTCCTTCAAGCTCTATGTTGTGACTTCTGCTTCAGAGCTGCCAAATTCCAACCTTGGGGCCTTATTCTGCACACTTGGGAGGACCCTAATGTATACTGGTCGGCCCGAAATTCAACACTTCATTTTTTGGGGGTGGCTGGCCGGCCACAAGGGGTGGCTGGCCGGCCACCTTGCAGAGAACCACCTGGCCGACCGGATTCTTGCTTTCCAGCTCATCCCAGCTGTCCGGATATTTTTGCCAAAATATCACCCCATCCGGGGGATATTTTGGGAGGGAAAGATTGCCTCCATTTCCCTCCCCCTTTTACACCTTGTTTTGCCTATTTAAAGGGACCATCAGCTCCTTCCTCAAGGTTACAAAAATTGTCTTCAAGAACACTTAAGCAAAAACCCTAATCTCCATAGCCAAAACCTTCAAAAAAGCTTTAAGTGTTGCTTGATTCCTTCACCAACACCTAGCCTCACCATGCCAACTTCGATTCCAGCAGCTAGGAAGTGAATTTCAGAGGTTGAGAAGCTACAAATCAAAGCCAAGAAGCAAAGAAAGACAAGTCTTCAAGGGTAAGTATTCAAAACCAACTTTTAGGGCTTTTTCTTGATCTTTTTTTATACTCTAATTGGTTGAGAATTGGGGCTCCGGCCCCTACTGATTTTGTGCTAATTTTGAGCCCCTATACAACATTGTAGAAGGGCTCAACTTCATTTGGTATTTCTATATACTAGTTCCTTCAATATTCACCAAGTTTGTCACATTTTTGCATGCTAAAATTGACCTATTTGTGTTGGTTTTTAGGGGTTCGACCCCTACTGCTTTCTTGCTTATTTTGAGCCCCTCTACAACATTGTAGAGGAGCTCAACCTCATTTGGCCATTCTATACACCACCTCTCTTCGAAATCCATTTTAGGCCCTAAATCTTGCATGTTTTGTATCCTTTTGTGCTTGTGGTTTTAGCTCTTGGTCAGAACTGAGAGGGGTCTTATTTTGACCCCCTTTACATGTTTCATGAAGAAAATTTTGTCATTTGGTGTGTGCTTTGCATATCTCTTGTTATAACCTCTTTTAAGCTCCATTTTGCATGGAATTGTTAGCATGATTTTATTCTGATTTTGGGGTTGCCATAAACTGAATATATGCTTATTTTTGGGCCCTCTTCAGTGTTGTAGAAGAAAGTTTTTCCTTTTGAATTTTTTTATATACTACTTGCTTTGTAAATCCTCTCTTTTACCGTATTCTTGCGAGCTAATGTTGCCATGCCTATGCTAGCATTTTGGACATGTTTGTTACTGAAAAAATGCCATATTTGGGACTGCCTTGCTACTGTTCTTGCTTCCATAATCATATTTTGCATGTATAGCATGGCTATAGGCCATTTCGGGGCTTAATTTCACATTTTCGGGATGATTGCATGCTTCGGGTGTCATTTCGAATTGTTTCGGGGGTTGTTTCCCCCTTTATTTAGGTGCTGAAATATGGTTTGCATGCTTGCATATCATTTCCCATGTCATTTCATGCCTTAAATGCATTGCCTCGGTTTGCGTGCCCGTGTGCACGCACTTCGAGGCACCTCTGTTTTATCCGACGGCAGCCTATGTGAGTGCGGCTGAGGCTCTCTCATGTTGGCATAAGCCCATCACTGCATTCTGTATGCCATTTTGTGCATTCTTCGATTTGCGTGTCTGCGGGCACGCGTTTCGAGACAGCTTTGTTTTTACCCGACGGCCTCCTATGTGAGTGAGCTGAGGCTCTCCCATGTTGGTGTAAGCCCATCGCGGAATTCCGTGTGCAATTTCATCTTTCATCATCGCCTCGGTTTGCGCGCCTGTGGGCACGCGTTTCGAGGCACTTCGGTTTTATCCGATTTTTATCTCATCATTGCCTCGGTTTGCGCGCCGGTGGGCACGCACTTCGAGGCACCTCTGTTTTATCCGATGGCAGCCTATGTGAGTGCGGCCGAGGCTCTCTCATGTTGGCGTAAGCCCATCACTGCATTCCGTATGCCATTTTATGCATTCCTCGGTTTGCGTGCCCGTGTGCACGCATTTCGAGACATGCCATTTTATGCATTCCTCGGTTTGTGTGCCCGTGTGCACGAATTTCGAGACATTCTGTTTTATCTGATTGGCATTGCGTATGCCTCCGCCTCGGTTTGCGTGCCCGTGTGCACGCATTTCGAGGCATTCTGTTTTATCCGATTGGCATTGCGTATGCCTCCGCCTCGGTTTGCGTGCCCGTATGCACGCATTTCGAGGCATTCTATTTTATCCGATTGGCATTGCGTATGCCTCCGCCTCGGTTTGCGTGCCCGTGTGCACGCATTTTGAGGCACTTCGGTTTTATCCGATTTTCCATTTTATCATCGCCTCGGTTTGCGCGCCCGTGGGCACGCGTTTCGAGGCACTTCGGCTTTATCCAATTTTCATCTCATCATTGCCTCGGTTTGCGCGCCGGTGGGCACGCACTTCGAGGCACTCTGTTTTACCCGATTTACATTTCATCTTTGCCTCGGTTTGCGTGCCAGTGGGCACGCATTTCGAGGCACCTCATCCTTTTCATTCCGGCATCCTATGTAAGTGTGGCTGAGGCCCCTCTTCATGTTGGTGTAAGCCCATCATTACATTTCGCATGTCGTTCCGCATCGCCTCGGTTTGCGTGCCCGTGGGCATGCATTTCGAGACATCTCATTTTCATAGCATTGCGCATGCCTAGGTTGTATATTAGTTGCATTTCATGCATATCATGCATATCGCACGGGAAACGAGGTTCATTCCGTACTCCGATTCCTCTACATTCATCCCAATATTGAGTTGTGCAAATCGGCTCCTCGGCCATCATGCATCGATATGCGTGATTGGTGGCGCAAGGATCGAGACATGCATATATTTGTGAAATACACTGCTATGCCCTTTTCCTGCTCTCCGTTGCAGCGAAAATGAAGAATTATCAGCTTTCCGGAATCTGGCACGCAATTCGAGGAAAAGTGTAAACAGAGGCTAATTAGGGCATCCCGGTGGATTTCCGCGCCAAAGCAGTCCAATATGCAACATACATCAGAAGCAAGGCAGTCCCTGGCTTGCATGCCAGTTTTTACTGTTTTCTAGTTTAATTTGTATATTTATTTCGGATTGTACTACTCTATTATCCGGGTCTGTATTATTATTTATTCGGACCCTCTGCGCGAGGGCATAACTGTAATAAGGGTGTGTGAGTGTGATGTATGTCTTCCAACCCCCATTTCTTTCTCCCTTTTATTTATCCGCTTACAATGGTTAGATATATGGCATATTTCAATTAGCATACAGCATGACAGCATGTTTGCATCATTCATCTGTATTGCATGCACCGGGCTCGGCGCATCATACAAACTGCATCTGTATTTCAATTCCAAATTGAATACGTGTTAGTTGTAGCATTCCATATGCCATGTTTAAGACAGCCGAGCCTGCTATAGTTGCATATTTGCATGTGTTGCATTAGGCAATTCTGTGTATTTAGGATCATGCATGATTCCTAATCAGTTTTTTTGTTTTGGCTTGGAGTACTCGGTGAGTTTTATGCTTTAGCATCCTTGCATGCGTGTGAGTGTTGCCATGAATGGCATGCTTACCATGAGGCTAATTGCTTATGTGATATAACTGCCTTGAATGCCTGTGGGTGGAGGTTGAGTTATTTGAATTGGGACAATGCATTGACTGTTTGTTTTAAAGCCCACTAGATAGTGGCAAAATCACTGTTTTCTAAGCCCACCCGAGGGTGGCAAATCCGCATTTTAGCCTACCTGCGGGTAGCACCTTCACACCATTTTCCAACAAACAAACATGAAATATTTTGTTCCAATTCAGACGGCCCAGTCTATACTTATTTGCTGCGAGCATCACATAGTAACCTAGGCTAATAACCGGAATAAGAACCTCACAATGTTTTCAAAAACAGATATCATGGTTAGTAGAGGCCGGTCTTTGGACCGGGCGAGCGGGGGTGCTCACGATGTGACCTTCCCCAATCGTACCCAAGTTCCCGAGCCGAGGCAACTTTGGTGATGACGGACACGTGGCCTTTGGCACCGAGTCAGGGTTTCCTAAATTTCCCATTTTAAAAATATTTAGGTGGCGACTCTGTTATCTGGCAAAGCAGTCCATGTTTGGCACTTCTTTCAAAAAATCTGTTTTCTCAAAACGATTTGCCGGATTTGGACTCTTTGGTTCAAGATTAAGAACCGCCAACAAAAATCGAGTCCGAACTGTAGCGAGGTCCCCCGCGGGCGTTGTTACGCGCACATCCCTTCGCTCAAGCGATCTGTAAACTTGGGAAAAAGTACTAGTTGGTCTCAATCTACACTCGAGCTACCTTCCACGCTCGAGCAGACATGCAAATATGAGAATGGTCGCTCGAGCGCACATTCCTTCGCCTCGAGCGATCTGTAAAAGACATGAAACTTCTGAGAGCTTGCAATCTACGCTCGAGCAGACTTTTGGTTACTCGAGCGGAGTGCACGCACTCAGAGTGGTCGCTCGAGCGAGAACTCCTTCGCTTCGAGCGAGGATGCAAAATCTGGAATTTTCAAATTGCACCTCCTACTTCAAAACTCGATTCTAGTCCTTCAAAACACCTTTCTTGGGTCCCAAAACTTGAGATAACATAGTAAACTTATAAAACATGATGAATTGAGGATCATTTCATAAAATCATAGCCCAAGAGTTTGTTAAAAACTCACATTTTCAACTTAAAACATGATAAATGCTCAAGAACACAACATGCATGGGTTTTCTTGGTTTTGAGCTTCCCAAAACATGATCAAACACCACAAAAAAACTTGAAGCTTGATGATTTTCCTTAATGAAGATAAATTTCAAATATGCAAGAAAGAATTTATGGAAATCATGCTCAATTGGTAAGAAAATGCACATGCATGCATAGTATGATCCTTCTACCTTCTTATTTAGCTCAAATCTTGCTTAGCTCAACAAAATCTTCATGAATTCAACAATTAAACACATTATCTACATGAATTAAAGCTTAGGTTCTTACCTAGAGTCTTGGTCTTGCTAAGAACTTGCATAATCTTTGATGAATTCAACACAAAGCCTTCAATTTTCTTCAATTTCTACACTTTCTCTCACTAAAGATGAAGTCTCTCTCTCTCTAAAGTGTTTTCTCAGATTTTTGCACTTAGTTATGAGGGAAAATGAGCTCAAATGAGCTTAAAGGCTCATATATATGTTTAGGGTGCTAAAAATACATTAGTTAGAATCTTAGGCTAACCAAACATGACCTAATGAATCGTTCTGAGTCAATTTTTAATAAAATTCACCATGTGGTTCTAAAAATTCCAAATAACATATTCATGTAATAAATTTCGTTTTCGGACGCCGATAAGGCTTTCAATTTACATATTAAAGCGGAATTCCAAACAGATATTTCTCTAAGTAACAGATAGAAGCCAAATATCATGCTAATTTACATAATAAACACATAATTCATTTTAATCCTCTCATTAACATCATTAATTACGGATTAGTAGCTAATTATGGGTCGGGTTGTTACAATGTGATATTCCAGGAACTTCCTGGTGATGTTGCATATTCCGACGTGTCTCCTTTGACGTTTGATAGGAGTCTGGCGGTGGTGGAATGTAGTAGCATTTTTAAAATTATATATACATATATATATATATATATAAGGATTTAGAACTAATTGGTGCAAGTGTTTTGTTTTTGGACTAAATGGATTTTAAACTTTGTCTATGAGACTTATTGATAAGTGCCCCAAGAAAATTTGGTGGCCTTTTTATTTTTATTTAGAGCAATGTTATATCTATTGAATTTTGTCTCGTCTGAATCGTTCAAATTTATGCATACCAGCCATTCGTCCTGTCATTAGGGAACAAAGGTGATAGCTGTAGTTAACAAAGGTAACAACTATGGTTGATAAGGGTTGCACCGGTCATTCAGACGGTCATCCAGCTTATCAAATTTGGGTGATTCGGGCGAGCTCAAATTCAATGTAAATGTATCAATCATTTTTCTTTTATTTATGCTCTGTTTGGAACTACAATTTGAGAAAGTTTGGGAGGGATAGGAAAATATAAATAAAAAAAAAGTGATAAAATTTTTGTTAATTTTACCTTTGAATTTTTTTTTTCTTCTACAAATTCCTCGACAATATCTAAATGCACGAATACCATAAAATTTCATTGTCCATCTATATGCAAATAAGTGAATCACATCTCGAATTAGGTCGATCACATCTCATATTAGGTGGATCACATTCACTTCAACCGTACCTTTGAAGATTGCATTATTTATAAATAAAACAAATTTGATTAATTTAATTATCGTAATTTTTTTATTTGATCATATTTTTTTAAAAAATAGACAATAAATATATATTTAAAATAAAAATAAGTAAAATAAAATAAAAAATATATATAATTATTAAATCAATATAATTTTTTTATAAATAGTATATATAAATAATCATACAAAATAAATAATTAGAACCAGTATCCGAGTCTGGGTTGCATCAGCCGTATCATGACATGATCCAACACGAGAATATCAACACATAAATCTCGGGTTTGGGCCCACCCATCATATTTATAGCTAAAAAACGTACTCTCAATTTTGTACAAAGCTACCCATGTTATTTATTTATTTAAAGTTTACAATATTTTCTCTTAATATAAACTTTAACATTTCCAAGGCATTGGCAACACTAACGCTCTATTTAGCTAGAAGATTTGAAAATAATTTTAAAAAGAAAAAAAAAAAGATGAAATATAAATAAAATATATATATATATTTTTTTTTCTAAAATCCTTTCCAAATCTTTCAATTAAACACAGCATAAAATTTAGAAATCTTAACACATAAAATTACTCTTTATTTTTATTTCTTTGTATGAATTAACGTAACAACAACACAATTATCACAAAATATATGGATTTTGAAATTAATACTTTAATTAAGCAATCATTTTCTTCCGAATATTTGTTTTCAATTTTCAATCAACAACGGCAGATCTATAAAACATACACAAAGACATATTTCACAAAGAATACATTTATCAAATTCAAAGTAAATTTTCTCCCAGAAATCACTTTTAATTTGTTAAAAAGCCTTAGGTCATGTGGGCATATTCATTTTAGGCCAAAAAGTTAATTTTAATCTCTATAAAAAAAAATTAAAAGAAAAAAAAAGTTAAGATAGCGGTTTGGTTGAGTTTTAGAATTATGATTTGAGAATAGAGTTGTATTTTGAGTTTGTGAATTTTGGAATTATGATTTGAAAAGAGAAAATTTGTTTGGTTACGAGTTTTGAATTGAGTTTTGAATTTTTGATATGACATATGAAATGAGAAAAATTGTTTGGTTATGAGTTTTGAAAAAAATTTCACAACTCAATTGAAAAACTTAAAACTCATAACTAAACATATAACTCAAAACTCTATTGAAAATTTTATTCAAAATTCATAATCAAACTCTTTTTAAAATTCAATTCAAAAAAATAATTTGTCATTTTGTTCTAAAAAAATATTTTCTATATTTAAAAAATATCAAAAACAAATATTTTTTTTTTCTCTAAATAACAGGTGCCAATTGGCAATTGCAAAAAAAAAATTAAAATTAAAATTAAGATAAAATAAAAAAATACTGGTCACGATCAAACCGGCGGGCGAACCGGGAGCCGAACATTCGGAAGGATGTTCGGATAGACGACCGGGTATGTACGAAAATGTGAGAGCTTTGGCTTGGAAGAAGCTCTGCCAAACATGAAACAAAACTGTGTTTTGAAATGTGTTGATGGAATCAATATTTGAAAACTCCATCCAAACAGAGAGTTTACGTGAAGGGGTAGAATTATGATTAGAGAGATCAACCAAACACAATAAGATTTTGAACTAGATTTATTTTTAGTATTTTTTCTTTTACTTATTTTTAAAAAATAATCTCTGTTTTTTTTTTTTTTTTTTTTGGTTAACTAAAAAAAAAGGTATGATAAAGTAATATTATTGACAATAATAAATTGGTTAAAAGTCAAGATGAACTATGTTAAACAAGTGTAAATGATGCATTCGACTATATTCTACACTGATGTACAGTAAGTATGTATTACAAGCAAAATTAGTTATAATTGGCCCATTTGCAATAGATATGACAGCAATTGAGAATGAACATTGTTGTTATCTAACGCTTGTTTATTTGGAGAGTTAGAGGGGGGGATTGAGATCAGTAGTGAGGTGGAATTCATTAATATTGTGTTGGTTTTGAGAGATGAGGAAGAGATTGATAGTGAGCTCTCCGGGATTAGGATGGACCTCCCCAAGAGGATTCAGATCGGTTTTCAGGACTTGATATTGGAAAAAATAGTCCAGCGGACTAGAAATTTTTTATTTTTATTTATTTTTTATTTTATTTTTTACATGTTGGGCATTTTTTTTTTAACATTAATATTTAATTTTTTTATATTTTTTGTTAAATAAAAATCATTATTTTATTTGTTTTATTTTTTTTTAGAAATTTTTTATATTTTATTATTATTTTTTTAAAATTTTTTTACATGTTCGGCATTTTTTTAAAAACATTAATGTTTAATGTTTTTGTTTTTTTTATTTGTTTTATTATTTTTTAATATTTATTTTATATAAAAATAATTTAACAATCTCCTACACTAACAACTATCATAAAAACAAACACAATTTTATTTAATCTTCTCATTATCAATCTCCCTCACTAACAATCCTCTCACTATTAATTTTCTTACTTTTAATTCCGTCTATTCTATCTCTGAAAATAAACGGGGCCCGTGGGATAACACCAGTGAAAATGATAATTGAAATTAGGTAACTGGTGGTTAGGCCGACAAAAAAAAGTGGTAGTTGGGCTTTTATATATATATATATAAGATGATAAGGTTTGCTAATATATTTACAGTTTATATTTTTATTTTTCTTATAGAAAATATTAAATATATTTATGAATAAAAACTAAAATTTTAAAATATAAATAGTAAATATAGACGTTATTAACTTAATTTTTTTTTTCTTTTTTAAATAAAAATAAATAAGGTTGGAGCTTAGAATTAGGAGTGAGTCATAGGAGTTGTTTGTTGTAGCTACGGAAGTTTATTATAATTTATTTTAATTTGGGAATATTTGTCAGACTGTTTGTTACAATTTCTACTTATAGTTTAGTATGCAGAAATAACTTAAATAAGTTGAAAAAATTAAAGGCTTTTTTATTGATAAATCTCATTTAGAGGTGTTCTAACCCAATAAGTCCATTAAGAAAAATTATACCTTAGTTAGTCACATATATTTATACTTTTATTCCACGAGATCTTTTTTTCCTGATTTATATCGTTTGTTGAACTATTATACCCTTATGTCTATTGTTGATATGTATTATATAAAAAAATGATATACAGATTTCCTTTTTGTTGCTACCTCTATTTTGGTAGTTATCATTATTCACGTTTTTCTTTTTTGTTAGTTTCATTCATATTTGTGGTATTGTTTCATTGTGTTAGGGTTTCAAAACTCTCTATTTGGTAGGATTTAGAAACTTTAGTTTACACATGGTGGTGAAATAATATTATATTCCTCCATTGCTGTGGTAAAATTTTGTGTTCCTCTATTATCACTTTGTGTTCGAAGTTTTGTATTGTCCATTGTTGCTTTGTGTTCGAAACTCTATATTTCTCCATTGTTGTAAGTCGAAACTTTGTTTATATCCAATCAATTTTGTTAAAAACATATTCTTCAAATGTGGGTTTGGTTTGATTTAAATTAGTGGAATGGTGAAATTGCATAGATTATTAATGATAGTAATTATGATGAAGATGAGGATGTGGGTGATATGTTTTTTAATTTTTTTTTTAGAGTCATTGAGTTTTTTTTTTTTTAAAATTTAATTTTATTGCTGCCATTGTTTTTATTTTTTTGTCAATCAGTGTGAATGTTCACATTTCACATTGTTTGAAAATTTGAGAAATAAGTATTGGAATATAGTTATGGACATAATTATATATTTTACAATATGTGAATGTTCACATATCTTTGGTTATTTGTTACTATACTTGTTATTTGAATAATCATTTTTTTGTTACTATTAAACAATTGAAATAATCTTCTTCTTTTTTTTTCTTTTTTTTTATTTCAATTTTGTTTCATGTTGTAGTGTGAATGTTCACATTGGTATGAATTTAATTTTTCTAAAGTTAGTTGTATGTTAATTGTAAATTGTCAACATTTACATTGTATTTTGCTATATATATATATTTTGAAATTTTTTCAAAAGTTAGTTGTATTTTGTTATTCTTTTTTACTATACTTATTGGTTGAACAATTATTTTTGTTACCATTAAACAATCGAAATAGTCGATTTTCACTTTTTTTAATTTTTTATTTTATTTTATGTTTTCATGTTGTTGTGTGAATGTTTACATTGGTATGAGTTTATTTTTTTTTTTTTAAAACTAGTTCTATATTAAGTATAAATTGTGAACATTCACATTATATTTTGGTATAAGTTTTATTTTTTCGAAAGTTAATTGTATGTTTATTGTTTTTGTTACTATACTTATTAGTTGAACAATCATTTTTGTTATCATTGAACAATTGAAATAGTCTATTTTCACTTTTTTCAATTTTGTTTTGTATTTTCACATTGCAGCGTAAATGTTTACATTGGTATGAATTGTTTTTTTAAGACTAATTGTATGTTAATTATAAATTTTGAACATTCACATTATATTTTGGTATGAATTTTATATTTTCGAAGGTTAGTTGTGTGGTTATTATTTATTATGAACATTCACATTGTACTTTAATATGTGTATTGTTTTTTCAAAAGTTAGTTGTATGTGTTGTCTACTGTGAACATTCACATTGTATTTTAATTATTCAGATTTTTTGTTGCGTTATTTTTAAAATTTTCAAAATTTAAAAAGGTTTAAAATTTATTATTTGATATTTCTCCAAGGAATGCAGGATAAATTTTCTCATTAGAATAAGAGAGAGATTTTCTCCATGGAATAAAGGAAAGATTTTTCCTTTAGAATGAGGGAGATATATATATATATTTTTTCCCATAAAATGAGGGACTATTATTATGTATTAGTTTCAAAATAGAAACATGTACAAAAAATTAGAAATGATGATTTGGTCATATTACATTAAACATGACTTAATAAAATATTAAAAAATGATTTGATCATATTACATTAAACATGACTTAATAAAATACTAAAAAAGAATATGAATTAAAAAAAATAAAATATTTCAAAAAAAAATTTCTCAAAAAACAACCCATTTAAAGGTTATGAGAATAATACTTTTAACTTATATTTTTTAATTGTTAGATTTTAACTTAAATCTCTACCAAACCTGCTGAAAACAGGCAAGACCACATGTTTCGGAATGGGTCATTCGTGAATGGCCAATTATCCTAATCTCCAGTACCAGATTCCCAAAAGCCTGTCAGTCAATCACCAATGCTTGTTGGTCGGCAAGAAAATAACAGGCTCCGGCTGCTCTCCAGTCTCAAATCAAAATGGAGGATACTGTTGAACTTGTAAATGTCTGTCATGAGTTTCATTTTGATAATTTGAACTGTTAATATGTAAAATTTCTTGAGTACTATATACTTGTAAAAAATCATGTTGATCGGATATCGATAATTCTGTGATCAAATAAGTTTTGTATAAAAAAATAAACAGTTGATAGAAATCTGATCCGATGAAGTAACTATCGATATTCAATCAACGTGATTTTTTACTCAATTAGTTCTACACATTGAATAATTCGGATTATCTAAATGCGACCCGTGATAGGCCTCCGAGCGCCTAACAATACCCTTCAGTCTGATCTGGGACTAGAGGGAAGTCAATCCCAAAATAATAATAGAGAATAATCCATTTTTTTTCAAGTATAGGTTTCACTATAAGAAATCAGAGCTTTAGATACTAATATTTAAGGACTATGTGAATATAGTTTCTAAAACTAATTTTTTAGAGGCAAATTTAAACTTATTTACCTTTTCACTTGTCTGTTTTTTGAAACAACTTAATTTAGTTGTGAGTACATAATTAACATTAGAGACCAAATAATTTTGTCATTACCAATTAAAAACATTTTGAGACCAAATATTTTTATCATTTTAACAATTAAAAAGTCAGGGACCCAAACTTCAACCCTAATTTGCTCACTCTCTCCAACGGATTTGCTCTCTCTCTAGATCTCCAAGGCAGATTGGAAGCATCTATAGTAGATTTGCTCAATCTTCTTCAAATTTTGGTCTCTTTAAATCATAACTGAACCTTGTTGAATTTCTTTAAATTCCAATGAGACTTTTTTTAGACTAATATAATAATTAAAAAAAATTTGAAACTTTTTTTTTAATTAATTTTCTGAGATCCAAAGTGACGGCTTCTCTAGTTTGTGCCCGAAACCGGCCCTAGTGTAAGGTTGGAATGTTTGGTTGTGGAGATGAGGAAAAAGAAGAAGCACTCAAAGAGTGATGTATGATCTTTTGAGTTGGTCTTGGTCCCTTTTATCACTAAATTGTATGCTGGATTTACAAAAATCACCACCATGATAGAGATTTTGGTCAGATTGGTTTCTAAAGTAGTGCAATTTGGTGAGAGTATGACACATTCACATCAAGTGGAGCTAGCCAAGTCATATAATTAATTCCTCCATATTATACGGAAAGTTAAAAAAGCCAACTATACAAGTAATTATTTAATTATTTAGTGTTTTTATAACACGGGTTAGGCAAAAACAAAGACTATAGTATTAGGGGAAACATCACAGCAGTGATATGTATAAAAAAAATAATAATTACAAATTAGTGATAAGTTTTATAAATATTAATAATTATAATTATAATTTTTTTTATGAATTTGTAATTATTTATTGAGAAGTGGATTGAATTGTAATTTTTCTTAGTTATCATGGGACAAATTTCACAATTAGTCCAGTGAAAAAACAATGTCACTTTGAAAACTCAAAACATCAAGTACGGAATGATAAGCAATCCTAAGTGGTAGCCTAGTTAGTTAATGGGTATGTTCTCTACATGTTTAACTCATGTTTGATTCTTGTCGGCCCCTCTCATTTGTTTGGATCATACGATTAAGGAAATGTCGCTTGATATTTAAATTTACATTCCTAAAATAGACCCAATAAAATAAAATAAATGCTTAAGGATATACCTGTGTTGATAAAAATATTAATAAATAATCTACTATTCAAGCATGTGTTGAACTTCTGTGTTGCTTGAGTTTCGAAAGAGAAATGGAAGCTAAAAAATGAAGAATTTTTTTTACGATTGGGAGTTTAATATAGTAGCATAACATAATGCAGACGACCATTATAATGTATCATGATTAATAAGTGAAAATTAAAGAAGAAAATGGAGAGTAATGATGAAGCAAAAGTGAGAAAAAAGGCACTAATGGTAGAGGACAAGGGTGTAATGTACAAGAAATGAGTAATCAATAATAATTTGGGGATACAAACACACACCGTACTCGTATTTTGAGAGACAAAAGGGAACGAAGGTAGCGTAGTCGGCAGGGCCACTCAAAAAATATATAATCATGGCAAGAATTCAATCATTCACATTTTCAACACCATAGACACCCCCACATATATTTATATACAATTTTAGAAAATTGGATTATATATATATATAATATTCTTGATAAATGAAAAATTATAAAATTAAATATGGGAATAGGGTGGGACTGCGTATCATATTAACGGGAGGACAAAATAAAAATAAAAATTAGAGATAATAAAAGTTATAAGTGATGAGAATAAAAAAAAAATGTAACATGAAAATAAAAAAGTGAAAATAAATGTTATATATAATATTTTAGTGTTTTAATCTTATTATATTTAATAAAAATAATTGGGCGTGGAGAACACATGTGGGGCGAGGATACAAGGGTAGAAGAGAAATTGTCATGCATATGCAAAATACATTAGGTAAATCATAATTTGTTTATCTCATCTAAAGATGTGTTAACATTATCTTCTACCGGTAAAAAATTTCACCAAGTTATTGGTTATGAGCTCCATGTGGATAATGCCACAGGGTCGTCCAAGACTATTAAATAATGGATAAATTACAAATACACATTTTGAAATTTGCTTCAAGTACAGATTGTTCCTTGTGAGTTGAAAAATTACAAATATCTCCTTGTCAGTATTTTTTATTTAATAGAATTAACGAAAAAAATGAAATTCATAATTGCTCTCCTATATAATAATAAAATTACCTAAATTATTAATTGAAACATATTTCTAATATCATTAAAAACTATTAATTGACTTGATAATTTATTAATAAAATGGGCAATTTGTTATGAAATTAGAAATATCAAGGGGTGGAATATAATTTCTAAAATCACAGGAAGCGATTTGTATTTTAATCAAATCTTAGAGAGTATATTTGTAATTTACCCTTAAATAATTATCCTAATTTTACTGTACTTATTATCATATAAATTTTACATTATTTACCATATATATGGTTGCATACACATAAATAATAGTTACTCAATTGTCAAAAAACTATAAATAAAAAAAAATGACTATTAAATGTTCAACATAAACAAGGTTTGTTGCGTTAGAATGAGTGAGGTGAAAAATATATGAAATTCCTGACAGAGCAATGCTAGGGATTATAAAAAAAATGTCATGAAAATAATTATGAAAGATTCTCTACCTTTGGATTATATATACAATAAATATCACACACTAATCAAAGGATGAAAAATTTTCATGATATATTTCATGATATTTTTTTCATAATTTTTAATATTATTCTTCTTGACAAATTAGTGAAAATATAAATATATAATATGTATATTGACAAGTTAAGTTAGTCAAGTCTTGTCTTCTCTCTCATGGGGGGCTCCATCCAGGGGAGGAGTGGTGACATTTGCCTGCCTGCCTTTCCCCAAGTTGTTTATTATCACATGATGACCTACTTGCTGTTTGCTATAAATACAGCTCTTTTCCTTTCTACTCTCCCCCACCACCATCATTCATTCATTCATCACTTTCATCTTCCTTTTCCATGGGCTTTCTCTTTCTCTATTCTGCATGATATGAATATATATACACATATGTATATATCAGGTTTATAACAAAAAGTACAGAAGAATCTATAAAGCTCAGGAGGGATAGCGCCATGGAATGGTGATGATTTTTTTTCATCCTCTCTACAGTGCTATCTATCCTGAGTTTCATGGCTTTTTCATGCTTGCGCTCCTCTGTCCTCTGTAACGATTCATATGGTCACCATCTGGGTATGTATGCAATGTTAATTTCAGATTCTTCCTTTCTATATACTGCACTAACAACAGTGTTTGAAATCTATAACTAACAAGTGAACTATGTAGCAGATGAAACAGTTATTTGATGACATTGGTGACACCAACGTGACGATGCCACATACACATTCTGATATTTGATTTATGCGGAAGTCACATAGAACCTATATGGTCCTATAGAAACAAAGAGTTAAAATATGTTTATGACATTTATCACATAACATGTTGCTGATCTTGGATCCCCTTCTTCACATTCCACATTTCACTTTCTACACTCTATATTTGTATTTTTCTAAGGCACAAAATAGAGTGTGCAAGAACAGGGTTTGTATGAAATGATGGTTCTTTAAAAAGCTTTGTCAAAGATGCAATTTTTTTTTTTTTTTTTTTAACCCGCAAGGGTAGCCCAGTTGGTTGAGGCCAAGGGACTTGGGGCCTAGGAGTTTGCTGTTCTCTAGGTCTCAGGTTCGAATCCCACTCCTCACTGTGCTCCTGGCGGGTCACTGGAGGTTTGCCCGGTCGTTAACTTCAGGGCCCTGAGATTAGTCGAGGTGCGCGTAAGCTGGCCCGGACACTCGGTTATCAAAAAAAAAAAGATGCAATTTTTTGTAATGTCTTTCTTTTTCTTTTCTTTTTTGTTTTATTTACAAATTTCTTCACAAATTTAAAATTCAATGAACACAATCTTCTTGCATAATATTATTCAAAACATATTACTGATTAATTTTATGGTGGTTTCAAACTTAAAGTTATGCTTCGTGGTTGTAACAACATATAAGTTTTTATTTGTTTATTTACAAAACATATAAGATTTTGTTCTGTTTGTCTTGGCATAATAACTATGGGCAGATTTGTATCATGCCTTGTTTGAAATAAGGATGAAGTAAACAACCATGGTCGAAATGGAAAATTTGACTAATAAAGAAAATGATTGAAGGTATAAATACATTCCAAAAGTTTATCTTCAGAGCCATCATTACGAGAACTCATTCTCCAGTGAAAACATCTCATGTAAGAGGAAAGAGGTGTAAAAAGAAGTTTTATAGTGTATTCAGATGCACCGAGGATCAAACCCTTTTGATGCGAAAACTAAATCAAACTATCAATGCCAAAGAAAGTGAAAGGAATCGTTGAGCGGATATCTGGCCCCACAGGCCTATTCTTAGAGAAGTTGCAGGGAGTAATATTGTATACCCATAATCTTGAATGCATGACAACTTAATTTTGATACCACAGTTAATCGGTTCCATTAACTTTTCTAAAATCAATTGATGATGAAAAAGGTTTTAGTTAAGCCTTTTATAGCACCTGACATCTTATCCATCAAGCCAGGAATAGAATTAGAATTTCAACTACAAAAGGGCCAAGATATGAGAAAAAAATACTTTTATATATCAACTGTTATATACTATCATATTTCAATTTAATAATGAAAAATAACTAAGATCTAAAATTAAAATAATACAAAAAAATTATCATCTATTAAACACGATCAAAAAATAAGTCATATCTACTCAATTTTAATATATAAATAAAAGAGAAATCATAAGTTAATTGATTCTTTATATATACTAACTCAATTATCTAGTAAAGTGAAAGTTATATTTTTTTTTCAAAATTCAAAAATTTTCACTAAGTCCCATATGAATCTCATTAATATGATATCAATATCATTAGTGTGCCTCATCTGGTAATAAACAAATTGTGATAAAATAAATATAAATAATATATTATTACTATTAAATGATGCATTTATTAAATAAATTAAAAGAAAGATAAAAATTCTATTTTTTGGTGTTCCGATTCTTTTGTACAGAGAAACTTGTTTTATCAGGAAACATAAAATTTTCAATATGCTTACATAAAGTAGGAGCAACAAGGACCGTTTGTAATAATAAAAAAACTTTGGACAACATAACATTATTTCCTTTGAACAGGGGGTCATGGCCCCTCATTGTCTGCCAATAGTTCCGTCCTTGTCCCAAGAGCAACTATCAATAGTACGCACAAATGACTTTTAGAAACTGGGTTAATAGTTAAAAGTCAAATTTTAATTTATTTTGTATTATATCATCTCTCATATTTTTTATATATTTTTTTTAAAAAATCAAATAAAGTTAAACAATTAACTTTTAATCATTTTCTCAAAATAAGCTAAAAACTAAACGGGTGTATTTAAAAAGTTTCTAA
Organism: Camellia granthamiana; assembly: GCA_036172215.1. Taxonomy (NCBI): domain Eukaryota; kingdom Viridiplantae; phylum Streptophyta; class Magnoliopsida; order Ericales; family Theaceae; genus Camellia; species Camellia granthamiana. The sequence goes on along the minus strand of CM069905.1, from coordinate 4,508,069 downwards.
AATATGTTCTAATGTTAAGACCAAGATCAATTTTTTTTGGAGGAATTGACCCAAAGGTCCAAGCCTAACATATCACGCCCCATTTAGACCCAAAACAAATTCAATACTCCATTAAGTCCTCAAATTAGCAATCAGACAAAAATATCCTCATATATCATCCAATTTACACACGTGCAACCTCTACCCACGATCATCTCACACCAGTCTGACTAATACACTGTCACATCTCCGCCCCCTTAGGGTGCTTGAATTAAGGGAATACAAGAACTTAGATACTTTGCCAAGGGTGGAGAGATTTTCTCCCATAGGTGCTAATCTAACACTGTCACATCTCCACCACTCAACTCTGCATTCTCAATCCTCTATCTCTCCACCGTTTGACTCCACTACCTCTAAAACCCTACCCTAACCACAAAACAAAGCTGTAGACGTCCCCGAACGCATCCCGGGGAGGATGCGACTCCCCCCCCCCCGGTTCTGGTTCGCTTGCGGGTCTACTACAGTTCGAAGGACTCATATGTCACGGTTCTTAATCTTGAACCAAAGAGTCCAAATCCGACAAATCGTTTTGAAAACAGATTTTTTTGAAAGAAGTGCCAAACATGGACTGCTTTGCCATATACAGAGTCGCCACCTAAATATTTTTTTTAAAAAGGGGAATTTAGGAAACCCTGACTCGGTGCCAAAGGCCACGTGTCCGTCATCACCAAAGTTGCCTCGGCTCGGGAACTTGGGTACGATTGGGGAAGGTCACTTCGTGAGCACCCCCGCTCGCCCGGTCAAAGACCGGCCTCTACTAACCATGATATCGAGTTTTGAAAACATTGTGTGTTCTTATTCCGGTTATTAGCCTAGGTTACTATGTGATGCGCACAGCATACAAGTATAGACCGAGTCACCTGAATTGGAACAAAACAATTCATGTTTGTTTGTTTGAAAATGGTTTGATGGTGCTACCCGCAGGTAGGCTAAGACGTGGATTTGCCACCCTCGGGTGGGCTTAGAAAACATGATTTTGCCACTATCTAGTGGGCTTAAAACAAACAATCAATGCATTGTCCCAATTCAAATAACACAACCTCCACCCACAAGCATTCAAGGCAGTTATATCACATAAGCGGTTAGCCTCATGGTAAGCATGCTATTCATGGCAATCACTCACACGCATGCAAGGATGCTAAAGCATAAAAACTCACCGAGTACTCCAAGCCAAAACAGAAACTACATTAGAAATCATGCATGATCCTAAGTATACAGAAATGCCTAATGCAACACATGCAGAATGCAACTATAGCAGGCTCGGCTATTCTAAACATGGCATATGAAATGTTACAACTAACAAGTATTCAATTTGGAATTGAAATACAAATGCAGTTTGTATGATGCGCCGAGCCCGGTGCGTGCAAAACAGATGAATGATGCAAACATGCTATCATACTGTATGCTAATTGAAATATGCCCTAATCTAACCATCATAAGCGGGTAAATAAAAGGGAAGAAAGACGTGGGGTTGGAAGACATACATCACACTCACCCACACTTATTACAATTATGCCCCCGCGCAGAGGGTCCAAATAAATATACAGTCCCGAATAAAAGAATAGTACAGTCCAAATAATATACAAATCCCTAATTAATTAACAAATTAACTAAGAAAACTGTAAACTGGCATGCAAGCCAGGGACTGCCTTGATTCTGATGAACGACGTATGTTTGGGCTGCCTTGCGCGGAAATCCACTGGGATGCCCCAATTAGCCTCTGTTTACACCTTTTCTTGAAATGCGTGCCAAGCTCCGAAAAGTTGCTGATTCTTCATTTTGCTGCAACAGAGAGCAGGAAAGGGGCATGGCAATGTATTTTCACAAATGTATGCATATCTCGATCCTCGTGCCACCAATCACGCATATCGATGCATGATGGCCGAGGAGCCGAATTGCACAACTCAATATAGGATGAATGCATATGAATGTTACAACAAAACCTAACTCCATCACGGATAATCCGGAGTGTTGGTGACTCGGGAATTGAGACACGTTCCATCACTCGGAATACGGAACGTACCTCGTTTCCCGTGCCCAGGCTAACTCCTATCCCGAACACGATGCAATATGCATAATATGCATGAAATGCAGCTAATATGCTATCTTAACATACACAATGTCATGGAATGGCATACACGCTATACGAGGTAATGTACAACCGGGCATACACAATGCTATGGACGAAATGGCATACGCAATGCAATAATGGGCTTACACCGATACAAGTGAACCTCAGTCACACTCACATAGGAGGCCATCAGATAAAAACAAGACACCTCGAAATGCGTGCACGCGTGCACGTAAACCGAGAACGGACCCTCAGGCACCGAAATGCCACTCTAATGAGACATGGCAAAGACACGGAATATGACATGCAAACATGCAAAAATCAGTAGCAAAATGAGGGGCAAAACAGCCCCGAAACCCGGCGAAATGAAACCCGATGCAAGGAATCTCTCCCGAAATGCAAAACTAGGCATCCGAAATGACTTGTAGCTATACAATACATGCATAATTTGAACATGACATGAAAAAGAAGAAGCAAGGCAGCCCCAAAAATCACATTTTTTCAGTTCAAATCAAGGCAAAACAGCAATCACAAGTAGGGCAAAAATGGCATACAAAAATGGCTCCGCAAGGGAAGCAATGAAGCAAGTGATAGATGCAAAGCCCAAATGGCAAAAGACCCTTCTACAACACTGAATAGGGCCTAAAAAAATGCTGTTTTTCAGTAGGTGACAACCCCTAAAACAATATACAAACATGCTAAAAATGCCATGCAAGAAGTAGGCCAACAAGAGGCTATAACATGAGGTATACAAATCATTCACCAAACAACCAAAGACCCTTAATAAAATATTCCAAGAAGGTCAAAATATGGCCACTTTTAGTTCTGAACATGGCCTAAAGAAGAAGCTAAAATGAGCTAACAAAGCATGCAAGAATAGGGACCAAAGAGGGGCAATGAAGCAAGTCATACATGGAGGTCCCAAACAAGGTTGAGCCCTTCTACAATGTTGTATAGGGGCTCAAAATAGGCCTATTTTCAGTTTACATCAGGCCTCAAAACAGACTACACATATGCTAGAAATACCATGCAAAATAATGGCATACAAGAGGGTATTGAAGCAAGTACCAAATGGGGGGCTCAAACAGGGTTGAGCCCTTAAACAAACATGTAGAATAGCTCAAAAGAATCCTAGTTTCAGTTAGGGTCGGAGCCCAAAACAGTAAGCAAATAGGCTAAGAAATTGTTGCAAAAATGAGCTACAAAAGGGGGAAAATGGACTTACCCTTGAAGACTACCCCTTAGCTTCCTTTTGGCTTGAGAAATGTTGCTTCCTAGCTGCTGGAAATCCTCTCCTTGCTGCTGGAATAGAGTGGTGGTGGTGGTGCTTGGTAGTGATGAACAAATGGGGTTGAAACTTAGGAATTTTGAAGGAAAATGAGAGAGATGGAGGGAGATGAGTGTAAGCAATTTTTCCAACCCCTTTTCTTGAGTTGGGAGGCCAGCTATATAGACAAGAATAGGGGAGAAAAGTGGAGGAAAAAGTGGAGGGAAATGGCATCAAGTTTCCCTCCAAAACTTTTCCCCGGATCTAGATATTTTTGGGGGAAAACAGCTATACAGCTGTAATACACCCACACTGAGGAAGCTGGCCAGCCAGGTATTTTTGTTGCAGGTGGCCGGCCGGCCACCCCCTATGGCCGGCCGGCCAAGGGGCAAAATGGTCCAGAGGAAATTTTGGCCGGCCACCACAAAAAGGTGTCCTCCCATGTGTCCTCAACAAGACCTTGTGGTTGGAAATTGGCAATTGTAAAACAGGAGAGACAACAAGCCACTTTTAGGAGGGGTTCAAAAGGTTCAACAACAATTACTGGCCGGCCATAGACTTTTAGGGTCCTCCCATGTGTGTACAACACAAATATGTGGTTTGGGGTTGAAGAAAATGGCCCTAGGGTGGTCAACATTGGCTCGGAAGTGAGAAAAACAGGCGTCGGAGGGCGCCGGAGGAATATAACTGGTTACTGAGACAATTGCTGGCCTCCCACCCTTCAGTGACCTTCCTGGTGATAAAACAGAGGTACCTGCCAAAAATGAACGAAAACCGATGCAAAACGAATGTTCGGGGGCCAAAACACGCAGTTCGGGGTCCCGAAAATAGGCTGTTAAGCACCGAAAATGGCATTCGGCCACGAAGTGGGTCTCTCAGACCTCAGTGTCCCTCAAAAGGGAGTAAATAAGATGTATGCCAAAAACCGGAGGAATCAGAGATGGTTAGACGGTCCTGAACCGAGGCACACGGCCTGACGGCTCTGAAAACCGGGAACCGGGCTCCGAAATGGGCAAAATGGCCTACGGCCACGAAATGTAGCCCACGGCCACTGAGAGATGGTCTACGGGACCTCTCCCTCCCTTCAGGAAAAGAAACAGAGAAAATCGAGTCTGGTTCGCAAACCGAGACAAGGTACAGAAGAGGGTTCGAAAGTCCGGAGGCAGGGCTCACGGCCGTGACTCTGAGACTTCTGAACGAGCACAATATGTAACACCACCGAGCGCTCAATCGGTGATGTCTGAGTCTTAAGGTCGGTCAAAAATGGGGTGTCTACAGTTGCCCCTCTTTGACAGAACTCGGAAGTCACAAGTGACGGGAGTGAATGTCAAAGCCTAGAGACGACCCATTTTTGACAAGGCCGAAGACTTAGACAATCAAACAAGATGAACAAAGATATGTGCCCGCAGGCGTGCCCGTAGGCAAAGGGCAAAATGCAAAGCGATATGCACGGAGTCAGATGTAACTTAATGATCATGCAAGTGCAGCAAGCTGTAATGAAGCAAGTATTCGCAAATAGATGCAACAGTTTTAAGCAAGAATGCAAAGCAACAACTACATTTCATGCAGTTGGGAATGCGGAGAATTATTCAATTCTCGTCGCGTCTCACATGGAGAAGATACGATACCTGCGCGATTCGTCTGGTCGCACCAGCCTCAAATGAACCGTACATACAATATCGTGCCTGCAAAAAAAGAGAAATTCAACAAGAACAATATGCTAACAACATATATTCAATGGGATTCCTGGGATTCCAAAAGTTTGACACACGCAGTGTCGGCGAGTGAATGCATCGCAATGCGAGAAGGGAACGTGCGTGACAACGCATGCTCAAGCACAGAGGTATGGTATACCAAGAAATCATGCATGACGATGCAAAATGCTCATGAGAATGCAAGTTATGTGCACAACAATGCAAAACGAGCACAAATCAAAGTGCCCGTTTGTTGCGAAACAACGAGTAAGGAAACGCGCATTTCAGAGAAGGCGACTCGACTACGGCCTCTGGTTCACCTCCCGGAGAGGTTACAACATGCTTAAAAAGGATACACTCTGATTTTGATGAGTAATGATGAGACACATGTCAGAAATTGCAGCTGAAGTTCCGGCGGAGCAATTTCGCGCCAGAAAGTACACTTTTCTTAAACTTTTTCAGGTCCCGGGAACTCCGATCTTCCTCAAAATTTGCAAAGAGCTAGGTGAGCATGTGGGGGACATGGCCGGCCAGCTGGTTGCCCAAGGGGAGGCCACCGGCCAGTTTCCAAAAAGCAAATGGCTGGCCAGCTAGAAAAGGTGGCCGGCCGGCCACCTGCCCAAAACAGGGGGCAGTTTGGTCTTTTCGCCTCATTTTCTTTATATTCTCTCATCCATTCACTTCGAGCTCACACCCACAGCTGCGAAAACTTCTCCTCTTGCCTTCCAAACCATTTTCTCCTTCAGATCTGCACTTTATACGCGCTTTTCAGCCTCCCACGCAAGTTGTTTTCGCAAAAACATTCGATTTTAGCACTTTGGACCGATTAAATTTTGATTTCGGGGCTTCTTTTCTCATTTTCACCACTTGAGGTAAGTTTGTCTCAATATTTGGAAGATTTTCTCGGGAGTTGACTTTTGTTGACTTTTCCATTTCCCGAGAGTTGACTTTTGTTGACTTTTTCCAATTTTGGCTCATTTTTGCTCATTTTTTGCTCCTTTTGCAGATTTTTCGAAATGGCGGGTAATTTCCCTCATGGTGGAGGTCCTCCAGGTGCCGGGGATGATTTCGATATCATGACGCTGCCCCCGAGGGTCCGCCCCTTTATTCCCGAGAGATACGCCCCGTCGGTACACATTCTTCCGCGGGCTATTTTTCGTCATTTTACTGACTTCAATGATCGGGCACCCGGAGATCTATTTCTGCGAGAGCCAGAGCATCACCTCTCTTACGAGGCACGAGAGGTATTTTACGTCATTTTCTGTATTTTTCGTGCATTTCATACCTTTGCCATGCTTGAACACACAGTTTAGCTTATGACATAGTACTTTGCTTGCATTCTGAACATGTGGCTTAAACACCTGAACTTCTGAACACTAGGCTCATTGATTGATTGTGAACGCACGGTACACACTAGTTAAGAATTGAACACACGGCTCAAACACTGATTTGTCGAACACACAGCCCGAATTTGAAGGTGAACACACGGCACACACTGACTAAGAGTAGAACACACAGTCCCTAACTCTGATTTTCTGAACACACAGTCCAAGTTGATGGTGAACACACAGCCCACACTGATTGGGATTTGAACTCACAGCCCAAACATTAATTCTCTGAACACGCAGCCCAAATTGATGGTGAACACACAGCCCACACTGGTTGAGAATAGAACACGCAGCCCTAACTCAGATTTTCTGAACACACAGTCCAAATTGAAGGTGAACACGCAGCGCACACTGATTTAGAGTAGAACACACAGCCCTAACTCAAATTTTCTGAACACACAGCCCAAATTGAAGGTGAACACGCAGCACACACTGATTTAGAGTAGAACACACAACCCTAACTCAAATTTTCTGAACACACAGCCCAAATTGAAGGTGAACACGCAGTACACACTGATTGAGAGTAGAACACACAGCCCTAACTCAAATTTTCTGAACACACAGCCCAAGTTGATGGTGAACACACAGCCCACACTGACTGAGAGTAGAACACGCAGTCCCAAACTCTGATTTTCTGAACACACAGTCCAAGTTGATGGTGAACACACAGCCCACACTGAACTCTGATTTTCTGAACACACAGTCCAAGTTGATGGTGAACACACAACCCACACTGATTGAGATTAGAACACGCAGTTCCAAACTCTGATTTTCTGAACACACAGTCCAAGTTGATGGTGAACACACAGCCTACACTGATTGAGATTAGAACACGCAGTCCCAAACTCTGATTTTCTGAACACACAGTCCAAGTTGATGGTGAACACACAGCCCACACTGAATGAGAGTAGAACACGCAGTCCCAAACTCTGATTTTCTGAACACACAGTGCATTTACTTGCGTTTGCACACGGCTCATTCCTTTCATTTGCACACAGGCTTGTTCGTTTGATTTGCACACGGCTTGTTCATTTGATTTGCACACGGCTTGTTCATTTCATTCTGACACATGCATTCATTCTGAATGCAGGTTGGCTCTCGTACCGTGCGAGGATATGGCTCCACTGCTGCGAGAGAGTGGTACACTGAGCTTCCGGAGGCTGTCCGGGATTTAGTTGATTTAGCAGGGGTTCGGGGCCTTCTGCGTAGGGTTATCACATTGTCCTGCCAGTAGGACACTGTTAGCCGCTTTGGTGGAGAGATGGTGGGACACCACCAATTCCTTCCACTTTTCTGCCACCGGGGATCTGACCATGACCCCGCTAGATTTTGCTGTACTTACCGGCCTAGACATAGGAGGTTGGCCCATTCCTTACGACGAGGATATGGGCGAGTGGGAGGCCGTTTGGGTACATCTGTTGGGGGCCCGCCCGCCTGTGGACAGAGCTTCTGGGAGAGTCCGGTACACCTGGTTCTCTTCCCGTTTTCGGAGGCTGGAGATGGAGCCCGAGTCTCCTGAGGAGGTTGAGCAGTACGCCCGCGGTTTCCTTATGTTCCTCTTTGGCACCACTCTGTTCGCTGATAAGGGGAACACTGTCGGGTTGTATCTTTTGAGTGCCCTAGTGGACCTATCACAGGTCAGTCGGTACGACTGGGGTGGCGCCGGCCTGGCTACCCTCTATTGCTATATGAGCGCGGCCTCTCGCGGGCGGGGAGACTTACTCGGCGGCTATTGGAGAGCTTGGGAGGTACGTTCTGTCCTCTTGATTTACATTTCTGCTCCTCATTACTTGTTCATTGCACACACGGCGCACTTTACATCCTGTATTTTGCACTCAGCATTTTGTATTCACATTCTGCACTGTTTTCTACAGTTATGGGTCTATGTATATTTTCTGACGTTAGCCCCCGGAGATGGAGGTGGTAGGGCCCCTTATGACCCCGTATTCCTTGGTATTCGAGGGCCAGCACCGACCGAGACCTCGAGAGACTCTCTTTTACCTGCGACAGTATTTTGACACTGCTTGGACGACAGAGGTATTTCAGAACTCTCAGTTCCTTTCTGTTTTCATCTTTGATCTGCCTTGTATATTCCCGATTTCTGATTGATTCATGCACTGGTTATCCGCAGATTACGTGGCAGCCCCTGGGCGATCTTGGGCGATGGTCTCCGATTTCAGTATGCTGGAGGATCGGGCACTTCCCAGTACAGGATCCTGCTTGAAGGACCGGTTGGTAGAGCATGGTTCCTGGGGGAACGCTTTCTGCGTCAGGTGTGGGGATACACTTCTCAGGACCCTCCTGCAGCACCTCCAGCCACTATGCGGACTGCTGATAGACTCTCTACCCAGGAGGTCGTTAGCGCTATGCAGGGCACCGATGCCTTTGCTGCATCTTACGGAGGGGGACTACGCCACTTATCGTCACACATATCTGATGCCTCCCTTGACGGGAGTGCGCGCTCCGCCACTGAGGTCTGCTGATGTACCATCTTCGAGTCGGGCTCGTGCTACGGATATCCCCTCCTCCAGCAGGGCTGGTACGTCTCGAGGTGGGGGCGGGTCGATTCCCCTGATCCCTCCGACTCTTCATCATCCTGGGTGGCCAGATATGCCGACCGAGTTGACGAGTTGGCGATTTGGGACTCCTTACCAGGTCTCGCTAGAGCCTCCTCTTCCTGACCATAGATATGTCAGAGACCCTGATTCACCACCGGTATGTTTTATAGCTTTGATTTATCAGTCAGATATTTGGACATCCATTCCTTTACTGATGGTTTTGCATTTGTATCTGTAGCCTCCAGTTGAGTACATGGATGAGATGCTTGGGATGCTGGCCACATTCGAGGGCATGATCCTGCGGAGGGAGGCACAGCTGGCTATTATGGGTGTACAGGTACTGTTCATCTTTCCTGCATTTATCATATTTCTGATGACACGCTGGTTTTGAACATTCTACTACATTGATAGGCTGTTTGTGTAGAGCACATCTGACACACACCCCACTCTTATACTGTACTTGCATCTGATTTTCATATTTGAACTGATGTATTAAACTCTTCACTTTTAGATGCCTCCTGTATATGCTCCGCCGCAGGCCGGGCCACCCGGGCCTTCTCAGAGAGGTCGAGGTGCTGGGCCATCTGGGCCCTTTCGAGGAACTGGGCCATCCAGGCCTTCTCAGGGAGGTCGAGGTGCTGGGCCATCTAGGCCTTTCTGAGGAGCTCGGGAAGCGGGGTCGTCTCGCAGACGTAGGGCACATGTTATAGAGGCAGAGCCTGATAAGGAGGAGGAGGAGGAGGAGGAGGAGGAGGAGGAGGCCACAGACCGTCAGTCGGAGACATCCGCTGAGGAGGGGGGTTCCAGTCTTGGTTCCGGGAGTGGAGGCGAGGCTGAGGGGGATCCTGAGGATGACAGCTCCGACCCGGATGGTGATGATGGTGCAGAGGTTGTCCCGCAGAAGAGGATGAGGGGGGCTCCTCATTCCCGCTCCCGAGGACATTGATGCTGCTGTTTCTTCCTTTATTTTACTTTTTGCTAATAGTTTGTAGCACTTTGCATTTTATCAGGCAGTTTTATTTTCTGTAAAACTTGTACCTTTATTTTGTTGTAAAACATGACGGAATGAAACAACTTTTGAAAAGGTGTTGTATTTTTATGTTCTCAGCATCGCATCGCATTATTCTGCACAAAAAAAGGAAATGAATGGGAATGTGCCTTGTGTATTTACCGGGTCAGGTAATGAACCGACGCAACAAATCAAACAACTCGACTCACTAAGAAATAACAGAATCTTAGCAAGTTTACAACTCGATAAGCAAAATACAACAATGTTAACAACTCGATAAATAAGACTTAACAAAATTGCATAAACAAAAAGTAACAACTCAAAACACCAAATGCGACAGCTCGACAAAACTTACAACTCGATAAACAAAACAACAACTCGATAAACAAAATACAACAAAGCGTACTTCGGACGGACGATCTGGATGATGGAACGCATCGGAAACTGAGAGAAATAGAGGCCGTCGACATCCCCGATGCATAGAAATGCCTCAAACTTCTTTCCGGAGGGCAAAACAGGACCAATGCATGGCCGGCCATATTTTGCATCTGGGGACTGAAAGGTGGCCGGCCGGCCAATTTTTGAAACAAAGATGGCCGGCCTGCTAGAATAGGTGGCCGGCCGGCCACCTTTCCTGCAACTCCTAGAATTCTGACACTTGTCCTCGAATAATGTTTTACCCCCCCTATAAAGCTCCAACTTTGGAACTCATTCATTTTATCACTGCTTTGCACAAAAATGGAGGCATTTCTCGCAGAAAATCTCACATCTTGGATCTCTTCTTTAGATGGCTCGGAAAAGTTGAACTTTCGGGGTTTCGGCTTGAATGCACTATTCACGCTGGGCCGGACTTCACTGCATCTTCCTTTCCTCCATGCCGCGGTGAGATTTTGGAACCCAGTGACGCACGTCTTCAGCTTCGGAGGGCAAGAGGTATGTCCCACTTTTGAAGATTTTCAAGTTTTGATAGAATCCGAGCGAGGTGAGGGAATCTTGCCCCAACTCAATTTTGGCTATGCCCAAACCTTAGGGCGGATGTGCGGACTCAACGCGCACGATGCTCGATCCCTGATTTGTAACGGAATATTGGATATTCCAAGCCTGATTTACCGGTTCTCCGATGCTGGTGACCGCAGCGACCATCATTGGCAAGGCTTCCGGCGACACGCCCTCTGTTTGTGCATGCTATCTCATTTTCTGTTTATCTCGGGCTCCGGGGGAGCTAACATCCGTTTGATTGAAGTCGCTTAAGGCTTGAGGGAAGGGAAGAGCTGTATCGCCATGACATTGGCCGAGACACTGCTGGGTTTGGATGCCTTCTACCGCCAGGAGACAACCAGGTTTGCGGGGAGTCCACTACTGCTGCAGGTAATGTTTCCCACCCAAACTCACATATGTATTTGCTCACATCGCTCGGCCCTCAGGCTCGGTTTTTCTCACAAAACCCTCATCTTACTTTTCTCTCATCGCACATCTCTCTATTCTTTATTCTCTCATTTTTCATCCCTCCCCAGATATGGTTGATGGATAAATTGCAAGTTGTGGACTCTTGCCCTGCTTACTCAGCCCGCGGCTACTTCTTTCGACAACGCCTGGTCGACGCCCTTGATGAGGGATGGTGGTTTGAATGGATGTGCAATTTGTCAGCTGAACGCATTGTTTGGTGCTGTCCTTGGCTCAATCTTCCGGCAATGAGCTACAGTATGTCCCGGCAGGTCAGGATTCGATTGGTCGGCTTGACTCACTGCGTATTCTATTTCCCATTCCGTATTCTGCGCCAGTTTGGCCATGATCAGACTTGCCCACCAGAGGGGATAGAGTATCCGGCTACATTCCCAGTTCGAGGTGCACAGCTAGCTCGGCAGGCCGCAGCATGGGGAAATAGAGAGCTCCTGGCTCCTGCTCCCACTTTTAGTTGCATTTTGTCTGACGAGTGCTGGGATTGGCTCAACGAAAAAGCACAGGTTGGGCCTAGGTTGGCATCAGAGGCTTCAACTAGCTCTGGTAGGGGGCGCAGGGACACTTGACTTGACTATGCCCCGGATTTATTGCTTTACTAGTACTTTCAAGTTTTCTTCATGAGTGTAATAAAAAGCAACCTCAATTGTATGCAAGAGCAAGAGAACTCTGTTTTGAAATCAATGAAATTGAAGGTTGTGGTACTGAAAATTTTCCGTTTTGGTCCAAAAATGGTCCTAGTTGTGAAAAGATTAATTTGAACAAAGTCAACTTCTATTAAAACTTTTCAAAACTATTTTCGATACGGATCAGAACTGGACACGCCTGAGATCTGTTACTGAGATGCACTACCCCGGATCCTAGCAACTGGAAAGTTGCCCCTAGTCTGAATGGTACCACAGCACCTCCTGGCAACGGAAAGTTGCCCCCAGTCTGAATAGCACTGCACCGGAGATTACGATGAATGCTGATGGACAAGGATGACTGAGATGATCAAAATGGACAAAGTTGATCGGGGAAAATGTTTATGGTTGAACTTCAGGATGAAGCTGCCTACGTATCCCAAAGATGGGAATCAAGCCTTACGTAGTTCAGGCTTAGGTTCGCTCGGGTATTTTCACTCTCCTTTTGCGCTCTAACTTTTGCCAAGGCCGCCCTTTGCGGGTTTTCAACCTTGCGAGCTCAGTTTTTATATTTTCCAATTTTTTGTGCTCTGAGTTTTGCCTAGGTCGCCCTTTTGGGTTTTCAACCTAGCGAGCCCCTCAAGGATAGTATTTCTTCAACTTGTCCATGTTGATCGGTTGTGAAAACTCTAAGCCATCCAGATCCATCAGAACCACAGCTCCACCTGACCAGATAGACTTAATGATGTAGGGACCAGTCCAATTAGGTCTGAACTTGCCCCTAGGGTCATGGATGGGAGCTCGGTTGTCCTTGAGTACCAAATCTCCCTCCTTCAAATTCCTGGACTTAACCTTCTTGTTAAAAGCCCGGGCGATTCTGCGTTGATAACTTTGGACGTGGTACAGTGCCTTCAGCCTTCTTTCATCGAAAAACATGAGTTCCTCGAATCTGCTCTGCTGCCAATCCGCTTCGGCTATCTGGCACTCAGCCAATACTCGTAATGACGGAACCTCAATCTCGATAGGTAGGACGGCCTCCATCCCATAAACCAATGAATACGGAGTCGCCCCAGTAGAAGCTCTGATTGAAGTCGTGTAACCCCACAGAGCAAACGGTAGCTTATCTGGCCAGTCCCGGTAGGTTTCCACCATCTTCTACAGTATGCGCTTGACATTCTTGTTGGCAGCCTCGACCGCTCCATTGGTCTGCGGCCGGTAGGTAGACGACTTATGAAAAGCCACATTGTATTTCTCCAACAAGTCTATCACTTCCTTCTTGAAGTGGGAACCGTTATCTGAAATTATCTCATTTGGGACCCCGTAGCGACAGATGATGTTGTTTCTGATAAACTTTGCAACATGCGAAGCCTTCAACACCGCGTAAGATTGGGCCTCAACCCACTTTGTAAAATAATCTATCGCAACCAGGATGAACTCATGCCCATTCGACCTCTTTGGCGTAACAGCTCCGATCACATCAATTCCCCAGACTGAAAATGGCCGTGGTGAAGTCATATTGTACAGCTTCGTCGGCGGGATGTTCATGCGATTGGCATGGATTTGACACTTGTGGCATCGCCGAACGAAACTGATACAATCCTCCTCCATGGTGGACCAGTAATAACCCTGTCTGAGGATCTTCCGTGCCAACATTACCCCATTCATATGTGCTCCACATTCTCCTTCATGGATGGCTTCCATTAGGCGCTTCGACTCTTCGGCATCAACACACAGTTTATGCATTCCCAGATGACCTCTGCTGTACAGCTTACCCCCACAGATGATGAACTGAACGGCCAATCTCCTGATTGCCCTTTTATCCTTGGCATTCGCCCCCCGGCGGATATGTTTCCTTCTCTAAGAAATTCCAAATGTCGTAATACCAGGGGTTTTTGTCCTGAACCTCATCTATAGCAGCAATTGACTCATAGGCAGGTGCAAATTTCTGGTCAATGATGACTGGACGCATCCGGACTCCACACGGGATGTCTATCATAGAAGATAGAGTTGCTAAAGAATCTGCAAACCTGTTATTCTCTCTTAGGAGATGAGTAAAACTTAGCTTCTCGAGCCGAGGAATCAGCAAATCCAGGGTCTGGTGATACATCATCATCTTTTCCTCTTTCACTTTCCAGTCCCCTTTAGCTTGAGACACAACAAGGTTCGAGTCTCCAATGACGTCCAATCATCTTGCCCCTAGTTCTAGGGCTGCTTCTAGGCCAGCAATGCATGCCTCGTATTCTGCTTCATTGTTCGAGACCTTGAATCGGAGTTTGAAGGCTAGAGGGATACGGGAATTATCGGGTGCTATCAGCAACACTCCTATCCCATACCCATGTTGATTTGACGCTCTGTCAAAGTACATCGTCCAAGCTTCGTCGTCAATATGCAAAATGGCTTCATCTGGGAACAAGTATTCAACTGCTTCATCCCCCTCAACCGGATGGTCGGCAAGGAACTCTGCTACTGCTCTTCCTTTGACTGACTTGCGTGTGACATACTTCAAATCAAATTCGGAGAGCAACAGCAACCAACGAGCTAGCCTACCCGTAAGTGCTGGTTTCTCGAAAAGATATTTGATGGAATCGAGACGTGAAACCAACATTACGGAGTGAGCTAACAAGTAGTGCCGCAGCTTCCTGGTAGCCCATACCAAAGCTAAGCAAGCCTTCTCCAGCGGTGTGTACCGAGTCTCATACTCTAGCATCTTCTTGCTCAGATAGTAGATGGCTCTCTCCACCCTGTCTTCAGACTCTTGTGCGAGCATACAGCCCATTGTGGTCTCAGTCACTGATAGGTACAAAATCAACGGTTTCCCTGGTTCTGGTGGTGATAAAACGGGCGGGTTCTGTAGATATTCTTTGATCTGTTCAAACGCTGCTTGACATCGGCCGTCCCATTGAAATTTCTTGCCTTTCTTCAGGAGACCAAAAAGTGGTTCACAAGTCAAGGTTAATTTTGAGATAAACCGTCTTATGAATTGCACTTTACCCAGAAAGCCCTCGCACCTCCTTTTTAGTCCTTGGTGGGGGGCATTTCTAGGATGGCCTTGATTTTGGAAGGGTCGACTTCGATGCCCCTTTGTGTAATCAGAAACCCCAGCATTTTTCCCGCTGTAACACCAAATGTACACTTTTGAGGATTCAGCCGCAACCCGGAATTCCCTGATCCTTTAAAAAAACTTATGGAAGGCGGTGTAGTGGCTCTCTCTTTCTTTGGACTTGACAATCATGTCGTCCACGTACGCCTCAACCTCCTTGTGGATCATATCATGTAATATTGTGGTCGCGGCCCGTTGATAAGTAGCTCCAGCATTCTTCAACCCAAACGGCATGACTCTATAGCAGTATGTCCCCCACGGGGTGGTGAATGCAGTCTTTTCCCCTGTCTTCTGGTGCCATTACTATCTGGTTGTAGCCTGAGAAGCCATTCATGAATGAGAGCAAAGCGTGCCCTGCTGTGAAATCCACCAACTCATCGATATGCGGTAAGGGAAAGTCGTCCTTCGGACTAGCTCTGTTCAAATCCCTGAAGTCCACGCATACTCGAATCCTGCCATCTTTCTACGGCACCGGAACGATGTTGGCCAACCAAGTCGGATATTCAGACACCAGCTGGAAGCCTGCATCGATTTGCTTGGTGACCTCTTCCTTAATCTTGAGAGCCCAGTTCGGGCGGATTCTCCTGAGTTTTTGTTTGACAGGTCAGGCCTTGGGGTCAAGGGGGGATCCGATGCTGTACAATCTCACGATCGATTCTAGGTATGTCTTCGTAGGACCACGCGAAAACATCTTTGAAATCTTTTAATAAAGCGACTAAGCGTTCGCGTTCCTCCGAAGACAACGTTGACCCGATCTGGACCAGCCGCAGGTCTTCCTCAGTACCAATGTTCACGGTAGTGATTTCATCCACTAGGGGTTTAACAAATCTCTCCTGCTCCTGCTCAATTAATCGTTGCAAAACCGGAGGAACTTCGTCCTCGTCGTTTTCAAAATTTTGAAAGTCTGAATTAATGCAATAAATCAAGGGCACAGAAAAGTATTCAGAAACCACAGTTGCTTGATTCTCATTAGGCACATCCAAATCGTCCGATTCATTTACAACAGACTCAAATGAAAAGGAAAAAGACGACCTAGACAGGACTGTGGCATTCGGGTTAACATCCCCAGGAGTACCAGACTCAGACTCAGTCGAGCTGGAATCTGATTCCGACTCACAAGACTCGGTGGAATCAGATTCCGGCTCACTACCTGACCCGGTGCTGCTGGACAAAAATCTCTCCTCGTATTGCCAAGTGAGAGAGGGTGCGATAGATGCATCCAAGATAGCTGCTGGTTGGCTCGCGGCCGTTTCATCCCCAATCATGGAAACCACGAAGTTATCCCCCAAGCACTCATGGTCGATCGGAGGATCAGAAAGTAGACATGTCAGCGCTACCCCCCGTCTCAAATTCTGTGCCCTCAGGATCCACTGTCTTGCACTGCTCAACCTCAGCTGATGGGTCCGTCTGCTCTTCGGCAACATCCTCCCCGGGTAACTACAGGTCGAAGAAGATCTCGAAGCCGAGCACAGCGCTTCTTCTCTGCGTTTATCCACGGCTCTGGGAAGCCGCAAAATGGAAAGTCTTCCCCCTCCCGGACGAAGCGTCCGTTCAGGGTGCCCTGGATAGGCCTATGCATTAATTCAAAAGGCTTTCCAGCCTGCTTTGCTCTGGCTCTTCCGGCCATTTCTTTCCCTTTTCTCACCCAGTCCTCTTTGGTGGGCAGATAACCCAGTCCAAAGGTATGCGGGTTGTGTGGCACTTCGGCCAATGTTGCGACGCCTTTCCTGCCGCTCCTTCCTAATCCCATCCCGGGGATGTGTTGTAGCTTGTTCATGAGGTAGACGGATTGAGCACTGACGTACATACCTTCATTCACAGCCATAATGTTTTGCACAACCCGGGCCTCGGCCAGAGTAAATCCTGATATAAACACGTCCTCCATGCCATGCTCGATTTCTAGGACTGGTGTAGACACCTCCGGAGGGGGATGGATCAATGAATTTCCAAACACAATGGCTACTCCCTTTCCATAGGGGTATTTCACCATCTGATGTAGAATGGACGAGACGGCCTTCACCTGATGCAACCACGGTCGCCCCAAAAGTAGGTTGAAAATTGCGGGAACCTCCAAGACATGGAAATCTATCTCGTGTTGTCCAGGTCCAACCTTTGTCTGAATCTTGACGGTCCCCATCACTTCTCTGCTAGTATTATCATACGCTCTGATCACTTGAGTTGTCGGGATGAAGTCCGCGGGTTTCAACCCGATTGCATACGCTGTTCTGGCTGGGGCAGACATTGATAGCAGACCCGGTATCAACAAGTACCACCGGTATCCACTTGTCTCTACATTCCACGGAGATGTAGAGAGGTTTGTTATGATTCACGCCCTCAGGCGGCAGTTCTTTGTCTGAGAAGGTTAAAGCCGGGGAACCTCCTCCCGGAAAAACCAGCCCAACCAGCTGCTCTGGTATAGTGTCTATAGAGAGTTTGGCCCTGTCCATAGCAGATAGGACAGCCTGTCTGTGTACTCGCGGACGCCATAAGCAGTCCCCAGATGGAGATGTCTGCTTGTATCTTCTTCAACTGCTTGAGCACAGCTTCTTCTTCAATCTGTTTCTCTCTCTGTTTCTCAGCTTCCTTGTCTTTCCCGGATGCCTCAGGTTGGTCTAAGTGCGGAGGCTTGAAATACCGCCCACTTCTTGTCATATGAGCGATCTCATTGAGATACCAGGTGTTATCTGGTTGATTACTTCCCCAATCCTCGTCTGTGTGGGCAAGACATAAGTCATCGTCTTCCCACCACATTCCGTCGACAGCCGACAGACACCTGTCCGGCTCTGGTATGATTGTACTCGCAGCACCTTCAGTCTTCATGCTCGCAGCATTTCCTGTTCCTGTGCACACAGCACTCTCGACCCCCACATGGGCCTTGGCTTTTCTGATTCTCTCGGAATCCTCAACTCTTTGTTGCTCCAACAGTGTCGTTACAGCTGGTTGGTCGGTATTTCCTGCATTTACAATCCCCGAATTCTGAGCGAAATTCTTAGTGCCGGTGCTCTCCGGCATTGTATTCTGACTCTCGGCCCTTCCGGCCACCATTGATACACTCGCCCCTGCCGGGCCTTGTTCTGGTTGATATTCCACAGCGTCTGGTTGATCATCTAACCATCCGGTAACTTCTGCCGACTCCTCATATTCGAACCAGTTGATTGCTGTATCCCCTGATTCTTGGTCGTTGAAGAACTGGAGGTTGGCAAGGTCCTCTCCTACAGCTGTTAGATCATCTGTTCCCCACTCAAATCTGTCCCCCCTGAATCACACATATTTCTGCTTTTTCTGGCGGTTCCATACTCAGTTCAGACTGGCCCACTGACTGGATGTATTCACTTGGATCATAGGCTCCTGCAGCGAGATTCCCAGACTGTTCCATCCCAGACTCAACAACCCCATTTTTCTCCGAAATCTGCCCTGTCCCGTCTTCGGTGGTCACCACCTTTGGCTCAGATTGGATTGTGGAGATGTCCATCATGCACAAGTCAGTGCAGACAGGAAGGATCACCTCCGGCTTAGGTAGGTCGGATGGGGTGATATAGATACTAGGATCGTAAGACACGACCCCAGTTTGGATGAAGTTGATTCTGTTGGGAGGAGGGGGCTTGGTTATGTGGTGGGAGGGGATTTGTTGTGACGTTGGGTTTTTCGGGAGGCGCGATCACCTGCTTATCAATAAGATCTTGGATCTCATGACGCAACCTGAAGCAACGGTCGGTGTCATGACCGTGCTGTTGGTGATACGCGCAGTACCTTGCCGGGTCATGAGAGGGAGGGAGTGGATTTGGTAGTGGCCTCGGCTCTAGGGGCGTCAAATGCTTCTTCCTGATTAATACCCCTAAAGCCTTGGATAGGGGCATATAGAGAGGTGTAAAGGTTCTTTGACCTCTGGGCGGATATTTTGTGGTTTGGGTATTATTTCCGGATACACCGGAGAAGGGCGTGGCTGCAGCGGGCCTTGGATGGGGAGAGGGATTGGTGGTGACCATACTGACCTCCAGAGCTCTTGTATTTGTAGCGCCACTTGGGCCTGCGTTTGTTGTTGCGGTTAAATGTCCTCCGGGGTTGCTCCCGGTCCTGGTCAATCAGGCCTTGTTTCATCGCATCCTCGATCTGTACCCCCATCTCGTGTAGGTCTGAGAAGGTGGGAAAGGGGAGTACAATCATTTTCTGCATCAATTTCGGTTAGAGATTGCGCACAATCATCCTGATTTGGTCCTTATCTGTGGGCCTCAAAGTCATCATCGATGCTTTCGCCCTCCATCGAGTCACAAAATCGGAGAAAGTCTCCTTGGCCTCTTGCCTCGTCGTTTCGAGATCACGAGTTGTAATCTCGATCTGTGTATTGTACGAGTACTGTGCAACGAAGGCCTCAGCCATCTCATCCCAGCTTCTCTTTACCTCATCTTCTAACTTCGCGTACCAAATAGCTGCCACACCCGACAAAGTTCGGCCAAACAGGGAAAGCTTTTGTGGTCGGGTTAGGCCCATTGGCCGCAGGATGTCTGAGAATAGCCGAAGATGGACCATGGGATCTCCGGACCCATCGAAGCGGTCAATTTGTGGCATCTTGAATCTGTCTGGTAGTGTTACGGCCACGTCGGTGTACCCATCTTCGATGTCTGGGATGGCCTTCACCCCCTGGGATTTCTTAAAAAGCTTCTCCAGTTTGCTCAATTTCAGAGCTGTATGGTCTACCTCGAACTCAAATGGAGAGTCCAGGTGGTTGGGTGTAAGATTCTTGGACAGTTGAGGCAGAAGCGGGGACGGAGCCAGCCCCGTTGGATGGCTTGTGTCCTCTTGGATATTCTGGACATTGGGTAGGGTGTTCTGGGTGTTTGGAAGGGTATTCTGGGGATTTGGCAGGGTATTCTGACCAGTGGGTGCCTGCTCGGGTAATGGAGCCCCGGGTGGAGGAGGAGCTTGATGTGAAGCAGAATGCCGCATTCTGCTGTTGCAGTCTAGTGATCAGCTCGGCCTACTGGGCCATGACAGCGGCCTGCTGCTTGGAGAACTCCGCTTGGCGGGCAGCATCTTCTTGCATTTGTTTCATGCTCTCATGCATTTGGCGCATCATCGCCTCCATCCCTGATGTATTCTGCGGATCCATCTGAATAACCGGTAAGTGTATCTCTATAGCGGAAACAGAAACCTCAGTCTGACTGTTTGCTGCTAAAGTAGACTGCTGCCCCGGTAATCTCTGCTCTGACACACTACGCCTCCTTGGCTTTCTTCTAACAACTGGGGGTAGGGAGTGGAACACTGGATGTCCGTCAACCAGATCCTCGGATCGAATGAGTCGGCGACCTCGTGTCCAAGTGCTTGGGGAATATCTACTGGTTCGGAAGCAATTGTGCTACAAACCTGCCCTAGCAAAAAGATAAATAAAGCGAAAAGGAAATAAATAACCAGATAAACGGACAGCATAACAGCTTAAATTAAATACACAACACACAGTCGGGTATACAACACACGGTTGATAAGCTGAATATACACTGTCCTCAATCACTTATCACTGTTCCTGTATCGCTGTTCCCCAAAACTGAATCCGGTATCCGCAGACAACTGATTCTCAGATACTGACTGATGCCCGCAGGCGTGATGCCCAAACTCAAACACTGATGCCCGCAGGCCTGATGCCCAAACTCAAACACTGATACATGCATTCCTGTAGAGACGCACTCTAAAGCACATAGCAGACAAGTGAAAGCCAAAACACCCCTATGTTGGGGTTGGGTTTCCCTGTCCTATTTTGTCAGGAACTAGGGTTTCACTACGCACGCAGCGGTTTCAAACAACCTATAAACGGGTAAGCAACCTGTCCTAGTTTGGAATGGTCACTATGGATCCGAATATGCACTAGGTCGAATGGTCAAAAAGGGTGCCCCGGTAAAACCGGGGTTTGTGTTCTCATGTTATCAGAGCCCAGAGCCGATCAGCCTTATGGACATGCCTTGACAAGACAAGCCTCCGGTAAATCGTTCGGGAATGGCATATGGCAAACACGGTGTCCTAGGCGCACCAATGCAAATGCAATGCAAAGAAACACACAAGTGTAGTCAAAACCAGATATCATGAGTTCGAGTCAAGTTCTCTAAATCCCCAGCAGAGTCGCCAGAAACTGTACACGTCCCCGAACGCATCCCAGGGAGGGTGCGACTCCCCCCCCGTTCTGGTTCGCTTGCGGGTCTACTACAGTTCGAAGGACTCATATGTCACGGTTCTTAATCTTGAACCAAAGAGTCCAAATCTAACAAATCGTTTTGAAAATAGATTTTTTTGAAAGAAGTGCCAAACATGGACTGCTTTGCCAGATACAGAGTCGCCACCTAAATATTTTTTTTAAAAAGGGGAATTTAGGAAACCCTGACTCGATGCCAAAGGCCACGTGTCCGTCATCACCAAAGTTGCCTCGGCTCGGGAACTTGGGTACGATTGGGGAAGGTCACTTCGTGAGCACCCCCGCTCGCCCGGTCAAAGACCGGCCTCTACTAACCATGATATCGAGTTTTGAAAACATTGTGTGTTCTTATTCCGGTTATTAGCCTAGGTTACTATGTGATGCGCACAGCATACAAGTATAGACCGAGTCACCTGAATTGGAACAAAACATTTCATGTTTGTTTGTTTGAAAATGGTTTGATGGTGCTACCCGCAGGTAGGCTAAGACGTGGATTTGCCACCCTCGGGTGGGCTTAGAAAACATGATTTTGCCACTATCTAGTGGGCTTAAAACAAACAATCAATGCATTGTCCCAATTCAAATAACACAACCTCCACCCACAGGCATTCAAGGTAGTTATATCACATAAGCGGTTAGCCTCATGGTAAGCATGCTATTCATGGCAATCACTCACACGCATGCAAGGATGCTAAAGCATAAAAACTCACCGAGTACTCCAAGCAAAAACAGAAACTACATTAGAAATCATGCATGATCCTAAGTATACAGAAATGCCTAATGCAACACATGCAGAATGCAACTATAGCAGGCTCGGCTATTCTAAACATGGCATATGGAATGCTACAACTAACAAGTATTCAATTTGGAATTAAAATACAAATGCAGTTTGTATGATGCGCCGAGCCCGGTGCGTGCAAAACAGATGAATGATGCAAACATGCTATCATACTGTATGCTAATTGAAATATGTCCTAATCTAACCATCATAAGCGGGTAAATAAAAGGGAAGAAAGACGTGGGGTTGGAAGACATACATCACACTCACCCACACTTATTACAATTATGCCCTCGCGCAGAGGGTCCAAATAAATATACAGTCCCGAATAAAAGAATAGTACAGTCCAAATAATATACAAATCCCTAATTAATTAACAAATTAACTAAGAAAACTGTAAACTGGCATGCAAGCCAGGGACTGCCTTGATTCTGATGAACGACGTATGTTTGGGCTGCCTTGCGCGGAAATCCACTGGGATGCCCCAATTAGCCTCTGTTTACACCTTTTCTTGAAATGCGTGCCAAGCTCCGAAAAGTTGCTGATTCTTCATTTTGCTGCAACAGAGAGCAGGAAAGGGGCATGGCAATGTATTTTCACAAATGTATGCATATCTCGATCCTCGTGCCACCAATCACGCATATCGATGCATGATGGCCGAGGAGCCGAATTGCACAACTCAATATAGGATGAATGCATATGCATGATATGCATGAAATGCAGCTAATATGCAATCTTAAGATACACAATGTCATGGAATGGCATACACGCTATACGAGGTAATGCACAACCGGGCATACACAATGCTATGGACGAAATGGCATACGCAATGCAATAATGGGCTTACACCGATACAAGTGAACCTCAGTCACACTCACATAGGAGGCCATCAGATAAAAACAAGAAACCTCGAAATGCGTGCACGCGTGCACGTAAACCGAGAACGGACCCTCAAGCACCGAAATGCCACTCTAATGAGACATGGCAAAGACACGGAATATGACATGCAAACATGCAAAAATCAGTAGCAAAATGAGGGGCAAAACAGCCCCGAAACCCGGCGAAATGAAACCCGATGCAAGGAATCTCTCCCGAAATGCAAAACTAGGCATCCGAAATGACTTGTAGCTATACAATACATGCATAATTTGAACATGACATGAAAAAGAAGAAGCAAGGCAGCCCCAAAAATCACATTTTTTCAGTTCAAATCAAGGCAAAACAGCAATCACAAGTAGGGAAAAAATGGCATACAAAAATGGCTCCGCAAGGGAAGCAATGAAGCAAGTGATAGATGCAAAGCCCAAATGGCAAAAGACCCTTCTACAACAATGAAGAGGGCCTAAAAACATGCTGTTTTTCAGTAGGTGACAACCCCTAAAACAATATACAAACATGCTAAAAATGCCATGCAAGAAGTAGGCCAACAAGAGGCTATAACATGAGGTATACAAATCATTCACCAAACAGTCAAAGACCCTTAATAAAATATGCCAAGAAGGTCAAAATATGTCCACTTTTAGTTCTGACCATGGCCTAAAGCAGAAGCTAAAATGAGCTAACAAAGCATGCAAGAATAGGGACCAAAGAGGGGCAATGAAGCAAGTCATACATGGAGGTCCCAAACAAGGTTGAGCCCTTCTACAATGTTGTAGAGGGGCTCAAAATAGTCCTATTTTCAGTTTACATCAGGCCTCAAAACAGACTACACATATGCTAGAAATACCATGCAAAATAATGACATACAAGAGGGTATTGAAGCAAGTACCAAATGGGGGGCTCAAACAGGGTTGAGCCCTTAAACAAACATGTAGAATAGCTCAAAATAATCCTAGTTTCAGTTAGGGTCGGAGCCCAAAACAGTAAGAAAATAGGCTAAAAAATTGTTGCAAAAATGAGCTACAAAAGGGGGAAAATGGACTTACCCTTGAAGACTACCCCTTAGCTTCCTTTTGGCTTGAGAAATGTTGCTTCCTAGCTGCTGGAAATCCTCTCCTTGCTGCTGGAATAGAGTGGTGGTGGTGGTGCTTGGTAGTGATGAACAAATGGGGTTGAAACTTAGGAATTTTGAAGGAAAATGAGAGAGATGGAGGGAGATGAGTGTAAGCAATTTTTCCAACCCCTTTTCTTGAGTTGGGAGGCCAGCTATATAGACAAGAATGGGGGCGAAAAGTGGAGGAAAAAGTGGAGGAAAATGGCATCAAGTTTCCCTCCAAAACTTTTCCCCGCATCTAGATATTTTTGGGGGAAAACAGCTATACAGCTGTAATACACCCACACTGAGGAAGCTGGCCGGCCAGGTATTTTTGTTGCAGGTGGCCAGCCGGCCACCCCCTATAGCCGGCCGGCCAAGGGGCAAAATGGTCCAGAGGAAATTTTGGCCGGCCACCACAAAAAGGTGTCCTCCCATGTGTCCTCAACAAGACCCTGTGGTTGGAAATTGGCAATTGTAAAACAGGAGAGACAACAAGCCACTTTTAGGAGGGGTTCAAAAGGTTCAACAACAATTACTGGCCGGCCATAGACTTTTAGGGTCCTCCCATGTGTGTACAACACAAATATGTGGTTTGGGGTTGAAGAAAATGGCCCTAGGGTGGTCAACATTGGCTCGGAAGTGAGAAAAACGGGCGTCGGAGGGCGCCGGAGGAATATAACTGGTTGCTGAGACAATTGCTGGCCTCCCACCCTTCAGTGACCTTCCTGGTGATAAAACAGAGGTACCTGCCAAAAATGAACGAAAACCGATGCAAAACAAATGCTCGGGGGCCAAAACACGCAGTTCAGGGTCCCGAAAATAGGCTGTTAAGCACCGAAAATGGCATTCGGCCACGAAGTGGGTCTCTCAGACCTCAGTGTCCCTCAAAAGGGAGTAAATAAGATGTATGCCAAAAACCGGAGGAATCAGAGATTGTTAGACGGTCCTGAACCGAGGCACACGGCCTGACGGCTCTGAAAACCGGGAACCGGGCTCCGAAATGGGCAAAATGGCCTACGGCCACGAAATGTAGCCCACGGCCACTGAGAGATGGTCTACGGGACCTCTCCCTCCCTTCAGGAAAAGAAACAGAGAAAACCGAGTCTGGTTCGCAAACCGAGACAAGGTACAGAAGAGGGTTCGGAAGTCCGGAGGCAGGGCTCACGGCCGTGACTCTAAGACTTCTGAACGAGCACAATATGCAACACCACCGAGCGCTCAATCGGTGACGTCTGAGTCTTAAGGTCAGTCAAAAATGGGGTGTCTACAGAAGCCGTTCATCTTCTCCAATCGTCGACTCTCAACAATACAACACGAAGCCGTTCATCTTCTCCAATCAACAACTTCCAACAACACGAAGAACCATTACGACTTTGAAGAAATTTCATAGTTTCTGACTTCCGATTCACAAAAATGGAGAAAAAAAATAAAATCTCTTTTCACCTTTTATTTTTCATTCAAATTTGTACATTATTCTTTGATATGCTGTATATATCATACTGTTTCAATAACACTTTCATAAAAAAAAACCCTTGTTACATACTTCAAAATGTATAAACCCTATTTTACATATTCTACCTACGATTCTAGATCTCTTTTTCGTTTTATTCTTACTCAGATTATATAATCCTCTGTTTTTACACATTCTAGTTATATTTAATCCCCTATTTTTACATATAATCTCTGTTTTTACACATTCAATTTCTTATTCTTATTCTTGTTGTTGTTGCTTCTTCTTGTTGTTAAATATTGGCTTTTCTTTTTCTTATTGTTGCTACATTTCGTTGAATACTTTATCTTCTTGTTGTTATTGTTATTGTTTACAAAATACAATGGACTGTTCTTATTGTTGCTAGTGTTTATAGAACTGAAACATCATACAGTTTCATCACTTTACAAGTAAATATCTAAATTTATTCAAACTGCAACTAAAACTGTAAAATTATACAGTTTAATCACTATTCAAAACAAATAGGTAAACTTATTATAAAGTGCAAATTAAACTGCCAAATTATACAATTTTGTAACTATTAACAACAAATAGATATAACTTAATTTTAAACTACATATAAAACTGCAAAATTATACAATTTTGTAAATATTAACAACAAATAGATATAACTTAGGATTGGTTTGGAATGATCTAAATAAGTGCACTTTTTGACTTTTTATGAAATATGGGTTGGATATGGGTTGGGTTTGAAGTGATGTGTTAGAGAAGTGATGTGACTTAAATAAGATGATGTGACTTAAATAGGATAGTGATTTTTTGACTTTTTAGCTTTTTTAGATCATACCAAATAAGGCCTTAATATTAAATTGCATATAAAACTTCAAAATTATACAGTTTTATCACTATATTACTCATGCCCTGCTGTTGCTTTCATTTTTTCAGAAATAGCTATTGGAAGATATTGGAAGAAGCAAACCAATATGCCCAAAGATCCAATCAAGGATTTAAGTGTCTCCCCTTTTGACATTCCTTCACCCATATCCACTTACATGCCACCATCTCCCCTTCCACAAAAAACCCAACCACCACAACCAAAAACAACCAAAAAAACCCACAAAACAATCACACTACCTATAAGAAAAAGCCCAAGAACTACACCACAGACCACACCCACACAACAAACACCAACCACACCTCCAACCACAAAAAAACAAACAAAAGAAAGCCAACAAAAAAACAAGAAGCTCCTCCAACAAAAAAAAGATAGAGAGAAAGCTCTAAGAAAGCCAATCAAGACCCCGAAACACAAACCAAGGCATCAAAAGGGAAAAAAGGAGCAGTCCCTGTAAAGAGAGTCCAACAGTTTAATTACCGTTCCAACATTGGAACGGTAATAAAACTGTTCAAGGGGGTCAAATTCACAACAGCCAAAAGACAGAACTGCAAAAAACCCCTTTTTGGGCCATTATAAATGCTCTCTCCTCAATGTAACTGAAGGCCTCTGGTGCAGATGTTACAATTCCATTGTAGCAGAAATGACAATACTCTACAACCAAAAAAAAAAAAATAGCATTTATACGTAGTAAAAAGGAAATGAAACTCAGAAACAATGATGTAAGGCTCATTTTTGGTATCGACTATGGAGAAAATAGTATCACCACCAAATCTTATGTAAGGCCAAAGGATTTTGAGCTCACATTTTACAAATAAAGATGCAAATTAGTGAAGAGACTGGATGCCAAGTCATTGACCAAAATATTTCAAGAAACAAAAAAAGGGAAATCAATCAATGACCATTAAGATCTTGCAAGGGTCATTACCTTTTACTTGTGCCTGAAACTTCTTATGCCTACAACAGGACATATACTCAGTTGGAGTTTTCTCAACTATGCTGACAATCTCAACAACATTAAGAAGTATAATTGGGTTGCGGCAATAAAAGACACACTGATGAATTCAATGGCAAATGCAAACAACAACCCAAGCCATGTCACTGGATGCATCATGTTACTCTTGGTAAACACACCACTCAACTATTTCACACAACAATATCAAACATCCAACTATCTCAAAATATCTAACATATTTCAATTTTTTTTTACAGTACTGGTATTACGAGCACAGTAAATTCCTTCGACCATCCAACAAAGAAGGCTTCCCAAGGTTTACGAAGTGGAAGCTTGGCAAAATGTACTCCAAGTGGAAACACATCAGCCTTGCTGAGTTTGAAAAGGTATTCAAACTCTTCTATACTCTCAAAGTACAAATCTGTTCAACACTCCTTTCACAATCATTACAGTACTAACCATGTTATCAAACTATAAAAGTTTACAGTTTCAAAGAACAAACCTATTTAACACTCCTCTCACTCATGTTATGAAACTGCAAAAGTTTACAGTTTCAATGCACAAATCCATTCAACACTTCTTTCACATTCATTACAGTAACAATCATGTTATGAAACTGTAAAAGTTCGCAGTTTCAAAGCACAAATCTATACAAGACTCATTCTACAGTAATTACATAATGTTATGAAATTGTAAAATTTTATAGTTTCAAAGAAAAAATCTATTTAACACTCATTTAACATTGATTATAGTAACATTATGTTATGAAACTATAAAAGTTTGTAGTTTCAAACAACATATTTTCAACACTTCACTCACATTACTCACAGTACAAATCATGTTATGAAACTGACCAATTTTCCAGTATTACTGATATATGCGACATTGTTCTAATGCAGGTTGACCAAAGTGCTTTAACTCCAACTGAACAAGAAATACAGTTATTGCATATCAATCAAAGCACATCAACAGATTCTTCAGTAAAGAAACATGACTACAAAAAGGACAAGAAATGAAAAAAACAAACCAAAGCAACAAAAAGAAACTTCTAAACAGTGATGAGGAAGACTTTCTCGAAAAAGAACACAAATCATGTGATACTCAAGTCTCAAATATTTCACTAACTTTAACTAAACATTTAATGTTTATCACCAAAAAAAAAAAAAAAGAATAAATAAAAATAAAATAAAATAAAATAAAGATAAAAAATAATAATAATACTAGGAGTATATTTAAATGGCGTGTGTTAAAATGTCATCTAATTAAGAGCCATTAGTTTTACCAAAATATAAAACGTAATCTTCAAAGAATAAATAAATAAATAAATAAAACAAAATAATAAAAATAATAATAATTACTCAACAAAGTATACAGGTGGCCCTAGTAATTTGCTACACTAATATGTTTTAAATACTTAGGATAGGCTAGTATGTTCTAGATAAGCTTTGCTGGGCATCCAAAAATGTGCCACTTGAAGATCTTGCTAAATATGAGATCTGCCACCTGTAAAGAAAATCATTAAGCGATGAGTTGGCTTAGGGGTCTTAGCATTTGTGCAAGTATATAAAGAGGGGAGAGGTGATAAGCGTAGGCCACACAAAAACAGGGAGAAAAGAAAGTGGAGCAAAGAGGAACTCGGAGGGATTGGGAAGAGGAAACAGTAAGGGTTAATATTAAAGTGAGTTATATTATACCTTGAGTCACCATAACATATTTTACGAATATTTTGAGTTACCATGAATTATTTTATATAACTTATGTTTTATGGTTATATTAATATTTCAATTACGTGGATTATTTTCTGAACTCTATTTGCTTAAATTGAAATCCATGGATATGTTTATTTAAATTTTAGAAAATATTTGACAATGATTTTATAAACATTTATTTTGAATAAGTACCACCACGGAGGTCCCATGCCTTAGGGGACTTAAATAATTACTGGCCCTCTGAATTGTCACTTTTGTGACCCTCTGACAGTCCCATGCCTTGGGGGACTTAAATAATTTTGGCCCTCTGATTAGTCACTTCGTGACCCTCTATCTATCATGGATCCACTGACCATCTATTCTGTTCTGTACCGTGGTTATAAATATTTTGTTTATATGATTTTGTGTTATATATCTGTTATTAAAATAATTTATTCGAACCAAACTATTCATCGTTTAGCCTGAATAATTATCCATGATGATTTTATACTCTCATGCTCTCAGTATAATATTTCTCACTCTGCCATGTGTTTATAGCTGTTAAAACCTCTTTCAGGAGAAGAAATTTAAAGAATGATGATTTTACCCTGTGGATCAGAACCTTAAATTTGATATGGATATCATGTTTTTTTTCTTGTAATCATTATCCGACTAATGTTATATCGTTACATAAATAATAATTTCCATGTACGCTTCCCTCTTTTATTTTATTCTGCTGCATTATTTAAATTAATTACTTGGAATTACTTTGAGGGATTTTAGGATTAGCTAGTTGCGATCCAGCCTTGGTCAACGGGATGGGTTGTGACAAATCAAAATCAAAATAAGAACAACAATAAAAAAAACAAAGAAAAGAAAGTAAGAACCACAAAAGCAACAAATTAAAGAAGTAGAAAGTTATGAACAAGAAGAAGAGAGTGATGAAGAAAAAGAAAAGACTGATGAAGAAGAAGAAGAAAAAGAAGGTGATGAACAAGAAGACACAAATGAAGAAGGCCAACAACAACAAGAAGAAGAAGAACAAACAAACCAACAAAAAGAAGTCAATGAACAAGAACTGACAGACCAACAATAACAACAACTTGAAGAAAAAGAACAAGCAAACCAACAAGAAGAAAAAGGGAAAGAACAACAAGAAGAAGAACTCCAAAAGAAATTTGACACATTTCATACACAAGGTAAACTCTTGTCTAATATTGAACCAAACTGCAAAATTTAATTAAACTAACCAAAACAAAATGCAACATTTTTATAGATAATGACCAAGCACAAACATCAACCTAAGAGGACGACAAGGACAAACTCATAGCATCCATGAGAGTACAAATGTAAGAAATGGAACAAAAATTCATGGTTGAATTGCGTAGAAAGGAAGAGGAGTTGAAGGCAATGTTCGCCAAAAAAACTAGAAGCACAGTTCCAAAGAAAAAATAACATCATCAAGAACAAGCAGGAAAAAGTCCTCAACAAAGATCAATGGTTAAGAGAATCAAACAAAAATCAAGAAAAGGAGCACATAAGCCAGATTTTGAATATCAACTAATGGCAAAAGCCAAAGAAAATCTGCAGAAATAAGATGACAAAGAAGATATAAGGAACGAGATTGAAGCTGCTGCTAATGTACCCAATCCAAAAGTGGGTACTAATGAAGAAAAAAAGAAAGAGAATGAAAAGACAAAAGAAGAAATCGAAACAAAGAAAGAACCTGCTGCTGAACCCGAGCCAAAAAAGGGTACTGATGAAGGAAAAGAGCAGGGGAAAGAAAAGACTAAAGAAGAAATCGGCCAAGAGAAAGAAGTTGCTAATGAACCCAAACCAAAAGAGTATGCCAATCAAGGGAAGATACAAGTTCAAGTAGCTCTTGATTTGAAAAGTGATGATGACTTCAAGGAAGAACCAATCCATAACAAGCCACTCGCCCTTTCATTCCTCAAAACAAACAAGGTTTAGCATAGCCTATCCCCAAAAGACCAAAACCAAATTCAACTCATCAACAACACACAATCAACTGCTTATATCTGGTCTGGCAATGAACATGAAAATTGCATATACTTTTTACATATATGTAGATTGTGCAACAAGGAAGCCTTATATGGAAATGTAGGTCTTAAATTTCATAATTTTACAATTTCTGCTCATGTTTAATAACCTATTCCACAAACCTAACATATTCTCATATATAACATGTTTCAGGTCATTGATGCCTTCGCAGAAATGAAATTGGCACTCCAATCATCAATTGAAGAATTTGAGAAACATGATCTACCATTTGAAAGAAATCCATACGCAGGAAGATCTTATCTTTTCTCAACACTCATCAATGTAAGCAAAACTATTAACATACCTTTCAATATTATTCAAACTGCAAGATTTTCTACTTTCTTAACATGTCTTACTACATACTTTTATAACATATTTCAAACATTTATAAATTACAGACTCCACTACAAAACCAAGATCAGGCACTAAGAGAAAAAATGATGGACAACCATTTTTTAAAAGCAATGAAAAACAGATATATCCATTTCCTAATCAACCACGACAACCATAAGACCATTATGATCTTTGACAATGCTGATGGGATATAGAGACACTATAACTTTTTAAGGCCAGTAAAAGGATGTCACAACAAGCACTTTGAAATTGCAAAGGAAATTGTAAGTTAAATAAAATTTCCTACTTAGTTCCATTCCTTTCAAAACATTTAAGCATATCACTATAACTAACAAAAACACCCACTGACTCTTTTGTAGCAACAACATCAACTGAGATGGAATAAAACATTATTCAGCAATGAAGGAAACATGTTATCATCTCAAGAGTGCAAGACAGTAATTGTATCAATTGAGGAATGCCCACAACAAACCCCATACTCGTAAGATACAAACTCAATAACTAATGTTTCAATATGTTAAAATTTTCAATTTTACCTAACTAATTCACTTCATCTAAAACTTTGCAAGAATGATTGTGTAATCGCCGTCTGCAATGTTATCAACCAATATATCAACTGGCAACCTGTGCAGAAATCACTTCGACCAACTGAGTGGGTCAAATTTTGAGCAGAAATCATCAATCAATTCCTCAATGATAAGAATTGATCTTAAAACCTCGAACACTATTAAATGTTGATAAAACATACCAAACCATAGAAACAATGAACAAACTTCTTTACAATACAAATACTCATGTGAACATATTTTTGTACATTTTTTTTTTTTTATACATATGACAAGTACTTTTTTTGCTTTTGGTAATTGATCTTTTTGTGGTTATCATAGTGATAATGGTTGTTGTCACTTGTCATTGATGTTGTTGTTGCTCTTATTATTGTTATTATTCTTGTTGTTGTTCTTCATGTAGTTATTATTTTTGTTTGTGTTCTTGTGGTTATTATTGTCATCACGTTTGTGGTTGCATATAAATTCATACAGGACTGGTTGTTTTTAATTATTCTTAAAACTGTAAAATTATGCAGTTTCATGAGGTTATTTTTCATAATTTCTAAAACTACAAAATGGTGCAGTTTCATCACTCAAACAAAAATTATGCTACACAATTATGCAGTTTCATTATCGTGAATTGCCTTCCACGCATTATAACATGTATTTCCTACATAATTCTTGAAACTGCAAAATTATTCAATTTCATGACTCAAACAAATAGATGAACTACATTTCAAAATTGTCAATGAAACTATAAAATTATATAGTTTTGTCATTATAAACATTAAATAAATACATTTTGTAGTAAAACTGCAAGATTATACGGTTTCATTAAGAAATTTTCAAAAACTTTATCAACATTCCAAAAAATAAATCCAACCAACTCCACAAAAAAAAAAAAAAAAATGTTACAAAACAACTTCAATAACTAAAGAACACATCGAAAAAGAAAAAAAAATGCAACCAACTTTATTCATTACTTCCATAATATCAAGTATCATATTTTATTATCATAATTCCTTAATTTCAAATACAAATCCAAAGAATAGACTATGGCCTCAAATAACAGTCTTGCACGTCTTTTTATTATGATTCCCATATTTCAAGCACCTTCCACACTTGATTTGCTTCACATTCTCACCCCTGGAAGGTATCCTCTTCTTTTTGTTTCACCTGGGCTGCTTCTTCGTTATAGGAGGTTTGATAATCGAACTATCGGCACCATTAAAGTCAAATCTCTCACTTGAAGGCACTGAATAAACAGATTCCTTGTACGACTCTCTAAAACAATCCACACGAAAAAAAGAATCAATGAAATCATACACATCTTTACCACTACTATGCAAAGCATGCGCAACATGACAACAAGGAAAACTATTCAATTGCCATTCATGGCAAGAACAAGTCCGTCTACTAATATCAACATAAAAAGAAATAGAAGAATGAACCTCAAGCACAGTATCATTAGCAACAATCACATCTCAAGACTTAGCTAGCTTCAAAGAGTCCACCAACTTCTTTTCCATAACTGGACACAATTTGGTAGTCCATCTTTTAGATTCAGTTCTCCTATTAGACAATTGAGTCATGATTTGAACCCTAATCATATCAACCATACAAGTAATAGGCAACGCAAAGGCCCCACCAATCCAGTTATTGTAAGACTCAGCAGCATTAGATGATATCTCACCATATCGTTTCCATCTAAAAAATGCATTCGTCCGCTTATCATTTTGTAAACCATCTAACATACAATCAACTTTACCATTCCTAGCAATACGCCTCAATTTCTCCATATAATGTTGGAAAGAAACAATAGTTGGCGCATAAGCACATTTAACTAATATTTTCATCAAAGTCAGCTTATAGTTATTATGAAGTTCCACCAATTTGTCAATCAAATGGTTCAAGCAATATGCATGATGTGCATTGGGAAAAACCATGGAAAGAGCGTCTAGCAATCCATGTTGACGGTCGGACATAAAGGTTAATCTCCGGACTGAACCAACAGCTTTCAACAACTGACTTAAAAATCACATCCAATTATCTTGATTTTCAGCATCAACAATTGCAAAAGCTAAAGGAAATAGGCCTGAAAAAAAAAAAAAAAAAAAAAAAACTGCAAAAATTAGCAGACTCACAATACAATAACAGAAACCAAAATCCACCGACTACCAAAACACATTGACAAACCAAAACTATATTAACTGCAAATAAATATATACCTTGACTAGCATTGTTTGATGTTGCTGCAAGCAAATGCCCCTTGTAACGCCCCTTTAAGAATGTACCATCAACAAACAACAACGGACGACAAAATTGAAAGCCATACAAACATCCATGAAAATGCTACAAACAACCTTCGAAAACACCCACTACTTTCATCCACATTTAATTCAAACACACTTCCAGGATTTGTTCTCATACCCGTCTCAAGGTATCATCAAAGTTGGTCAAAAGAAAATGCAAAATCACCAAACAACCCACCTCTTGCCTTATTAACTCATAATCATGCAACTCGATAAGAAACATCTATACCATATTGCTTCTTCAACTTTTTTTTTAACTTCAATAGGATGAGTCAATGGATTATCACTAATATCATTATACACAATATCAGAGACAAGTTTAGAATCAACTATTTTGCTACAAGATCTACGAGTAACAACCCCATAAGTATGCATATTATCCAACTTCATAATAAAAAAAATACTAGAATTCATCAACATCCTTTCATGCACAAACCATGTGCAACTTGTAGACAACTTCATCATACATTCAGCAGTTACTCTTGTTACATCATTTTTCAAATAATTCACTACAAAACCACACTCAACTGCATACTTAGCCAAAGTAATGTGGAACGTTAGCACTCCACCGTCAAATTCTTGACCAACACTATGTATAATCCCCTTCCAACTAGCAGACAACAAAATTCTCTTTGGTTTTGGATAAAAACTAGGCAACAAACTACCAAAATATCATAATCGTTAATCAAAGAACTCTCACAAATTACAGAATCAATCTTAGAAGAATTATCATCAACATTCACAATTCTCCTATCGCCCCAACAACATGAGAACCACTAGAAGCTACCATTGACATCATATTCCCCAAATCATCATCACATTCAACAATATAATTAGAATATCCAGGAATAGAGAAAAACAAACAACAATTACCGACACTCAACTTCTTGAACTTCGCACATATTTTCTTAACAACTTCATGATAACTACATCCCTCACTAATCTTAATAGCAGTACAAAACTTACTGTATTTGCACATTAACATGAAACACTCCTCCATATTACAAATCACAAACCAGCAAACAGTTGTTCATAGATTCCAATTTGCAAAATTATACAGTTACAACATATCAGTATCAAAACTTCAGAATTCACAATTCCAAACTACAAATTCAAAACACATTACATTATACAATAAACAAAATAAAAAAAAATCAAAATCATTACACTATATCACATACAAAAATCACAAAATAAGTATCAAACAAATAAAATTTATCACAAAATAAAAAACTACAACAACATTGACGAGCACAAACTAGAGATCATATATATATACATATATGTATCGAGAGATAGAGACAGAGAGAGACACAGACACAGATACAGACACAGATACACACACACACACAGCGTACGCAGAGATCGCCTATACACAGAGATTCAGATCGTATAAAGAGATCGACCTCACAGAGAGAGATCAATCTCGATCACAGACAACCTCGCATAGGCAAGATCCACAATCTAATATTTGATTTTTCACACATACACACACACATACACACACATATATATCTAAAATCAAAGGGTAATACAGTCATTTAAAAAACAAAAAAATAAAAAATGGAACCTCCAGATACAAAACCTAAAAAATTGTGAACCTATTAGTCTATTAAAAATAGGGTAAATTACACTTACACCCTCTGAGGTTTATGTTTAATATATATCACCCCCTGACGTTTGGAAAATTACACTAACCCCCCCCGGTCATTATAATTATTTAGACGGAATGAAGACATTGAACTCATACACTCTCTCTCTTTTTGTTTTGCTTTGCTTTACTTTCTCTTTTTTTTCCCCTTTCCTTTACTTTTTTTTTTTTAAATGTAATTTCTTCTATTTTTTTACTAGAAGTTATTAACTTTTATATAAGTAGGGGGTTTATGAAATGAAACTATTAACCACAGGAGTGAGAATGTAATTTTCAAAACTTTAAGGAGTGAGTAGTAATTGAACCAAACATCAAGGATGTTAATGTAATTTACACTTAAAAATATAATGAAATTAGAAGAGAAATAGTTCCGCTACATAAGATTACATAATAATTTTCTCATTTTTTTGGATGTTATGGGCTCAATTAGCTGACCCAAAACAAAAGCTAGTCCACACCCTTGTGGTCCAACTAGACCCAATGGTAAGGTACTACTACACGTGGCACATAGGTACACTTCGGTTTATAATAAAAAAAATATATATAATTTTATATATGTTGAGTTATAATTAAAATTTAATAATTATAACAAAATAATTTAAAATTTTCATAAATTATAACTAAAATAAATTTATAAATAAAAAAAATTAACATAATTTAGGATACAATTCCCCACAAAATAGATTTTGAAACTTTCATTCTAACCGTTAAAATCAGTTGATATATGGCTTGTAGATACGATACGACGACCCAACACATGGTTCCCGGGGTTTCTCTCTCTCTCTCTCTCTCTCTCTCTTTCTCTCTCTCTCTCTTTCTGTAGGAATTGACGATGGCGAGTGTCCTCTCTCATCGCCTATTCTGCATTCAGTCTCTGCATCATCAATTCCAGTGTCTCTGCTACTCATCCAACCAACCTACCAAATCTTCACTTCTCTTTCAAAACCGTAATTGCTCTGTTCGTCTTCGAACAGTCCCCAAATCATCACCTCGTGACAGCCCTACCACTCCTCAAAAACCCATAACCCCAATTGAGATTCCGGACCCAAACCCGTCTTCGGATTCATCGTCGCTGAATTTAGCTTCTCCTCTTCTTCGTCGCTTAAGGTACATTTTTCTGTACAGTAATGGACATTTAATTGAGCTTTGTTTGATGTTACTGAGTTTTTGTTGGACTTTTTAGAGATGGGTTTAAGGTGGATGCGCTTGGATTGGAAATTTTGTCTATTGCATTGCCAGCTGCATTGGCTCTTGCTGCTGACCCAATTGCTTCGCTGGTCGATACCGCATTTGTTGGACATTTGGGTAATACTCAATTGGATTTTTTTTATGGTTGCTCTTATTGTAATTCATATTCCAATTTATAAAATTTCTAGTTTATGGCATCATTATGGTTGGACAATGCTGAACATTATAGATGTTGATGTAGATGATGACTAGCCCAAGTTTTACAAGAAAGATTGTTGCTTTTTTGGTATTATATCCCAGTTAGTTTAAATGAGCTTTGAACTTTCTTGCTCTTTGTTGTGTAGGATCGGTTGAATTGGCAGCCATAGGTGTATCAGTTTCAGTAGTCAATCTGGTGTCAAAATTGTTTAACGTTCCTTTGCTCAACGTCACAACATCATTTGTCGCTGAAGAGCAGGCATTGGTTGCCAAGAGTGATGATGAATCTAACCAAATTTACCAAGGTATTGTGATTGAAATTTCAAGAATATATTTGCTGAATTGTCTTGTTCATCTATCTAATGAAGGCTGTTGTTCCATTGCTGTTTGTTGAGATTTTGTGGCTGACCACCAGAGCAAGATATTCCTTCCTTCAGTATCAACTTCTTTAGCACTAGCTGCTGGCATTGGCATTGCAGAAGCTGTGGCACTTTCTGTTGGCTCAGGTTTCTTAATGAATACCATGGGTATACCTGTTGTACGTCTTACATAGCTAGTCATGGATTAAGTTTTTTACTGTAACTATCGTAATCCTATAAAGTGATGTGGAATTATAATTTATCCTTTACAAAAGTTACTTTGCATGAGGTTTAAGAACAGATATGCACACACGAACACACTAGATATCATCGCTCTATTACTTTCTATGACAATTTAAAGGGACAAAGCTCCATAGAGCTAAATTTTGTTTTACCATAGGTGGCATCATGCCTTCTAAATATTGTCCTTGATTTGGAATTGCAATTTTATACATGTTTTTTGGTGATTGAAGACTATTCATGTGTGTTCATTGAGGCTTGTTATGTTGCAGGATTCACCAATGCGTATACCAGCTGAGCAATTCCTTACCCTGAGGGCCTTTGGTGCTCCACCAATTGTAATTGCACTTGCTGCACAAGGCACTTTTCGACGATTTAAAGATACGAAGACGCCTTTGTATGCCGTTGGCAAGTATTACAACATGTTAATAATCTACTTATTGATTTGATTCTCTACCAAAAGTTACATGTTAATAAACTGCTTGGTCAGTCTATGACACATGCCTACTCTGGATTTTCAGTTGCTGGCAACTTATTGAATGCAATTTTAGATCCAATTTTGATCTTTCTCTTCGGTTTTGGCATTAGTGGTGCTGCAATTGCTACTATGATTTCTGAGTACGTCAATGATGTGGTAAAACTAATGCATATACTCAATATTTGTAGAATTCTATGACTTTTGAGTAATTTTTCTTCTCCTCATGGGTTTTCTTGTATTATTTCACATCAGATATTTGATTGCTTTTATCCTTCTGTGGAAGTTGAATGAGAAAGTATTACTTGTTTCTCCAAACATTGATGGGGGAAGAGTTGCTCGGTATCTAAAATCTGGTATGTATCTTGAAACCTTAGTATATGATGGTGGAGTTGACAATTGACTTTTGCTATTCCTCTAGCTCTTTGCATAATAATATGAACTGCCATTACTGACTAAAACAGGCAATTGCTAAAACTACGGTAAAGGTCAACTGACTGAAGTTCATAACGTGGCAGAAAAGATTAGAAAAAAGATTAAACATGATAACAAGTTTATGGCCAAACACTGATAGACAAGGGGTATGAGCACTGCTTTGGCATGCAAGAGTTACCAAAATGTCTATTACGTTTAACAAGGCACAAGGCCATCAACTTAGTTTATCACATCATGAATCCTTGCAATGATGTGATTATTGCATATGCTTTGTTTTAGCATGTTTTCTGCTTCAACCAGTCCAAAGAAACGTTGTCTTAGGTTTTTGATGTCTATATGTTGAGTCATTATTGTTCCCAAGTCAAATGCGGTTGTTAGTTTGAACCACAATGTGCCTATCACATATGTGAACACCATGATCACTGCTGATCTATATATGTTGGTGTAACAAGAGCTACAATATCCTCTTCAATCTTTTCTTTCATTTGTTTCTTATTATTTTCCCCCCCTTTCTTTTGGGTGAACAAGACATTAAGGGGGCTTGAGCCCTTGACACGAGGTTGAGAAACCGACCAAATACCGCTGGGCCTGTAAGGCTGATGGTAAAACTAGATTTTTTTTAATGCCACAGGATCTGTACCTGTAGATTATTTGTGATGCCATAAGTTATTTAAGATACAACCTTTGTCTTAAGTATGGAATCTGCTGACCTCGTTTTGCAGGTGGGCTTCTAATTGGCAGAACTTTAGCGGTGCTTGTGATCATGACACTAGCTACATCACTGGCAGTGAGAGAGGGCCCCATACCTATGGCTGGTCATCAGATCTGTTTACAAGTTTGGTTGGCTGTATCTTTACTTACTGATGCTATAGCGCTGGCTGGCCAGGTACACAATTTACGCTGTCTAAGCATTATGTTATTTCATATTCATACTCATCAAATTTGTCAAACTAGAATGGCCAAAAGAAACTTCTGAAAGGTTTCATAGCATCTCCTATTGGTCTTTGATAGAGCATTTGAATACTAAACGTTGGCTATATGATGAAGATGAGCCATCAATCAAATTGCTTGGCCTAACAGTTTGAGGGGTTCTCTTGGTTATTTCACAACTTGAAATCTAGGCTAGAAGAGCCATTCAAGGAATTGAGCTTCAAGTTCTATGATTACATTTTATCATCTAGTGACATATGACACTTTTGTTTCACAATCAGTTAAAACTGGCTTGGATGGAAGAGCATTTATGTTTAAAAGTTTTAAACCCATCTCATAAGGTCCAGGCAGTATTTGTGCTGCTTCCACATCTATTCTTTTGGGTCATTATCACTCGTATATGTTCAAATATGCCGAATGTGTTAATGGTTTTTCTTTTTCTTCCACCACTGTTTCAATGTTTTTCTCACAGGCTCTTCTTGCCGGTCGTTACTCCCGAGGAGATTATGGTCAAGCACGCCAAGTGGTTTACAAAGTTTTACAGGTTAGCTCTTTATCTACCTTGTGTGTTATTTGTCATGGTATCTTGGCTTCCATGTTTATGGTGAGACAGCACATAACATATCAAGTGTATTTTTACTTTCATTTGAATCCATCAGGTTGGTTTAATAACAGGAGTTGCCTTGGCTGTTACCTTGTTCCTTGGGTTCGTGTCACTCTCTTACTTATTTAGCACCGATTTAGAAGTTCTGCAAATTGCATGGTCTGGTATCTTGGTAAGAAACTACTTGTTTTGGTCTTCCTTTATTGAAGATCTTCGTGTCTTCTAGATAGAATCTCACAGGGATCTACCAGTGAAAAACCAGTGTTTTCCTTCTTTGTGTGTTCTTGCTATTGAATGCATTAATTTCTGTAATTATATTTTGGGATTTGCATCACTATTTTCGATACCTGTAGCTTGTTGCAAGTTAGACATGCTACTAGTAATGAAATATGGGATTGTTATTGTTGGCAGTTTGTTGCTGGATCTCAGCCAATTAATGCTCTTGCTTTTGTTCTTGATGGGCTCTACTACGGAGTTTCAGACTTTGGATATGCAGCATACTCAATGGTACTTGTTTCTGCCTATGTATAAAATACTTCCATTATTTCACTTTATCTATTTCTTCCACAGCTTATTATGTGGGTTAAGCAGGTGCTGGTTGGAATTGTCTCTTCGGTGTTCTTACTTGTTGCTGCCCCGGTATTTGGTCTTGCTGGAATCTGGGCAGGGTTGTTTCTGTTTATGACTTTGCGTGTTGCAGCAGGAATCTGGAGGTAAAATCCTTCTAATTTTCGTTCTTTTTAAATTAAAAAGGATCATATCATTGGATTGTTAGCTCATTTGATGGTGCAATAGGCCTCTAAGAACATATAGGGCTAGACCTTTGTGATGATCACCCACATTTAGATGTGATATGGCCCTAAAAAAAGGATTGGTTTTCCCTCCGCTAATGATTTTTCTTTAGTTTTTCATGTCTGAATGTCTAAGTTGATTGGTTTAGTTTTTGGGTTGAAAATTTAGCCCTAAACCTGGATGCTTTTAACATAATGCATCTGACCTTACTAAATGATAAAAGTGTTTCTTCTGTTTATCTTTTTCGAATCCCAGATTAGGAACGAAAAGCGGACCTTGGAAATTGGTTTGGTCTGAGATAGAGCAGGAAAATGCCTGAGCTCGTGCATAAGTTCCAAGTTCCATATTTTCCCCCCCTGTGCATAATGATGAATTCAATCAATTTGCGGGCCATGCCACAACAAACAGTCCATATACTATTCAGATCACACCACTGACATACATCAACACCAGAGACACAAGTTTATTTTGGGATGCAATTTCTCTTGCCAAATACTTTCTTGGAGCCAGTAAATTTTACTGGTGAGAATGGTTTTCAGTTGGCAGCAAATCAGTTATTACTAGTGTGGAAAACATACAGACAATGAAATATTCAATGAAGACAAC
Organism: Camellia granthamiana; assembly: GCA_036172215.1. Classification (NCBI taxonomy): domain Eukaryota; kingdom Viridiplantae; phylum Streptophyta; class Magnoliopsida; order Ericales; family Theaceae; genus Camellia; species Camellia granthamiana. The sequence goes on along the minus strand of CM069905.1, from coordinate 4,466,190 downwards.
AGGGGATGTAACGGTTACAGAGGCAAAGATGTTTCGCTTTCCAGACTTCTCATTCAGTAGAACTGCCACAGGGTTGTAGACTCGCTGGAGCTCTATTTAGATACAAGTGGAGGATACAATTTGGATTGCATTATGAATGAATGGTGTGGATTCTGGAGTTGTAACTGCATGCCTAATGTAAACATATTTGTTGATATGATTCATAGTCTTGTTTATACAATCAGATTAAAGCATAATTTGATTGGAGTGTTATTTTTTGTACATCTGATCTTCTCAGCAAGTAAAGAGATACAGCCAACCAAAATTGGAAAATTACATCGATAAAACCATAATTTACAAATGGAAAAACCTTAGACTGAAATTCTCTTACTTCATGAACACAAATGAAAATGTGCAGCTTTTCGACTTTGCTATATGATGAGGTTCTAGTGTACGTAGTTTTCTGTACCCTCTGAATTTCCCGGCGGCTTGGTGTCCGCTTTATGCAACTCACACACAACTCACACACGACATCGTGAGGCCTTTCCCATTGTGACTGGTTCTTACTAGAAAACCCATATTAACCGGTATCATAGTTTCCCTCTTGCTGTAATTCAGGGTTATGAGTAACAGAAGTTCCAGAAGGCTTGAAATCAAACATTTCTTCTGTTATCGTATCATAATTATACTCGTAATTTTGTGTTTCATACTTTTGAAGCTGTAAATTACCCATGTATTCACTTTGCTCTGCCTTCTCCAAAAGGTGATAAAGATTGGATTGTGTTCGATTCAGGAAATGACCATCACTCAATAACTCATTGTTATCCGTGTCAGTTGGCCCAGGAGACTGAATCTCAATTTCATCTTCCATTAACAAGGTCTCCAAGGAATCAAGTTGACCTTGGTACCCCAAAGGCTCATCAAAAGAGCCAAATTGATCTTGTCTGAACACAAAGTCATCACTGCTAATATCCCCAAAAGGTTGGTTTGTTGTTTCTGTTTCTTTTTTCAATTCTTTCAAGTCTTTCAAGCCATCATCTTTGTGATTGTAGTGACTAACACTACATGAATAGCTAGCTTCTGCAATTTTTTCTTTCTCTACTTCACTTTTGCTCGGTGACACTACTTCAATGCTATTGAAATGCTCACTCTGACTAACCTTTGGTTCCTCTGTAATCAGATACAATTGATCATTACAAAAGTCCAACGGCATTTTATGGTAGTTGGGAAAGTTGAGTATAGCAGCAGAGCCATACATAGCCATTGCAGCCTCATCATAAGCATGAGCAGCATCAACAGATGCAGAAAAAGTCCCAAGCCAGAGTCGATTCGCCTTCTTCCTCAGTTGACAGCTATCATAAATGGGTTCACGAATCTCAGCAACCCATTTCCCCCAAGTTCTCTGCCTAACTCCTCTATACATGCAGCCCGGATTCTCTGTCCCTCCTTTCCCTTGCATACAACCCCTTTTCAATCCCTTGGAAGGACCCTTTCTTCTCCGGTTGAGTCCGATTTCCTTGGTGGAATCAATTTGGATTTGGCTGTGATAGTTCTTCCACATGAGCAGTCTCTCCTCTATGGAGTCTGAACCATTTTGCCTCTTTCTCAATCTCCTGTTCTCAAAACCATACATGGGTTATAAAAGACTCTGATTATGGCCTTGTTCGGTCAACTTATTGAGCTGCTTACACTTTTTTTTTTTTTTTGAAAATTTATGTCATGAGCGTTTAGTACAATTTCTTTAGTACAGTTTCTGCTTATACTGTATGAGAAAGAAATAGCTTAAATAATTTAGAAAAAAATAATAATTATCCAAAAACGGGGAGGGATGCTTTGGTTTCTACTTTATATCATCTGTAAGAACTATCAGAAAATAGATACCAAGCTTGTGTTTTGAGCTTTTTCAAAGTGCTTTCAATTCTGCACTACAAATCCTAGTTATACATGTCTTTTTAGTACTAAAATAAAGATAAAGCATGAAGAAACTCACCCATCAATATTCTCAGACGACATGCGATTTCCAAAATATTTTCTTGTTTTTGTGTCCTTTTTGATCAGTTCTTTTTTCTTCTTCTGATCTTTGAGTTCTTTTGCTCTTGAGCTTGTTCTTTGTTTGTATGATGACCTTATCAATGGTGTTGTAGGATTTCTTTTCCCTGTGCTCTCTTTGAATCTTCTTTGTGCTCCCAAGTGGTTTGAATGTTTTTCAACTTTCTTTTCCAGGGGTGGACTCGTGGTAGTGGGTGTTTGGTTTGTTGTTTTTGGTGGTTTTGGGGGATGAAGTAACCTTACTTAAAAGAAAAGATGTAACCTCAGGGTAAAGGACAGATATTTCAAGCTGTACATGTTTAGGAAAATGATGAATTTAAGGGTTGGTTTGGTTGGGATAAGGATTTGTTTTTTGATTTTTTTGATTTTTTAATTTTTTTAATTTGGACTTAAAAAATCTCATTTGAGATAGATTTTTTTTTAAAAATTTTTATGAGAAAAAAATTAAATAATTATGGTTTAGATGTAATATTTTATCTTATTAAATTAAAAAAATTATTTTTATTTTTTTGTAACTATTTTAACTAAATTTGTTCAAAATACAAAATCAATTGATTTAAAACTATGGGACACATGTGTATTAATTTCTATATAAAATTATAATTTTTTTTTATTTCAAATCAATCAAAATTTATGTTTCGTCCACACATTTTGAGTTAAAAAAATTATTTTACATTTTTTACCTTCTTATTTTAAAACACTCACAACACTTAAATTATGACTTAAATTTTTCTATTTTAAAATTTTATCATAATTTAATGACAGATGGATATAATGAGAACCAATTTTTATTTGAAGCTTTTTTATATTTTTAAAGAAAACAGATTTTTTGGGTGGACAAAAGAAAACAGATATTTACTATGATATGGCATATTCATTTGTTTTTGAAATCTTTCCACGGCCATTATTTTGACACCTTGGAGGAAAATATTTTGGTGGGCCACTATGGCATAAGGTTTCATTGGGCTTGTTTGGTTGATGTTTCTGAAAAAAATTTCAGAAATTTTCTCTACAAACAAATTTCAGAAATTTTCTCTACCAAACAAATTTTCCCAAAAAAATTTCCCAAAACACACAAACCAAACAACTTTTCCAAACAAATCTCTCTCACACACACATCAAATCAATCACTTTTTCCAAAACTCTCTCTCAAAACAATTTTCCAAAACAAATTTCCCAAAACACCAAACCAAACATGTTTTCGTACTTTTTTTTTTCCAAAACATGAAACACAAACCAAACAAGCCCATTAACTCTTTACATGGCCAATATTTTGACACGTGGAGGCAAAGATTTTCGTGAGCCGACTTGGCGCCAGGTCAACGTTTGCTTGAAGAAAAATGTTAGGTTATAAATGTTTTATCAAATATCTCACATTATGTGTAAAATTTATATTATGAGAGTTTTATGTGGATTTTATATGTATGTGAGATATTTAATAAAATATTTGAGATCTCTAATATTACTCTTACTTAAGAATAAGAGTTGTCTTTTCTTTATTTTATTTAGAGTTACCTACGAGTGGTACTATTATCACCCCAAGAATTAATTGAGACCCCTATTTATAATTTTTGGAACATTAAAAATTTCTTTGGACCCCCCAAAATAAATACCAAAATTATCCTTAAACATTCCACCCAATTAAATGTACACCCTCACACTCCAAAAAAAAAATCTCTATTCCAAAAAAACCCTAACAAAACCTTATCATTTTCAAGCCAACGACCAAGAAAAACAAGAAGAAGTGTAACTCTGTGACTCTGGTATGCTATGTCTCTTTCTCTCAGCCGATTATGGCCAGAAAGATAGATCTCTGGCGTATTTATCTGCCTCTTCCTTTTTCTCTCTCATGTCTACTGCTGTTATTTTGTGGTCAATACTTAGGAAGTTTTAAGAATTTTAACCATTCAAATTGTTAACAAATTTCCATGTTTGGACCTACATTCCCAAACAAATAAGCTATGTTTGGGAATGTATTCCTGAACAAATCAGTAATGTTCGGACCTGTATTCCCGAACTTGGAAAAATTAGAACTTTTGGGAGGTCCGAATAATAAATGTTCAGTTACCGGTTTTCGAACAAATAAACAATGTTCGGGCCTGTGTTCTTGAATTTTGATCATATGTTCAGGAGTTCAGTTCTAAAAAAATAACGAACAGGTTTTAATATTTCTGTCATTTTTTTAAAGAAACTTACCCTTACAAGATCAACCTCCTCTATGCTAACAACATCAAAGTTATGAACCTCCTTTAAGCTTTTATTGTTGTACTCCTCTCGTTTTATAGAGTTGTGGTTGTCAGAAAAACTTCCACTCATTGTTATTGCCGGAGAAGTTTAGGTAATCAAATGGTTGTCATTGTTACGGTCGGAATATTGCCGCCAAAGAGTTTTTAAGGTTTTGAGGGTAGGTAAGTTTTGAAGGTGGGATTTGGAGAAGTTGAATGTGTAGTGATATAAGTGGGTGCTCTCATAAACTCTAATTCATCATGTAGTGGATGTGTAGGTTTAATTGTGAATGGGGTGTCCCAATATTAATAATGTCCTTTGTAGTAATTTTTTGTGAGATTATTATTGTAACAAATAAAAAAATTTAAAAATTAGAGGGTCCAAAATAATTCATAGGGTGCTAATAGCAGCACTCTTACTTACACTGAGCTCTTAGTAAATATCCATTTTACTCGCTTTATTTATGAATTTGTATATTTTAATTGTTTTAATTATAAAAATTTATCACTTTTATCTTTATATACCCTTTTCAAATCACATTTAAAAAAATATATATTTGTATAATTTTCTTAATTGAAAAAGTTTATATGTACAAATTCATAAATAAATAGAATAAATTGATATTTGTTGATGGTTATTAACCCTTTAATTTATTTATGGTGATTTGGCCCAATTCATATACAAATTTCACTTGAACCTAGTAATTTTACGACATTTCCATAGTGTGTCCTTTCACATTGAGCATATCCATACATAGTATATGCCCACCAACCAAGAAAGCATTTTTTTATTAACCAATTACATTGGTGGTGTCTATTATTTGGATAAGGAAAATGAGTGGGAGCACTAATTAGTGCTATCACTAATGATGTGGCAGTGGGTGGGACCCACTGTCACAATGTTTTTGTGTCTTGTATTTTTTATTTTTTTTTAAAAAAAAGTGAGTGCCAACTCATTAGTGATGCTTTAGAGTACCACTTTTAGTGGGATGTAGCATTGTTGTTTGGATAAAGTCTCTGTTCTCTATTCAATAATTATCATTGTCAATTTCAGCGTACATACCAACTTTTCAATTAAAGACGAGAACATATACAAACCCTCGGGCGAAGATGAACAAGACCAGAAAAAGGCCAATACGGCCAAGTTTGGGAACACCTCAAAAAGTCAAAAAGTTAAAAAGTTACTCAAAAATTTAAAAAGTTATCACTATTCACCAAAAGTCAACAATTACGGCTGCACAACTCCCAATTCTAATTTTCCCCTACAAACCAATTTTTACAATTTTTTATTACACATTTTTTCATAAAAAGTCAAAAAGTTAACCCAAACATTCATATTTTCAACCTCAACTTTTTAGTCTAAAAAGACAAAAAGTACACTTATTTAAGACACCCCAAACAACCCCTAAATAGAACACAATCCAAATACGGGCAGAGCTAAGCCGCCACCATCTTAAGAACCACCAGAAGCACCAAGCAGTTGTGTAGATGTTAGATTTTTGACAATTGAAGCTGCAAGATTTTGATTTGACACTTTCTTTTCAGATACATCTAGAAAAAAAAAATGACAACATAGTTAGTAAGAGGGTATAAAACTGAAACATAAGTGAGAGGGGAGATTTACACCGTTTAGTACGGCCGAGCTACGGTAGCGCGAGCCGTAACAGATCTCACGGCGCCGCGCTATCTCCTCTACTAACACAGCCCGTGGATTTGTTTTGCACGGTCAAAGAGATCGTCCAACCAGGCATGAACTAAGGCCTGACCGAGCTGTGGCTAGGTAGACATTTGGCAGAGCACGTAGTGGCGTGTGGCAACCGAGCTAAGGGCCCGGGCTAGACTAAGGATGCGACGAGACTCGGCATGCCTCTAGCCGGTCAGCCGAGATAGATTGACTTCGGGGCAACCGAGAATGAAGGAAGAACGGGGGGAGACCGGCATGCCTCGCAGCCGGTTAGCCAGGATGTACCGGTCGAGAACAGCTCGGCCATGACAATCGGATATTTGCTCCTTTGCCAAGGGACAGGTCGGCGGTTCATAGCTCGGTTGTGCGCTTGCGGAGGCAATCCTCCACAAGGGATAGGCCGGTCGTGGTACTCCGGTTAAGTATGCCACCTGGGCCAATGGCGTGAGGGAGAGGAAATCTGCTCCAGGCACGCGTCAATGCCATTTGGCAGTTCTGGATGTACTGGTTGGAGGACTGAACCTTTACACGCGTAAGGTGGTGAGAGGCGAGCACTGCCACCTGTCCAGGGAAGGACAGCAGAGGAAGTACGCGCACAATCCTGAGGCTGCATGGCCAGCCTAGAAATAGGAGTGGGAGGGTGAACTTTGGAGGTAAGTAACTTAAAGCAATTTGCGCCATCTAAAACACACACACTCTCTCTAACAGCCTTCTTCTTCCTCAGGTGATCTGACTTGATCGTCGGAGGGTCTATCCGGCAAACCACCGCCGGCAGCTCACCGTTTCTGTGTTGCCAGGTTAGACGCCGTCACGAGAAGCTTGGAGTCCAAGGAGTACGGAAAGCAGAGGATATTTCGGTCCCGTACAATAAGTTACAGAAAATTATAAAATTTATTCATTCATATTCTATAACATATCTAGTTTATTAACATGTTGGTTTTTACCAGTACGTGACCTCTAGCGAGGTGTTAAATGAAAATTGAGTAAATTGTCTCTTATTTAAAATTCAACAATTTTGTCTACGTACTCAGTATCAGAACATCCAGTCCCTAGTGAAGAACAAGCTTGAACAACCACCATGAAAGATCAAGGAAAATCTCTACAGCTATCTTAAGGCAGCATATCCCGTGAAAAACAGGCACTCTATGGGTATGTATTAGCTAAGGTAAGCCCTCCAAGCATGTTATTTCCCAAAGAAATCGAGTTAAATACCATAATATCAGCTATGGAACCAGTAAGAGATGGAAGCAAAAAAAGAAGCTTTACTACATCCATAAAAAGAATACCATAGATTCAATGACAGTGCATGACATGAATACAAGCAAAATCAAATGAAGAAGAACAATTTGCAGCAATAGCACTTAGTCAAGATGCTTTTGCCATTACCATTACTATCACTCCTGGAGAAAAGCTTTAGACTAGGAAAAAGAAGATTTTATGGATAATGAAAGGTAAAAATACCTTGGATAGAATATAAAGACGCAAGTATTAAGAATATATGGTCTGAAAACCCTTCCTCTCACACAAGGTATTGTAACTCAATAAAATGAAAAGTTGGTATAACGGGAAGACCTAAGATAGAAATGCATGCTACACACTCATATATCAGACAAGGCTAATCAACAATTAGCACAACAAAGCTCAGTGTATCAAAGTAGTTGTTTGTCACATATAACAGAAGAAGGTGATTTTGCACACAAATTTATTACCTGATCCCAACTTATGAATTTGGAACGCCAAGGCCATGTTTGAATCATGAATTTTGATAAGAATTTGAAAAGTGCAAGGGAAAGGGAAAAACCTGCATTTTCTCTTTCCCTTTTCAAATCTTTATCCAAATTTATAATCCAAACATAGCCTAAAAAAAAAACAGTAGGACCAAGTAGGAGTCTATCCAAAAACACAACTATAGAGTAAAATCAAGCATCTTCCATGTCATTTATTTCAATCAAGCCAAGTTGAACCTGTACGAGGAGCAAATATGCGTCACTTTCCATACTCCTCGTGTCCAAGCTTCGCTTCTTTTCTAGTAACCTGAGAACACAAAATGGTGAGCTACTAGGCGGTGTGCTACCAGAAAAACCCTCCGACGGTCAAGTTAGCACATTAAGAGAGAAGAAGAAGAAAGAGACAAAAGGGTAGGTAGCTCTAATCACCAGATGTTCCAGACCTGTGCATGGATACGCAACACCGTTTATATAGTTTTTGCGAGTTCCTCTCTGTCTGTCCTCCTCCTGACGCATGGATATGTTTCCCTCGTACCTTCTTCCACGTGTAAGGGCAAATATTGCCAAACACCGAATGTCAATACCGCCCAACGGTATTGACATGTAGGGACAGCAAAATCTCTCTCCAACAATCAAATTATGCTACATAGCACACCTTACCGAGCTATACCAAGTGCGATACCACAATCCTCCTTTAGGGCCGCGCTATATACTCGGTCTCATCGAACAAACCCATTCACGATTCCAGCCGAGCTCCGTAATCCATAACGAGCTCCTGCATGGTCAAATCTGACCTTCTGGGGACGAACTTCGTCCTCCGGAAATGCACATCCTCAAACCGGGCTAGCCTCTTGCCGTTGACTTGTTCGGGCTGTGACTTCGGTCGTACGCTTGTCCTACGTCAGACCGCGTTTAGACCCCGGTGTGGCACGAGTCCTCATTTCGTTCGAGTAAAAACCTTGGCTAAGGTTCACACCAGCTCGGCCATTTCAGACCTTAAATTTCCCTCTCAATTGCCCCTTAATTTCGTCCGCGCTAGCGTGACTGGGATTACACTTATAGGCCGAGCTCGTTTTCCTGCTGGGTCATCCACTATTTCAGACCAATTTGCTATCTTCGACTGTGCTAATTCTCATGCTCGGTCCCATGACCTATCTAGTTAACGATTCAGCTTTTCAACCTGTCTTTTCAAGACTGGCATTGGTCTCGTCATGAACACGTGTCGTTCACCCATTGGCCCCGTACCGCCCATCTAGCTGTTCCACACCATCTCCTCATATTCAAATTTTGCCACCTATTCCCATTCTATACACATAACCTTTTCACTTCTCCTTCACCTTTCACTATTCACCTTCTTCATCATTGACGACTCAGAGCAACAGCGTGCCAACCTCCTAGTTTTTTACACTTCTTGCCCTATCCTCTTGGTGGATTTGGCGCTGTCGTGATCAGCAGAGACTTGCCAGTTGACAGAGACGCTGATTAAAATTTCTCTTCGTAAGTTCTTTGTACTTCCTTCTCTCATCATTTTTCTTCGAAATGACATGGTAATACCATGAAACATAAAGACAATAGGGTAGAATCAAACAAACTAGCGCTCTATTTGATCAATTGTACTGGAAAATCCTCGTATTTCTAATTTTTGACCATTGTTCATCGCTTTTTGAGATGAATAGGGGCAAATTTGGGTCGGACTAAGCAAAAAGTGTTATCTTGATCTAAAAATGCCAATTGACTGGGAAAACGTAGTGTTTAGTAACTTAGAGTAAAAAACCGAGCTACCAAATGCACTAGGTCGCACGACCGGGCTAATACCTGGTCCTTTTGAGCGTTCAAGCTTGGTTTCATTAAATCGTAAGGACTGAGCTGTAATCGCGCTCAATCTGACCGAGCTAAAATCAAGCACATTTGCACGACCGCGCTACCACTTACACTTGGTTTTTAACTGCAGAATCCTAGAAGACCAGGTACACCAACACCAGGGCTCTCAAAGACCGAGCAATCATTGGACATAACTTTGCCAAATTAATTCTGCCAAGCTAAACAAATCGGCCTCCCATGGGGCACTATCATTTCCTTGTAAACATGTCAGGTGCGCTGGTTGCGTTTCGAGAGGAGCACGGCGTCCCAACCGACGTACACTTAGAGCTCAATAAAGAGGACATAAACCCGTGGGTAGATTGGAGTCTTGCCTCTTTACTGTGCTAAGCATAGTCGAAGGGGGACTACGCTTTCCAGTGCAGCCCTTAATTTGTGAATTTCTAAGGCACACTGGACTAGCTCCCACATAAGTTTTCACCAATACATACCAAATCATAAACGAAGTAGCCGAGTTGAACCACCGGCTTGGTTTGAATCTGGGCCTGGCCGAAAGCTTGCGCCAATACACGCTTGGTCACATGGCAGACGAGTATAATTATTACTTGAAAATAAGGTCGGGCCAAGAACGTCTAGTAACCGGTACTCTAGACAAAGATATGTACGATAACGACTTCTTCTGGATCTCCGACAATTATGAGATCGCCGATGTGCTCGGTTGGTACATAAGCAAAGACTTTGGTAAATCATGTAAGTCGCGCTCCTTGACCGATCAATTTATCTAACTTTATCATTCTGTGCTAATCGACTTCTTTTTGCAGCCATTGAAGAGTTACAAGCCAACTATCTTCGTCGTAACGAAGAGGCGATTAGGGCCCTGCTAAGGTATCGACACCGAGATTTCCACGAGCTTCTCGGTTACGTGCCGAGTTATCGCTACTTAGCTCCTCGCAAAAGCAAAGTCACAGACTTTCTGTGAGCTCCTTCTCCACCACCAGATCCAACACTTCTAGACGTGCCCCTAATCAGATTGACCGAGGGACAAGAAATGGTGAAGAAGAGCCGAATCAAGAACCTTATCACCACCACCTTCACCGAGCTGCCGAGTAATCCACCACCTGTATCTACTGCCAGTCAGAGTTCAGGGACCATGATTGCCTTGGCTTCCACGGCTGCCCCGCACGTTGAACAACGCAGGGCTAGTAAACGGGCCCACTCGGCTGATTCGTCTGCCGAGCTCGTGGCCGAGCTAAGCACCAAACAGCCGGTGTAGAATGTTGAGCCGACACCTCCGTGGAAGCTCGAGTTCAAGCACTGGAGTACAGAGATCCCGGCTAACGCTTCAGTTAAAGGAGATAAGGAGCATATTTTGGCTTTTGATTTGTCAAAAGCGTTTCTACTGTCGAGCAATGTGACCGGGAGCGATCATGTTCCTAACACCCGACTCGTAAAATCTGCAGTCAAGTCTATGACTAGGGTATGATTCGAAATTTCGTCAAGTCTTTGCTCGGTTGATTTCTTTGCATAGGCTAACTTTCCTCTGATTTTTTGCAAGCTATCCAAAAATAACACCTTATTATGGACCGCGTTGTCAACTTACGTCATAAAGTGACCGAGTTGAATAACGCTGGCAAGAACGTTTTGGCCGAGCTTGGCTGAGCTAAGGCCTGGCTGAAATCGCCAACACCAACAACGCCAGGCTTTTTGGCCAGCTCGGTAGGGCCGAGCAGGAGAGGGATGCACTCCGTGCCGAGCTGGAGGAGTTAAAGAAAGCGAGGCAAAATGACATGGATAAGGCCAATAATCTCGGCTTCAGGGAGGCCAAGGAGAACTACATTAAACAGGTTGAAGCCACCAAGGACATTTTCTTCAAGTTCGGTTGGAAGGCAGCCTATAAAAAACTCGACTAAGGATCTGAAACCGAGGTGTTCACCTTTCCTCTCCCCGCTTTCCTGCCGGTCTATATGGTGCCTTACACAAACGACGTCTTCAACTAGTTACAAAATGAGGTCGAGGAAGAAGCCGGCGAAGAGGCTGAGGAAGGACGTAGTCAAAAGGAGATCGGCCAAAAGGAGGTCGATGACAAAGAAGGGATTGCCGTGGTCGACCTGGAAACCGCCTCAAATGGAGTCAGAGACGAATTCGCCGACCTCTCCCCCTTAGTCTAGTTTTCAATTCTCTGTCTTTTTTGTTTTGAACTTTTGTAACCGGGGCTGGTTGCCCCAACTCTTGTACTTGCAATCTCAATCAATGAAAATTTTTATGATTTTTGTTACTTGCAATTACATTGTGTTCCTTCTTTGCAACTGTGCAATATTCTTTGAACAAAGCATACACTCCATTAGCTGGGCAAAACACCTCAGTTGAAAGCTTTGAGTTGAACAATTCATCAACTCTTTTAGCCGGGTAGAATACCTCGGCTAGAAGTTTTGAGTTGAACAATTCAACAATTCTTTCAGCCGGGCAAAATCACCTCGGCTAAAAGCTTTGAATTGGACAATTCAACAATGCTTTCAGCTGGGCAAATTCTTCTCGGCTAAAAGCTTTGAGTTGAAAAATTCATCAACTCTTTTAGCCGGGCAAATTCTCCACGGCTAAAATATTGAGTTAAATAATTCATCAACTCTCTTAGCCGGGCAAATTCTCCACGGCTAAAATCTTAAGTTGAACAATTCATCAACTCTTTTAATCTGGCAAAATACCTCAGCTACAAGTTTTGAATTGAACAATTCAGCCATTCTTTCAACTGGGCAAAATCACCTCAACTAAAAGCTTTGAGTTGAACAATTCATCAACTTTTTTAGCCGGGTAAATTCCGCTCGGCTACAAGTACTGGGTTGAACTATTCATCAACTCTTTCGGCCGGGAAAAATCACCTCGGCTGGGAGACCATTGCCCCCTGTCCACAGCAGTCCACAAATCATGACAAAATTTCTAAGTATAGAATTCGAATTCATTTCCTTTGTATACACATTTTATAAATCCTTGATGTAGTTGAAAGAATTACATTAAAGAGTAGTGGGGTATGATTGCCTCCCACAAAAATTACATTGAAAGTTTAAACTAAAAATAATGTGGGTGTTTGGGAAGTGGCTATTTTAGAGGCTTTTTGGTCTTTTGGCTATTTTAGTAGGGTATTTTAATTTTTGTGTTTGGGAAGATGGGATGGATTTTTATTTGAGTTGGTGTATTGAAAAATGTGTTGAAATGATGTTTGAAATTAAAATGACAAATTTGTTCCTAACCTCACATTTTTCAAAATTAATCTAAAGGGGCAAAATTATAATTTACCAACCTGTCACTGTGACAGTGGTAGGCTGTGCCTACATTGTCACAATGACAGCCCACTGCCGTCCTATTTTTTATATTTTTTATTTTTAAACCATTGGTTTAGAGGCTTTTAGGCTTGTTTTTTTTGTTTTTGTTTTTGAGGCTATTTTAGCCTTAAAGTTAGGTTCCCAAACACCCCTAATATAATTTCAAATTGGCTGCATTTCAAGGCCGAGGAATGGCTTTACCGTCCAGATCCTCTAGGTGGTACGCCCCTTTGCCCACCAGACCAGTTATCTTGTAAGGCCCTTCCCAATTTGTCCCTAGCTTTCCTACGCTTGGCACTAAAGTGTTACCCATCACCTTCCTTAAAACCCAATCCCTAACCTTGAATTGTCTGGGGTGAACTGTTTTGTTATACTTCTTAGACAGTTTTTGGTGGTATGCTGCGACATGAATCAGTGCATTTTCTTAGCATTCTTCTGCGAGGTCCAACTCTAGGGCGATGGCTTCGGCGTGCAAGTTTGGCTCAAAGTTTTCACTATGGATGGTGGGCATGCTGATCTTTAGTGGGATGAACGCCTTCATGCCATACGTTAAAGTGAAAGGCATCTTCCCGGTGGAGCGTCTCAGTGTTGTTCGGTAAGCCTAGAGGACATTCGAAAACTCTTCAGTCTATTTTTCTTTGGCCTTTTCTAGCCTCTTCTTCAACCTATCCAGAATGGTCTTGTTTGACACCTCGGCTTGACCATTCGATTGGGGATAGGCCAGTGTTGAGTTGTAAAATTCTATCTTTAGTTCCTCGTAGAATCCTCTGAACAACTTTTCGTCAAATTGGGTGCCATTGTCGGAGATTAAAGCCTTGGGGACTCCAAACTGCGTTATCACGTTCTGCCAGACAAATTTCTTCACATTCTTTTCTTTAATTGTTGCAAGCGGCTCAGCCTCGACCCATTTGGTGAAGTTGTCTGTCTTCGCTATGAAAAACTTGCGGTTGCCTGGTACAGTAGGGAGTGATCCCACAATGTCGAGCCCCCACATTGCGAACGACCAAGGACTTGTGAGAAGAAAAAGCTCTCTAGCCGGTTGATGAATTTGATGGGCAAATTTTTGGCACTTCTCGCATTTTCTCACATATTTCTGTGTGTCTGCCTGCATGCACGACCACCAGTATCCTTACGAGATAGCACGGTAGGCTAGAGATCTTCTGCCGATGTAACTCTCACACATCCCTTCATGGATTTCGAAAAAAAAAGCATTGACTCTGCTTGGATGGACGCACTTGAGGTATGGACTGGTAAAGGACCTCTTATACAAAACGCCAAATAGAGAGAGCCAAAACCGTTCAGACTTGACTCGGACTTTGTTTGCCGTTTTCTTGTCAGTCGGCAGGATTCTTTCTTTTAAGAAAAGACTGATGTGGTGTATCCAAGAAGGATCTAGCTCAGCGCAGAGAACTTCCGTCTGCTCTGAGTCTTCTATGCTGGGTCTTAAGAGGAATTCAATCAGTAGAGGGTTAGGGGTTGATTTGTCTGCCATGGAAGCCAGATCGGCAGACTCATTTGCTCGGTTGTTGTCTTCTCGGCCGATTCACTGAACTCGTATGGCTTGAAACATTTTGACCTGCTCTTACCAGAGCTTGGTATTTGGCCATTCTGTCATCTTTGGCTTCATATTCCCCAGACACTTGGTTTACAACGAGTTGGGAGTTGCTGTAGACCATTAGCTCGGATGCTTGCAATCAGAGCGCGCTTTTCAATCCGACTAGCAGTGCTTCGTATTTGACCTCATTATTGGATACGGGAAACTTGAGTGCGATGGACTATTCGATTGTCAGCCCGTCTAGTGAGATCAAAACTATGCCTAGCCTGGCTCCATGTCTGTTTGAAGCGCCATCGATAAAAAGTTTCCACATTTCGCCTATAAAAAACTTCCAACATTCTGCGGGGTCTTGGGACTTTTAAAGGTTCAAGTGTTCTGAGTTGCTTGGCTGCTCAGTTATTTTCGCGTCAAGCTCGCCGTCGATGATTGCAACTTGCATGCCTTCATCCCCCCGATGCGGTGTTAGATCTAACATGTTGTCCTGTTATTCCTAAATCCATCAGCACATTGCCAGGTTGAGGTGGGCCTTCAAATGATAGGTCTGTGGTTGGGTGCGCAACTTTCGCGTCGCCCTCCATGTTCGGTTTGTTAACAGGATTGGCTTGGACCAGATTGGGAGTTAGCTGTGCAATTTCCGCCGTGCCCACCATTTTCAGCCCGATTGCATCGATAAGATCCACCGGGCAAACTAGGTGAATTCCAAGCGAGAATTTTACAACGAAGTCGGCCAATGTTTGTGCCTTGATGGCTGTTCGGGGTTAAAACTTGACGTCGAATTGTCCCAACTTGACTGCCCACTTCAGGATTCTACCGGAGAAGTCTGCCCACTCAAACAAGGCTTTTAAAGGGAACTCGGTCAGCACCACGATCGTGTGAGCATGAAAATAATGTGCTAACTTCCTTGAGGCCATCATTAGTGCTAAGGCGAGTTTTTTGAGCAGCAGATATCTTGACTCCGCCCGGAGCAGGGTTTTGCTCACGTAGAAGATCGGTAGGTGTTGTATGCCATTTACTCTTACCAACACCGCGCTGACCGCATGTTGGGAAACAGCCAAATAGAGGTACAACTCTTCGCCCTGCTTTAGTGTGACAAGAGATGAAGTAGAGGATAAGTATGTCTTGAGTTCGGCCAGCGCCTTGTCGCATTCTTTGTCCCATGAAAACTTTGACTTCAATGCTTGGAAGAAAATACGGTAACGATCAAATGAGCGGTATATAAATCAGTTAAGTGCGGCTGCCATCCCGATAAGATGTTGCACGTCCTTTGCTGAGTTGGGCAACTTTAATTCTTGTATGGCTTTGATTTGAGAGGGATCCGCCTCAATTCCACGGTTAGTGACCAAAAAACCCAAGAACTTCCGTGACCCCACGCCGAAGGCACAGTTTGATGCATTCAGACGCAACTTGTGTTGCTTGAGAATGGTGAACATCTCGGCCAAGTCAACTAAGTGGTTGGTTTCACATTTGCTCTTCACAACCATGTCGTCGATATAGGCTTCCGTGGTCCAGCCGAGCAAAGGAGCGAACATCTTCGTAACCATCCTCTGAAAGGTTACTCCGACATTCTTTAACCCGAAGGGCATAACTCTATAATAGAACAATCCTCGTGGGGTCGTGAAAGAAGTGATTTCTTGGTTGGGTTTATGCATGGCAATCTGGTGGTAGCCACGGTAGGCGTCCAGGAAACTGAGCCGATTGTGCTCGGCTGTTAGGTCCCCTAGTTGGTCAATTCTGGGCAAGGAGAAACTGTCTTTAGGACAAGCTCGGTTGACCGTCTTGTACTCGACACAAACTCGCCATTTTCCATTCTTCTTTAGCACAACAACCGTGTTGGAAACCCACCGTAGGTAATGTACTTCCCAGATAGCCTTTGCTTCAAGCAGGTTCTTCACCTCTTCTACCATTATCTCGGCGTGATGAAGCGTTGATCTCCGTGTTCTTTGAATGACCGGTCGGGTATCAGGGAAAACATTGAGTTGGTGGAAAATGAATTTTGCATCGACGTCAGGTATGTCATAAGGTTTCCGTGCAAACACTTCGATGTTTGTCACCAAGAAATTAACCATCTTAAATCGTTCTTAGGCGGTCAGGGTGGATCCTAGCAGGAAAAACTTCTTAGGATTGTTCTCGTTGATTCATACCTCTACCAAGTCCTCGACAGCCTTTTCCTAGACTCTAGTGCCCACATCATCCAGGACGCTTTGATTTTCTAGTCCTTCGATCATCTGCACGAAGCCTTTGGCCGCTCGGCTTCCATTTACAGCCACAAAACATTGCTTGGCCATGACTTGGTTGCCCCAAACTTCTTCTATCATCCCGGTAGCAGAGGGAAACCTCATGACTTGGTGGTAAGTCAACGCCACCACTTGCATAGCATGAAGTCATCATCTACCCAGGATCAAGTTATATGTTGAGGGCATCTTCAGTACCCAGAATTTCACTTGTTTGACGACAGACCCTGCTTTGACTGGTAGGATGATCTTTTCTACTGGCCATTCCGGTTGCAAATTAAAGCCAACCAATGGTGAGGTCGCTAGAGCCAAGTCCTGGTCATTTAGCTTGAGTTGCTTGAAGGCGTCATAATATATTATCTCGACTGAGCTACCCTGGTCGATTAAAATTCGTCTAATGTCAAAGTCCTTCACGTGAAGCATGACCACCAGTGCATCATTGTGCGGCATCTGAATGTGTTCAAGATCTCTGCTTAAAAGCTGAGGACATCTTTCACCTCGATTTTGCCTTTCTTGGCGGCTGGTTGGACCGACATAACTTCCCTCATATGCTCCGTTTTCTTGATCGTCCCCCGAAGATTGCATACCTGCGCTGGCTCGACAATACCATGGATCACATTGATAACGCCTTAGGGGGGTGCTTCTAAGGCGGCCAAACCATTAGGCTCTGCTTGAGCATGGGGCGCGGCCTTGGCGCCCCCATCAATATAGCGGTCTAGGTAGCCGGCAGCCACTAACTCCTTCAAATGCTGCTTCAAAGGGACGGAATCTTCTGTGCGGTGACTGCTCTCATCATGGTAGGTGCAGCAGCATCTTGGAATGAAGCCTTTCTGTGCATCACCCAACTTAGCCGGAAACCGGACGTATGCCTTATCGCGGATCTCATTAAGGATGCGATAGATTAGGATCTTAAAAACCGTGGTGATGCTGGTTTGGGCATTCAACTTTCTCTTTGCATCTTTCGCGGCATCACGTGGGTAGTCAGCTTGGTCGTTGCAACGACCTTTACCCCGATTGTTGCGGTTAGCACTGCGATCTGATTCTCTTTTGTAGTTGTTTAGATGGTTCACCTCCTGTCCAACGGCATGAACTTTTCCGGCCACCTTCTTGTCTACTGCTACCGAATTCGACTTCGCGATAGCCGCGGTCGCATCATCCTCAACTCAGATGTGCTCGTTGATGTGTTACATTAGTAACTCCATGGTGGTCCGGTTCCATTTTGATGCTGAATAGGTGGTCGACTTCCTTGAGCGTTTTAGTGTTGGTTTTGAATCGGGTCACGAACGCTCCGTCAGTTGCTGCCACCTTTCGATACTCACCTCTGGCAGCCTTTTGAACCATTTTAGGCCCAACTCGCCCAAGCTCAATAGGAAAATCAGGCATATAAGTGCGTCGTTCTGTCTATAACCAGCTATAACTTGCTGGAAGTGGCTCAAGTGCATATATGGATCGGTTTTTTCGTCATAGAGTGTAAACTTGGGATGGTGAAAGCCTGAAAGGAGTGGCATGGTTTCTATCTCGAGAGAGAAAAGAGTGGCGCTCATCATCGCCAAGTCTCTGTCTAGAGGCACATATGCAGTTAGGCGTGGTGGCGACATTACAACCTCTTCACTTGCGCGACCTTCGTAGGACAGCCATTGCAATGTTGGTACCCTTTGCGCCTCCTGCCGGTGCGCTTGTTTTTCCAGGACGTCCCTTAAATCCTCTGAACATGCGGAGTAAGAGTATCTTGACGTCGTCGACGGACATGAAGGACGGCAGCTGCTATCTTGTGCACACGATTTCTCCACCGGTAGGTCAGAGTCGCTAACCCCGTAGTTCCTGGTGATGGAAAGGAAATGCATCTTTTGTTGGTTTTGGTTGCTTGAGTGACGGGGTTGGGTGCGCTCACTGTGGTTACCCACTCTAATGACACCCTTCTCTTTGACTTGTCGCTTCTGTGCCTCCATCTCCACCGCCATCCTCCGAATGATAGTGTCTTGGTCTCTCAGTTTATGCTCCAAACGCTGAGCGTATGACTCTCTCCGTCGTCGATGCCCATCTAGACTCCGTGAGTGGTTTGTGCTCCTTACGCGCTTATCTCGCGCATCTCTAGGGAGGCCTCTGGAGAAAGTTTCTAAGCCCGCCATGGTCGGAACGACCGGTGGGCCATCTTTCCTCCAGACTGACTTTAGGGTAATGTCGTCGACAACAGACAGCAGCGTTGTTGTTGTAAGCCATGAAAAGTGATCGGAAAAGCTCGGAGGACAAGGTTTTGTCTGTCGAAGATTTCCATAGACGGCGCCAATTATACGGTGAGTAAATATTCGTCGCTTTCCGTACTCCTCATGTCCAAGCTTCATTTTTTTTCGAATGACCTGAGAACACAAACGATGAGTTACCCAGCGATGTGTTGCTGGAAAAACCCTCCAACGGTCAAGTTAGCACACTAAGAGAGAAGAAGAAGAATAAGAGAGAGACAATGGAATAGGTAGCTCTAATCACCAGATGTTCCAGACCTGTGCTGTAACAACCCTCGTACTGATTACCGATAAACCACTGAATTAGCTACTGGTTACTGTTAAACTGAACGGATAGTGACTGATAATTGAATGAACTGAAGTACTGAATGGACTGATTGAAATCGAAACTGAAATTGAATAAGTTTATCTATTGAATTGCATATTGCATCTGTTTGATTGATTGATTATCTGTTTGAATTCATGTGTTTAAACTGTTAATTGGAGGCCTTATCGGCGGCCGAATTAGGAACTGTTTAGTGTTTCATGATCAGTAGAATATTTGTGATTTAATGGTGTATTTATCTGAAAATTTATTAGGAATGATTAAATTAGATTAAATATTGATTAATTGAAGAGTTGGCCTTATTTACTAAACTAGCCCTTAGTGAACCTTTGTTTATTCAATTCTATTGTGCCTTATACACTTAGAGATACATTTTGATCAGCCATTTCCTTCCCCCATAACCGAATTTAGAGAGAGAGTGAGAGAGATTTTGACTCCAACTTTGTGAATTGCTTGAGAACTTAGGGGAAATTGAAGATTGATGTATTTTTGAGCTCCTAAACCTTGTAATTGAGACTTAGGTAAGAAAATTCATCTTCTTCTTGTTGTCTTTGAGTTCCATCTTGCATGTATCATGGTTATAGAGGAGTTAAGTCATGAATTTGCTCATATATGTTGAATTGGAACTCCATTGTTGCATGCATGCTTGAATTGGTGCATTTTGAAGTTGAATTCATGGTAGATTGTACATGCATGCCCATGTTTCTATCAAAGTCCATGTTTTCATTTTGTTTTCCAACTTTTGAGCTCATTAGAGCAAGATTTGAACTTTGATTTTGGTTTAAAGCTCATGCATTGCATGTTTTAAATTATTCTTGAAAATGGGTTTGAATGTTGGATTTAATTGACTCACCTTTGGGGCTTGAATTCATAAATTGACTTTTGAAACTTGTTATTCATTGTTTTGGGATGTATTTTCCAGAATTTGAGCCCAAGAGGTCGAGAATTGAGTTGAGTATGCTTGGTTTGAGCTTGGAAGGCAAATCTGGAAATTCCAGATTTGGCTTCTTCGCTCGAGCGAAGGATTCCTCGCTCGAGCGAGCACCTTTGTTCAGGGCTCCGCTCGAGCGAGCATCGAGCGTGGTATCGCGCGTAAAAAACGAGCATCCAGTATTTTTACTGTTTCTGCAGACCGCTCGAGCGAAGGGTTCCTCGCTCGAGCGAATCGTTTGATTTTGCAACCTCGCTCGAGCGAAGGAAGGCTCGCTTGAGCGAGCCCCCTGTTTTCAGCAACTTTTGAAAAATGCCTTCCAAGTGTGTTTTTGCATCCTCATCCCATCCTAGGCATTCTTAGGCCTAGTTTAAGGCATCTCATTGAGGATTTAGACATAAAACCACACCGAGGAAATTTAGGGATTTAATTATTATCCTTCCCGATTGTGAACTTAGTGTGTGTTCTCTATTTGTTAACTGTTTAGGGTTGGCTTCGGGGACGCGCTCTAGCTGCTATTAGCCCAATCTCTGTGAGTAACAGATTGTGTAAAGATATGTTCAAAATGGTTATCTTTTGAATACTGAACAGAACTGTTTACTGAACTGATATTGTTTATTGAATGAATGTATGTCCTGTATTGTGAACTGTACTATGGCATCCTTAGCACTTATTGCTTACTGTTATTGTTTCAGAGCTCTGTCGGTTTCCTTGTGGAACCATACTGTTTATTGATTGATGGCCATCATTACTGTTGGGTCTGTTGAGGCCCGGTCCTTTTGGACCTACTGTTTATAGGCTAATGGATGTACCACATATGATTGATTGAGTGACATACTGAAAGACTGAAATGCTGTTTAATGAACTGTTTTCATTACTGTAAGGACATTCATTCATAACCTCTTTACGCATTATGTTATTCACTGGGCTTTAGCTCACTGTTTATATATATATGTAGGTTCTCAGCAGCCAGACCGGAGCTAGGAGCGTGGGTTAGTCCCCAGTTTTATCAAGCCAGCCTATGTGCCTCACTGCGAGGTTCCGAGACGCCATGCTATGGCTTAGGGTGTTTTGTGTTCCCCACCTGTCTCTTGACTATACTGTATTATGGTAGAAACTGTTTACTGCTTGACCGTACTGTTAGCGAGGGATTAAGTCCCCGCACTGAATGTTGTAATGATTGTATAGACTGTACTGTTTTGAACCGTTTGAATGCATGAAAAATGTTTTTGGCATATAGATTGTCACAGCTCAATGGACACTAGTTATTTACTGTATTGGCTTCCGCCAGGCCCTGTACTCTGTTTTACTGTATAACTGTTCAGCAGGCCTTCGGTAATCTCGGATTACTGGCCAGTTACGGTGCTAAACCCATAGGGCCGGGTTTGGGTCGTGACATGTGCATAGATATACAACACCGTTTATATAGTTTCTGCGCGCTCCTCTCTGTCTGTCCTCCTCCTGACGTGTGGATATGTTCATCTCTTACCTTCTTCCACGTGTACAGGCAAATACTGTTAAATACCGAATGTCAATACCGCCCAATGGTATTGACATGTAGGGACATCGGAATCTCTCTCCAGTAATCAAATTATGCTACGTAGCACACCCCACCGAGCTATACCAAGCGCGGTACCACAATCCTCCTTCAGAGCCGCGTTATCTGCTCGGTCTCATCGAACAAACTCGTTCGTGGGCCCAGCAGAGCTCCGTAATCCACAATGAGCTCCTGCTCGGTCGAATCTGACCTTTTAGGAACGAACTCTGTCTTCCGAAAATGCACATCCTCAAACCGGCTAGCCTCTTGCCGTTGACTTGTCCGGACTGTGACTCCGGTCGTACGCGTGTCCTCAATCAGACCGTGCTTAGACCCCGGTGCAGCACGCATCCTCATTTCATTTGAGTAAAAACCTTAGCTAAGGCTCACACCAGCTTGGCCATTTCAGACCTTAAATCTCCCTCTCAGAACCTTTTAACAAAAATTGACTGAAAATGAAAAGATGTTCAAGATTGCTAATAAAAGATAAGGTTCCCTAGTACCGAACAATTTTATATCTCCAAAAACTGAAGATATATCTCAAAGAATGAACAAAAAATTACCTTAAATAACTAACTATTCCAAGCCAACAACTATGTACCTTAACTTCATATTGTGATTTTCCTACCAAGTTTCAGAATTTTGTTAGTTCCATCAATTTTTCTTAACACGAAAATTAATAGAAGGAAAATTCAATATTCAAAGCAATCATTTCAAATAAATTTGAGCACAATTAACAACACATTCTTACCTGCTCAAGAACCCTAGTTGAACTCTTCTCCACAAGCCTTGGCAAGCATTTTATCATACAAATCCTCCAATTCCCCTAAATAACTTATGGCTTTCGGATCCATCAACCGATTCAACCACCCCACATCGAACTCCTCAATGCACAAATCAAGGTCCCTCTTTTCATCGGAAACCCTACTCATACCCTCCAAGCTCTTAATCTCACCTTTCCCATCCTCCACCATCGAACTCAAAAACGGAGAATTAGGCAAAAAATCGTCGTAATGGTGCTAGGCCAATATTGACCACATCTTGGGTTTTAGCTTAAAAAGATTGGGTTGATTATCGGAATTGAAATGCTTTGTAGTCGTGTGAGTAGATAAATTGGGCTTGAAAGGGGGTCGTGAGGAGGAGGAAGATGGAGGGAGAGAAAGAGTAGGGTTTGGGGGAATTGTGGAGTTGAGAGGTGCATGAGAGAGAGAATGTGATGGTGGGATTGTTGTCGGAGAAGGTGGATAGGGTGAAGAGGGAGACGTGGTCGAAGAGAAGGCCATCGAGGTCATTTGGAGAGAGTGTGTAGAAGGGATGCTAAGGTTGGGCCTGAGATTTGTATCTTCTGCAATGGAATGTCTTCCATGGCTGCTGCTCAGAAAGAGAGAGAGAAGTGAATTAACAAAAAAAAATTGATAACAAAATTTAAAAATTAAAAAATGCTAGACATTCTAAAAATTTTACTAAAATTTTTATCAAAAGTCTCACATGAGTGTAGGACTCGTATGGGATCCACATTATGTGGGTCTCATAACCATGTGAGACATTTAATAAAAAAAATTAATAAAATTTTTAAAATCTCTAACATTACTCTTAAAAATTAACAAAAATTAATGGGTGTGTTTGGTTTGTGTTTTGAGATAAAATTCCAAAAAAAAAATTTGGGAGAGAGAGTTTAGAAATTTTTTTGATTTGTTTGGTTGTATATTTTGAAAATAGTTTTAGAGTTTGGAAGTTTGGGATGATTTTATATTTTGTTATAGTAGAATAGATGTGTGTGAGAAAAAAAGTGATTAAGAAAGAGAAAAGAGAGAGAAAAAGTGATTGATTGATGTATACATGAGAGAAAGTAATTTTGAAAAAAAAATTCAAAAAATTTAAACCAAACAAAATTTTAAAAAAATTTCTTAAAAATTAATCTTGAGTACAAACCAAATAAGCCCAATAATTCCACTCATTTTCAAAACAAGAGCGAGTTCATACTTTTCTTATGGAAACTTGTCAAATATATTTTCTTACTACTATTATTTTCATTTTTTATTACTTACCCACAATATTAGGGGTGCCTGTTGTAGTAATCAACCTTATTTTGAAATTTTATTTTTTTAATAATTTGAATTGTTTATTTTGTAAGAATTTATCATATATAACAAAATGTAGTTAAAAGAATGTTTGTAGCAAAACTCTTAATTTTTATTTTTTTTAAAAAAAAAGCGAAAAAAATATTTCAACACTAGCAAACCAAACAAAATAAGCAAACGGAGCACATATCTCAAGAACTTCATTAATGAAATAAAATAAATAATTATTTTATTTCGTTCGGTTGAATATGAATAGAAAGAATTTTATTACAATCCTACATTTCAACAACAACCCAAATGAAATAAATAAATAAACTCATATAGATTTTATATGCACATTTAACAAATTAAACAAGCCATTCTTGTAATAAAAAAATAATAATAATAAAACACTTCCAATTTCAGACTATCCAAAACCTTCTTCACTTATGCAGCAGCTTTGGTACTATCATCGCCAGGTCTGGCAGCCATCTCCGGCTTAATCTCCTCCAGCTGCCGGAGAACTTGCTGAGCTTCAGGCCTTGCTGCCGGAGACGGATCAACACAATGCAGAGCCAATTTCAATGTCTGAAGCAATCCGTCGCCTGAATTCGATGCATCCCTCATAAGCTCCACATCAAACACTTCATTAGTCCAATCCTCTTTCACAATTGAGGCCACCCAAGAAGGCAAATCAACCCCATCTGTTGCCTCACTAGCTGATTTCCCTGTCAAGAGCTCCAACATGATCACCCCAAGGCTGTAGACATCGGACTTTGTGGTGGCGTTTTTGAGTTTTGAGAGCTCTGGCGCCCGATAGCCCAATGTGCCTGCTGTGGCAATCACATTTGTATTGGCAGCGCTAGTCATGAGCCGCGAGAGGCCTACATCTGTGATCTTTGGATTGGTTTGTTTGTCGAGTACTATGTTGCTTGATGTGAGGTTCCCATGTACCATGTTCTCTCGGTTGTGGAGGCAGCGTAGTCCACGTGCGATTCCCATTGCTATGTTCATCCTTGTTGGCCACGTTACCAGAGTGTCAGGCCCTCGAGCTGCAGACAAAAATGCTGACATCAAACCATAATCGTTCGACAAAAAGAAGAAAAAAATCAACCTTCAGATATCATGAACAGCTTGTTTGGTTTCGTTTTTTTAAAAACAGTTTTCAGAAAATTTTATTTTTTTATTTTTTGTATTTTTTTATTTTTATTGAATTTTTTTAATATTTTAAGCAATTCTTTTTAATTTTTAGATACATTTAACATAAATATACATAAAAAGTATAATTTTTGTGAAAAAATCTTTTAAAAATTCAATAAATACAAACAATACAAAAAAAAAAAAACGAAAATTTAGTATGTTTTTCGTATTTTTATGTATTTGTTAATTTTTTAAAATATTTTTTCACAATTTTTTTTACTTTTTAGATACATCTAAGTAAGATACATTTAAAAAAGTAAAAAAATACTTAAAATTTTAAAAATATTAACTAAAAACAAAAAAACACGAAAAACAAAAAACTCAATTTTCAAAAAACTTAATCTAGGAAACTCAAACCAAACACACTCATCCCATGACGTGTATTATCTCAAAACATTTTATCCCAACCAAAGTAGCTTTTAACTGCAAGTCACACACCCATGTGAAATATTTAATAAAATATT
The DNA here is from genome assembly GCA_036172215.1 of Camellia granthamiana. Lineage (NCBI taxonomy): Eukaryota > Viridiplantae > Streptophyta > Magnoliopsida > Ericales > Theaceae > Camellia > Camellia granthamiana. Next base: position 4,440,848 of record CM069905.1, on the reverse strand, counting down.
TAGTAAAATATTTGGGTTTCTAACATTTTTCTTCAATTTATTTTCCATACTAAGTTGTTTATTGAGCCTTTAGGCCCCGTTTGTTTGGGGTTATAGGAAGGAGATTGGGACTGCTAATACCTTGGTATTACTAATACCTTATTTATTTTGAGAGATGGCCTTGGGACTACTAATACCTTGGTATTACTAATACCCTTGGAAGGGGGATTCATAGTGAGGAGGTAGAGATGGTATTAGAAAAATAGTGAGGGGATTAGAAATTTTTTTATTTTTTATATATTGGGAATTTTTAAAAAAATATTAATGTTTAATTTTTATATTATTTTATTTATTTTATTATTTTATATAAAAATAATTTAATAATTTCTTACTATTAATCCCTCACTAACAATCCCCTCACTATCAACCCCTCCATTCTATCTCTGAAAACAAGCCGCGCCTTAGAGTTTTCAAAACACCATTGAATCCGTGTTTATGAAAATAGAGAGGCTGAAATAGTCGAATTGGAAAATAAGTTCAAAACTACGTGGGTTCGGAAAGTGCGTCTTAAGAGAACACGGGTTCAGGAAAAAAAAAAAAAAAAAAAAAAAATCAAGATCTAGTTTGTCCACTCACTAACATCAAACATTTAAACTGGAATTCTAGTTATCAAGATCTATGTCACTACTATGTAGCTAGTGGCGTGACCAGAAATTTTATTTAGCGGGGTCAATTATTAGATTGCACATAATTTACAAATACAAATATGATGCACATAATTTACAAATACAAATATGACGCACAAACATTCCTCCATAGATCATGTACTAGTATTTGATATGTGTTCGACACAGTCACGCAATAAGACGTGTTAGTAGAAGTGTCCTATTTTATTTATTTATTTTTTTTTTTTTTTTTTTCAATCGGTCATGCTAAGCACGCCTGGTGACTCATTTATTATTATTATTATTTATTTATTATTTGAAGTAGCATACTCATGGTTAACAAATTTAATAAAAATAAATATATAATATTCAAATATATGACATTAACATTCACAAGAAACTTTTTAAATTTCATAAATTGTCAATTATATTGACAAAACTAATTACAAGTAATTTATTGGTGAGAATAAATAAGAATTTATCAAAATTAATATAGCGTTTCACTGGAGTCAATTTATAAAAATTCCAAACTTGTTAAAGTCCTATATACACTCCACAAAATTTTGAAACTCCACTGCTGTCAAGTGACCCAATACATTAGGCATAGCTCCGCCCTATGGAGTCAACACTCATGATAATAGCCACCATTTTATCTACGTTTTTTTTTCGCACTCATGAAGAACTCATATATCAAACTTTTATAATGGTTGATGTTCACAAAATACGAAAAATGAAAATACAACCAAAAACAGTTTTGGTTTAGCTTACTTACCATGGAGAAAGGTTGCAAGACTCCCATTAGGCATATAATCAAAGACAAGAAGCTTCTCTCCTTTGGGTCCCAAATAGTATGCTCTGAGGGCTAATATATTCGGATGTCGAATCTTCCCAAGCTCCGCGACCTCCATTTCAAACTCTTTCCGCCCCTTCGCAACCTTCTCTCGCAGCCTTTTTACAGCAACATGATTACCATCCTCCAAAGTCGCCTTGTACACCGTCCCATACGTGCTCTTCCCCATTATCTCCGCCGTTGCACACAACAGATCATCAGCTGTGAACACAAATGGACCATCAAAATGGACTAATTTGCCCCCAGTTTCACAACCCGATTCAATTTCACCCCCAACCACAGGAACCCCCTTTTCTCCTCTCCCAGAAACAGCCTGACCGGTTTTCTTGCCGTTGTTTCTTTTCGCAGCTTTTTTCCTGATTAGACAACAGAGCAAAACAGAGCACAGAAGCAGTAGAATCACAAGGAGGGCTCCGGCTGCTATGAGGATTATGTCCTTGGTGTTCAATTTGCGATCACGATGATTTGAATTCGATGGTGGTAGAGAGGGAAGAGTTTGGGGTGGGGGAGAAGGACATTGAGTTGAGGTACTATACCCACAGAGTTGAGAATTCCCAACAAAAGAGCTCGAATCGAATCTTTTGGAAAGGAGATAAGGAACAGAGTCCGAGAGATTATTGTAGGAGACATTGAAGTAAGTGAGATTGGGTAAGTTGGAGAGTGAAGTTGGGATTTTTCCAGTGAAATTGTTGTTGGAAAAATCAAGTTGGGTTATACTGGAAATGTTCCCAATTGTTGCTGGAATGGTTCCAGAGAGCTGATTATGATCAAGGGTCAAGATTTGAAGTTGACTGATCTTCTTCTGTGTTTCATTTCCACCCCAGGAATCAGGAACAGAGCCAGAGAGATTGTTGTGTTGGAGAGCAATGAAGGTTAGCGAGAAAGACCCAAAAAGACTAACAGGTATAGAACCCGAAATTGAATTAAAGCTCAGGTTGAGTCTATATAACTTGGTAGAGTTTGCAAGACTAGAAGGAATTGTACCAGTGAGCTTATTGTTGTTGAGATTTAGGGTCCGAAGAACAGGGCAGTCACTAATTGAAGGCGGGATTGAACCCGAAAGGTGGTTATTGAATAGATAAAGTCCTCTGAGATTGGGGAGAGACCCGAGAGAGTTGGGGATAACACCAGTGAGAGCATTGTCGTGGAGGCTGAGCTTTCGAAGAGCTTGAAGCTGACCGATTTTCTCGGAGATTCGACCACTTAAGCCCCTCCATGGAAGCTGGAGAGCAATGACTTGACCTTTGAGACACTTGATTCCAACCCACCCACCTGAGCAAGCTCCAAAGCCAGTGTCATTCCAGCTCCTCAAATGTCCTTTAGAATCGGTGAATTCGTGTTTGAGGGATTTGAGAGCTTGGAAATCTGATTGGGTTATAACCACCCCATCCCAATCTTGGTCTGAAGCAAATCCAAAGGCGAAAAGGAGTAGCAGAATGAACAGGAGGAGGTGGGTATGAGAAGAAGAAGAACATCGAACACTAATCCATTTTTGTGTAAAATGTAGAAACTGAGGAGGGTATGTGTGTGATTGATTCATGAGCTAAAAGCTGATGTTTTTATGGGAAGTATAAGAAATTTTGGAACTCGAAACAGAGGATTGAGATAGAATGAAACTTGATCTTCTCTCTCTTTTGTATTCAGTACAGACAATCTAACGTTGGTGAGTGAAACAGAAGATTAATATGAGAGAGAGAAGCTCAAAAAAATATATGAGAGAAATAGAGAGCAGGTGGTGGAGGAACAAAGTGAGGAGAAAGAAAGTGTGGGAATCTTTGGATTTGGGGGAGAGAGAGAAAGAGAGAGTAGAGAGTCTCTGGCTGAACAACAGAAGGATAGTATTCAGAAGAGTCTTGTTTGGTTTTGGTACCAAACGGCTAGTTTTTTCTTTTGGATAAAAGCTCTTTCCTTGCTTCATTTGACGGGGAGTTACTAACGGCTAAAATTATGTATGACCCACCTCCTTTATTTTGCTGCGTAATAGACGGTGCCGCAAATTTATTGTATTTTTTATTATAAAATTAATTAATTAATAAACTTGCTGTCAAGCTTTAAGAAGTGGCCGTTAAAACCCTTGACCAGGTCTAAACGCAGGGCAGGGATCCTCTCCTAATCAACTCATATTTTTATGATGGGATGTCAAAATTAATTTATACGCATCTCGATTAATTTTAAAACTTATATGCATAACCTCTTTTCACGTAAATCGGACAAATCTCGGACAGAGCATGCAGATATGACTCCAAAAAATTGATACTATCTAGTGTGAATTGAACTTGAAACCTAAAGAGAGGATACTTTTCAAGCCAAGTTATACTCACTAGGCCAATCCTTTGGGTTCATAGTCAACTCATTTAAATGCTAGATTATCTCTATTTATGGGTAGATTTTTAATAATGTTTTTTTCCCAAAACATCACAATTTAAAGTCGTTCACATCTAGCTTCTTGCTTCTTCTTTTTTTTCCCTTGAAACCAACACCAAAACAAAAAATTATATTTATAAGATAGCACAAACTTTGTGTGTGTGCGCGCGCGCGCGCGCGTGTTTTGGGGGCTAATAAGAACTTCATTGATAGGAAAAAGTACAAACAGTTTTGAGTTGTTACAAACGGCCATAAGGCAACAACCAGCAGCCTAACTATGCAGCAGCAAATCAAAAAGAGAAGTAACCGCCAACAAAACAGAGCAAAACCACATCAAAACCCCCCAAAAAAAAAATTAAAAAAAAAAGAAAAAAGAAAAAAAAGAAAGGAGGAAAAGCTATAAAAGATGCTACCGTAGTCTCTGGCGCCACCCAAAAAAAATAGCAAAGGCTAAAAGGAGACCCGTGCTTAAGCAGCAAAGGCAGCAAGAGCCGTGGCACCAAAAAGGGATATCTCATGAACCAAAGAAATCTCATAGCACTGTAGACACTGGACCTAGAGGAGAAAGGACATTGGACAAGGACGAGACTTCAAGAGGAATATCAGCCTGGCACATTAACATAGCTTCGAATTAAAGAACATCCTATTCAACAAGAAAACTCCTCAACCACCTGCAAATAAAAAAACAGAAAAACACACATGCACGTGCGCGCACACACACACGAAATGGAAGCAAAACAAGCCCGAAGCACTGAGGGAATTAATTACGAAGGGCCCAATTATGTAAAACATGAAAGTTTTACGATTTGCATAAGAAAAAATTAGGAGAAAAGATGAAGCTGAAAGTACTCCAACTGAATAAATCAATCGGAAGGATCTTTATCGGAAGGAAAATCTCAAATCCAAGCCACTCCAAAGTGGTCCTTTTGGGAAAGGACATCCTTGTGGTAAAGAGGGATACTTACTCTCGGCTAGATGAGGGTAAAAATTTACAATTCTTTCGCAGGAATGGGGTTGCCATTGTGTCAGTTAAGATTTAAGGCAATAGATACATCAAGCTCTTGTTCAACAGAAGCTCACAAGCAAAAAGGTAACCTTGAATTTGAAAAGAGGAATAGCAACATCCAAGACAACATACATACATGCATATTGGAAGATATTCGTATGGAGTCAAACCAGATTGGTTTTGATGGTGTAGAAATGAGATATGGAGAGGTCCAGACCATTATGCATTTAAGAAAAAAATGCATTGACCCAATCCCAAAATTCTGAAATAAAAAGCCATAGGAGTAAGGGTTCTTGTAGGTTAGGATCAATTTATAAGAGGATACAATTCCGTAAAGAGGTGAGTTGGGGTCTGGAATGTAGTCCTAATGTAGCAAAGATTGAGAATTATGAGGCAATGGATGTCACCAAATCACTTTTGAGCCCATTGCAAGTTGCCTTGTCTCGAAAGCGTGGGTTGGAGCTATTACCCATGGTTTCACTAAGAAAAAGCACAAAAGAGAGAGCATCATTACCCAAGGTTTCACTAAGAAAAAGCACAAAAGAGAGAGCATAATTAAAGATAGCTACAGTGATCCAGGGGTAAAACTTCTCTGCGTTTTAGTGGCCAAAATGTGGGACATAACAACATTTATAATATCGGACTACATTGTCCTTGTATACCCAAGATGATGCTATCTAGCTTATACCTAGATCAATATCAAAATGAAATCATATTTTAAGTTGGTATTTACTTCAAATAAGGAATTTCACTTCCTCTAAATATTATTCAGTTTGAATAAGTAATTTGGAGTAATTCACTTAGCGGGCTTGAAAATAAAGAAGAGAAAACGAACAAGTATAATCTGTGTTGAAAATTTTTGCTTCATTTGAAGCCAACTAGTTTATCATTATCTTCAGCTTATCATTATCTTACAAAAGCATCAATGAAAGACATTCAAGTTTATCATTATCTTACAAATGCAATTCCATACAAGTTATTTAATAATAGAAGCAGCAGTCCTCTAGCCAGGGTTTGAAGTCAAATGCCATTCCACGGTTACATTGTATTATTATTATCAATTGTTTGTTCTCAAAGCTCTTCCTCCCTTTCCACTTGCCTCCGTATTAACAGAATTTAACAAGGGATAATAACTTCTTTTTTTATCATTGTCATTTTCAAATTTTTTTTTTCTTAGGTCTCGTTTGAGAACATGTTATTTTAATAATTTTTAATTTTTTACGAAAAGATATGTAAAAAAATAAAGAAAGTGATGTAATAATTTATAATGATTTTTTAATTTTTTAAATAAAATATATAATTGACAAATAAGAATTTAGTATCAAAGTTTGACGGAAGATGTTAATGGCTTGATGGCTTTAAATTTACGTAGTTGTATCAGAAGCTTACATTGATACAGAAAAAACATTGTAAAACAAAGGAAAAAAAAAAAAAATCTCAGCTACACACTCGATAAGGGTCATATCACTGTCATCTCTCTCTCTCGTCAAAAACTTTGATAGCATGTCCTAATAAACTTCAATAATTATGTCATTAAAAAGCTTCCTGTCTAATTGAAGCACCAACAAAAGTTAGTTCACCTCTCTCCTTACTTAGTAGCTACTTATTGGTAACCGCACAATTTTTAATTAAAACTCTAGTCATTTTCAGTTACTCAGATCCTATTCTACCAATCATTTCACATACAACAACTTGATATTGAAATCATACCATAAGAAAAAGTAGATGTACAACCCTTTTTTTTTACCTTCATGAAATCAAATTTAAACCATCATATCTTCAACAAGGTGGGCCTTGGTGATTCCGTATTGTATTGTTTTTTATTTTCATGATTTTTCATATTTGATTTTGAATAATCTTCTCTAATATCTTTTTGTTCAATTGGGAGAACAGATACAAGACAAAACCCCAAAAAAAAGCCGCTTTGATCCATGTTCCATATAATGACCCCAAAAAAGATATACTCTATATGACAAAACCATCAATTCCAAAGTTTAGCAGCCTCCAACTTCTTCCATTGTTCCACCATTAAACACTTTTATAGACTTTCCCATTTGTTGTCTCACCGTTAGTCCATCTAAACATACTACTTGCAACTACGCTCATATCACGGAGATGTTTTTTTACTACCCCAAAAATGGAACCAGTGTCACGGCTGCGTGGAGCACAGCAGTGACTGTTATGCGGTTCGTGAAATTTATTTTAAGTTTTATTTTGATAATTTGAATCGTTGAAAATTTAAGAAATATCGAAAACAATATACTTGTAAAAAATCAAGTTAGTCTGACATCAATAATTTATTCATCAAATAACATCTTCATATAAAAAAAATAAATATGTATGTATCAAACTAAATACAAATGTTATTTGATGAATAGATTATTGATATCCGATCAATTTAATTTTTTACCGGTATATTGTTCTCGATATTTTCTAAATTTTCAACGGTTCAAATCATTAAAATATGATCCGAAATGAGTTCCACGAGTTGCACAACAGTCACTGTTGTGACTCACATAACAGTGACACTGGATCCAAAATGATATATCCAACAATTCCCAATGCTAATCTTACTGTTAACAATAATTAGGAATGGCAATGGAGACCCTACTCATGGTTATCCATGGAAACCCAATCCAAAATATATGGATGTTTCCCCATTTTTTCCCTCTATCGGGTCGGGTTGGTAGCTTGATTGAAGTCTCCATCGGGGATGGGTAACTGCCATTTCTCCATATGTTTTGACATCCATGTTTACAGCTAGGGATACAGCCTCGGTGATCGTGTCAAGCTGGAGAAGAAATCGTAGGGAATGGAAGAAAAAAGTTGTTGAACAAGAGGAATTGGAGCGAGTTTAACCCGGCGAAACTCGATAGCGAACCATTGAGTTGGTTGGACATGACCTCGAATCTCTGTAAGGAAGTTTAGAAACCAGATGAGGTTTCGCCATTTTCTCGAGAAGAAAGAAAGTGATGGTGGTGATTTTTGGATGGGGGTGATCAAAATGTGAATTTTAGAGAGAGAAAGTGAAAAGTGGTGTCTAGATGAAACGGCGGAGATAGAGCGAGAAGAAAGACTAGATTGAGAGAAAGTGAGAGAAAGAGGAGAGAGAAAAGTTGTTGGCCTAAACTTCTTAATTATTTGATTCCTTTAAAACAAACTTCTTAATTAATTAACTAATATTTATTTAATTTTGCTGTTGAATCAAATAAAATAAAATATATATTTAGTTTTAGCTGTAAAAAAAAAAAAAAAAACAACAACAACAACAACAACAATAGAGGGTTACGTTAGGTTAGGGAAAACCCAAATTCATTAAAGCAACTCCAAAAGATTAGTTAAAGAGAAATGTTTGAAATCATGAAAATGATTATGAAAAATTTATGATCTTTAGATTATTTTGATTAATGTGTGATACTTTATTATAAGTGTAATTTAAAGATCACAAATCTTTTATGACCATTTTCATGAAACACTTTTCATAATACCTAACATTACTACTAGTTAAAATAGGCTTTTTAGTTATTTTAATCAATTCCAATCTGTTTCGGACCCTCCGGCGAGCTGGCCAAAAGGCTACGTATTTTACCGTCGCCTTTACCCGCTGGTTACATTTAAAGAGCAGAGGCTCTCCAAACGATATGCAAAGTCTTTTCCCGCGAAACCCCCATGGCAACTCCATCTCTGCAATCCTCTCCTTCATCAAGGTGTGTATCCTTCTCAATCTATCTTTCTCTTGCTCCATGGTCAGCAAAGCCATTTCTCTCCCATGCCTCCCTCTTCAACTCCCCACATCCTTGCGTGCAAAACCCTATTTCAAAACCTCTCTTCAACCTTTCTTTTTCTCTCTCTACAACCCCTTCACTCCGTACCACTAGAACCCATCTTTTGACATCTCCTATATGTAAAACCCTCTTCCCAAACCCCTTTGCTAAACCCCCATTTCCCTCCCTGCGACCCCCTTCGACTAGATTGATTTATAAAATCAGAAATATATATATTGTGAGAGCACTGTTGATGACTTTGGAAATCCATAATTTTTTGTAGAAATTGTTTGATGATGATTTGTTCTGCTTTCCAATACCCAAAATCTATTCAATCTCTACTTTTTTTTCCTAGCAAAAGTAACCATTTATTCAATATAAAAAAAAATATTGAAAAGAGAAAATATATTCAATTTAGTAGGAGATGTAGGATTTTATTTATTTATTTATTTATTTTCTTGTCATGTTGGTTTGATTTGGTTATTTTGGTTCATCTATGTGTTTGGTCACTTTTTTAATTTATTATGTATGTTTGAAAGGTAACTAATAATTTTCATTTCAATTGATGGATTAGAAAGTTTCTTGTTGCTGGCCAACTATGTGAAATCTTGATATGTATGTGTAATTTTATCTATAGTTTAACCTTTTTATGCATAATCTTAATTCCTTTAAAATTGTGTCGTGTTTAAATAGAGCTCCTAGTGGAAAAGAGATTTGGATGAGCCCAATGAAACTACTGTTGAATGACACTAATAATCAACTTGAATGCATTGATATTAGAATGACTCCCTTTTGCTAAGATATTTTAACTGAGGTTACTTAAACACAATAATGATGTCTATAGAGGCCTTAATAAGGTTCAGCGTCATTGTTATTGAATTTCATTTATTCTATATATTTTTTTGAACATATATTATTCCATATATTCATTCTCTCAAGAAGCTGGTGAAAGATTAATATTGTGGGTGTATCATATGACTTATTATTTATTTATTTATTTTTAAATTTAGATAGTTTGTTGTTCACTCTCTTTTTACTGCTTTGCCAACAATTTAAAAGTTCATTCTATCTTTCAGTGCAAATTTTCAAGGAAATTGATTCATACTGTGGTTTTTGTTTTTTTCTTTTTCTTTTTTTTTTTTGTCCCCTTTTTTGTAATATGGAGATTTTTTTTGGGCACAAAATGAAGCATTATCTATACAGTTCTCAGAGAGCATTGTCTGTTTTTCTGAACACAATGAAGCATTTTATCTACTCCATACAATTCTTAGGGTGTAAATACAAAAAAAAATTTCCTTTTTGGTGTTAGGTGTCTATTGCTAGTGCTAAAGCTTATGATTTATTGTGTAACCTCCTTAGCATTTAGTATCATTGCAATTCAGGAGTTTATGTTCTACGAGAACTAGATGAAAATAATATGGGTTGATATTTGTCACTTTTCTTTTTCTTTTCTTTTCTTTTCTTTTTTTTTCAGAAGGCCTGTCTAGTTGTGGATTCGAGGTCACAAGGTTGAATACATACACGACGGTAAATATTCTAAGTTTGATCACATTGGTGCATTTTGGTTCAGATTTTTCCCCTTCTTGTCATAATAACACTAAAATTTCAATCGCCCGTTTTGGCTTGCTAGTTTCATGTAATAATGAATGATACAATTTCTATGTGACTCTGAGTAATTTGTGCCTCTATGTAACTGATAAAATTTAAGAAATTTGTTCATAACTTAGCCTAAATTAATGCACCATAAATACCTCCCATGTTGGTTGTTTTTTTGCTTTTATTTTACAACAATGATTCATCCCCCCTTTTTAGGACCCCTTTTGGACCCCCTCTCTCTCTCATTGGTCACCTTTTCTTTTTCTTTTTCTTTTTTTTCCTGCTCCTCCAATCACCTCTTGCCACGTGGCAAAGGGGTAAAGGGGGTGACCCCCAAAGGGGGTCCCAACCTTTATTCTTTGTTTTAATCTCTGTTTGTGGGATTCTTGGAAGATGTGCCCAAGTTGTTACTTTTAGAGAACCATAAGGAGAGGCAGTTTTTTGAGTTTATTTATAGATTCTAATTTATCTATGCTAAATCAAATACGAAGCATTCATTTCAATGGAAGTATTGTGATTGCTATTGAATTTGATATGTTTTATATAACAAAGTCACGTGCATGTTTGATATGTTTTATAAGTTTGACTTCATAGTATACTGGAGTTAAGTAAGAACTTGCAAAGCTTTTAAATTCTATGGCTCGCAATAGCGTAATGGATATGATTATGAATGACTCTAATTTTGATGATGAATTGGAGATATTTACGATAGCTGTTATAGGAGAAGAGCAACTAAATAATGAGGGGCAAAAAAGATTACGTCGTGGTTCTATTTAAGGTTATGCAGTTATTTATCGTGATCGAGTTCAAGGCCACAAGAGACTTTATTAAGACTACTTCTCTGAAACGCCTACTTATCCTCTTAATTTATATGGGAAGTGATTGAGACCCCCTCCAATCACCACCCCCACTACCCCCACACATACGTGGCGGGTGGTGATTGGAGGAGAAGGAAAAAAAGAAAAAGAAAAAGAAAAAAGAAAAAAGAAAAACTGGCCAATCAGAGAGAGAGGGGGTCAAAGGGGGTGCCTCCTTGAGGGGGTCCAACTCATTTTCCTAATTTATTTAGGAGGAGGTTTCGAATGAGTCGATCTCTATTTCTTTGTATTCTATATATGATGGAAGCACAAAATCCTTATTTTGTCTAGAAACAAGATGCTATTGGGGTCATTGGATTGTCTTTTCTTTAAAAGATAACAGCTGCAATGAGGATGCTCGTTTATGGAGTAGCGGCAAATTCTGTGGATGATTATGTAAGGATTGGAGAAAGCACCGCAATAGAGAGTCTAGAAAGGCTTGTTAAGGCGGTGGTTTTGATTTTTTCAGATGTGTAATTGAGAACGCCAAACAACAATGACATTGCTAAATTACTAACAGTTGGAAAAAAAAATCGTAAATTTTCTAGAATGTTGGGAAGCATTGACTGTATGCATTAGAAGTGGAAAAATTGTCCAACTACATGGAAAGGTGTGTATTGTGGTCACATCGATGAACCAACTATTATTTTAGAGGTTGTAGCTTCCTATGATCTATGGATATGGCATGCATTTTTTGAATTACCAAAATCTCATAACGACATCAATGTGCTAGAATGTTTTGTATTTTCTTTCATTGTTGAAGGGCGTGCACCTCCAATCAATTACTCAATCAATAGAAATGACTATATAATGGAATACTATCTTGCCAATGATATATATCCTCAATGGTCAACATTCGTCAAAATAATCTCATCTCACAAGGCAATAAGCAAATACATTTTGCTAAAGCTCAAGGGTCTGCAAGGAAGGATGTTGAACGAGCATTTGAAGTGCTTCAAGCACATTTTGCAATTGTGCGAGAACCTGCACGTTTTTTGAAACGTGAAATCCTAAAAGATATGCATAATATTGCATAACATAATCATTGAGGATGAGCGGAATGTCAATAATATAGACTTCAATTATGATGCAATTGATGAAAGTCCTCCTTTATCTGTGTTACACGAGCGCGCATCTGAACTTTATTAATTCATTCAAAATCACCATCGCATTAGAGATAGACATATCCATTCTAAATTGCAAGTAGACCTAATTGAGCATTTGCGGCATCAACATAGAGATTCGTAAAATTTTCTGTATTAGATATAGTTTATTTATTTTGAAATTTATTCCCGATTTTGCTATTTGTGATTTTCCCCCTTCCCTAGTTTGTTCCTTGACCTTTGTAAGGTTTTTGCTTAGTTTATGTACTCTTTTAGTTCTTAAATTGATAAATTATTAAACAATTTCCTTTATATTATATATATAAATATTCTCCCGCTCCATATCATTCCACAGATTTTGCATGCCTATTAACATACCCGTCAGTTTATTTAATTGCTAAAGATGTAAACAATTCCCTAATATTTAATATATATATATATATGTTTTGCTTTGTTCTAAAAGAAATATATGTAAAAAATATATATTTGCTAAACATATATATTCTTAAAACATGTTAAAGAAATATTATTGCAAATTTATATTAGTAAAATATCAGCTATTAGTATTTTTTGTTCTAAAAATTGTTTGAATGATTATCTAAAATAAAGAGTGTTATTGGAAAACACAATAACTAAAGCAACTAGATAAAATAAAGGGTGTATTATTTTCGTACTTTAGCTAGCAAAAAATAAAAACCATGATTAGAGTTGCTCTTAGGGGATGGGAAGGTAGTGTCCATGGTGGATGGGAGATGGGGAATGAGGGAAAATTATAATAGGAGAATGGACATGAAAAATTAATATCCGACCCAAAGCCCCCATCACCATCCCTAACAATACCCAACCCAGACCTTGAGAATATTTGATCGGCATGTGCAACAATTTCACAATCTGATGACAAAAGATGTAAAAAAAAATTATGAGCAAAATGGATATCCTACTGTATATAAAAAATATCTTTCAAAAAAAATAGTGTATATAAAAAAAATATATATAGAGTAACTTAGTAAGTAAGCACTTTTCTTAAGTGTGTACCATGTGCCACTTATACAAAAAGTGTAAGTGGAAGGTGAAAACAAAAGCAGGACTGCAAACAGAAAAGACGTAAGTGTAAGGCGTAAGTTGCACACCATAACAGTACCCAGCAAGTAATAAATAATACAGTACAAAATTTGAGCAACTGACAACCCATCTCAGCAGAGCAATTTAGGAGAAAAAATAATGAATAATTCAATATCAATGGTCATTGGTCTCTCTTGCCTTGCCTATTAAGTATTAAGACATAATAACAAAAAAATGAACAATTGAGATATATGCAACCTACTACAAGTATAGAGCAATCTGAATTATTCCAATCCCTGTATTATTATTATTATTATTATCATCATAATTTGTCTACCAAAACGTATGATTCGATCGAGACGACTACGAATTTAGCCAAACCATAGTGACATGAAAATGAACCTCAGCCGCGTGCTGCAACTGCGGGAGTGGCAGAAGCTCCAGCATTGGAACCGGCACCGGCGAGGAAGGAAAGGAATCCAGTAGCAGCAGCAACAGGTTCTTGCTCATCGAGAAACAGATCTTCGGGAACCCTAAGAGCACCGTGGCCACAAATAATGGCCAATCCAACCATGAGAGCAGAGATGAGTACAGATCCAACGCTGGTGAGGAAGATGACGAGGACGGTTGATAAGACGAGGATGCCTAGGGTTTCACGTTCGGTGAAGGTACGGCCGAAGATGAGGAGAGGGGGATCGGAGGGGCGGAAGAGGTAGAGGAAGAGCCAGGCGGCGAGGAGAGAGAGGAGGAGGAGGAGAGCGAAGGGGTTGGTGAGGAGAGAGAAGGCGAGGACGGAGGCAAGGCAGCAGAGGTAGTTGACGCGGAAGTAGGAGTAGTTTTTGCGGATGCGGAAGGTGGCTTCGGAGATTGATTCGGGCTTTGAGAGGGCGGAACGGTCGATTAGCTCCGACCAAGGGCGGCGCGTGGAGAGGCCGTTGCGGACTGTGTCGGAGATGTGGGAGATGAATGCTCGGAAGGCGGGGTTCGAGATTGGTGGCTGGGATTGGACGGAGGTGGAGGTGGAGGTGGTGGTGGTGGTTTGGGGGTTGGAGATTGGGAGGACTGCTGGTGACGACGAAGCCATTGCTGGTTTTGGTTCGGTTTGCTTTGGTTTGGTTTGGCTTGGCTTGGCTTGGCTTGGAGAGAGGAATTGGGGGAGGAGGTTTTCTTTGAATCTCAATCTATAGAGAGAGAGGGATTCGAGAGGGAGGAGAGAGATATGGGGGAAGGATTTAGCGTAGAGAGAGGAAAGGTCGGAATCGCGAGGGGACGGTTTTTGCGTTGGACGAAATTTTGTCGGTGGATCTCATGAAACCAATCAGATTCAGCCACATAAGATTATTTGAATTTTTGAGATTTGAATTTTTGAGATTTGGCTATAATTTAATTAGAAATTGTTTGGGATATCCTAAATAAGTGTACTTTTTGATTTTTTAGACTAACAAGTTGAGGAAAAAAATATAGTTGTTTGAGTTAACTTTTTAGCTTTTTATGAAAAAATGTGTATTAAAAAATTGTATAAATTAATGTGTAGGAGAAAATTAGAATTAGGAGTTATGCAGTCATACTTTTTGACTTTTTGTGAATAGTGTTAACTTTTTAACTTTTTGGATAACTTTTTAACTTTTTGACTTTTTTTTCAACTTGTCAAATTTGACCTTAGTTTCATTTTTTTAAAAAATTGATTGTCTTTTATATTTAGTGATTAGTCAAAAAAAAAAATTATACTTTTTAATCACACCTAATTTAGATCTATATACATCTAAAAATATAAAATAAATTGACTAAAATATTAAAAAATTACTAAAAAAGTAAAAATTCCAATAAAAAATTTATGTGCATTTTTATTTGAATTTTTTTTTATTGATTTTTTTTTTTAATGCATCTAATCGTGATGTATCTCCAAAGTCAAAAAAAAAAATACTAAAATATGAAAAAATTCAATAAAGACAAACAAAAATTTGTTTAAAATAATTTCTGATAATTCAAACCAAGCAAACACTAATATTTCACTCTTTTTTTTTTTACTTTTTGAATTAATTTTTTCTTTTTGATTGTTTTTAATCCCATTTTGACTATACGATTCTATGATTTAAATTTTTTTGAATCAATTTTTAAAAAATTAAATAATTCATATTTTATATATAAAAAGAATAAAAATTTAACTTATCTTGTTTTTTATGATTTTTTTTTTTTTTATGATCATCTACTCAATATGAATATAAAAAGTAAACAAATTTGATATATTTAAAAAATAAAAAAAATAAAAAAATAAACCACCCAAAAAACACCAACTCCTAAAGAATAAGGCTCAAGCATGTTTTAACGGAAAATTCTATTTCTACATACTTACTTATCTCAGTGCATACACTTAATGAAATTTCATTTTAATGACAATCATACCCTAAAGTAAAATGACAATAATATGCATCAAAATACACCTTTAATAATATATTCTAATTTTCTCTATACACATTTTTTTAAAACAAAAAAATCTCAGTGCATATCCTTCTAGTAAGAAAAACCCTAATTTATCTATTATTCCTCACTTGTTCCATTGTTTCTCACTTGCTTGTAAAGTAATACTCTCAATCTCCATGTATTATCAGCTCTTCTTTACTTGTTCGTTTTCATTTTGATTTTCGATTTCCCCTTTTAGTACACCTCTAATGCAATGGAGAAGCTCTAAATTAGAGTATAATTTATTTATTTTTGGATGGAAAATTGGCTCCTTACTGAATTGTCTTTCCGAAAGGACTTCAATCTAAGTTAATAGATCTGTGAACCATGGCAGAGAGTTGAGATCTTTGAATCCAATATTTTTCATAAATATGTTTATATATATATATATATTTGAGGAACTTAATAGCAATATATTAAACAAAAATAAAAAGTTACACAGTTAGAATTACACTATAAGACTACTGCCTTTGCTTCCAAATGGGCAGCAGTAACAAACAAACGTGGTACCTTAACAATACTAAGAAAATCAAAACACCTAGACCTACTTTTAATATCATCAACAATGTGAGCAATATCCGAACTAGCTCTGTGAAAACCATTGAGCTACCAGACTAAGTTTTGACTGTCAGTAAGTACCGTAATGGATTTCACCCCACTAAGGAAACACCATCTCACAGCACTCTAGCAAGCACGAGCCTCCGCCACCAACGCAGAAGAGGAGAGGAACGAAGAACTCTGTTTGGTAACCAATTGCTCGCTAGAGTCCAAGCCAACCCAAGTTTTGCTGCAGGTTGTTGCAAGTTTTGCTGCCGAGGGATGTATAATGAGTGAATTAAAGCAATAGAATGATTTGTATAGAAAAGGAAGTTCAAGGAAAAAGCAGCAGTTAACTTACTTCCTATAGATTGGTAGATTGCAGGCATATTTAATTCACTCATCATCAACACTATTATTTGTGAAACAGTGTGGAAGGTTTGGAAATCCAAAAAGGTTTGAGGTGGTGTATGATTGAAGGGTATAATTGAAATATTTAGTGTGTGGATTGAAAAAAATAATTAATAATCAAATTAATAAGTATGTGTATTGAAAAATGATATACCTTGAGATAAATATGTGTGTGGAAATAGAATTTTCATGTTTTAACAAGAAAATGTCAACTTAGAGCATCTCCAATGGAGCTGTCAAAGTTATATTTAAAAAAAAAAAAAAAAAAAAAAGAGTCTCTAATGGCTTACTATTTTCTTGTCAAAGATAACAGATGTCATTTATGTTATCAAGTTTGGTAGGTTGAATAACAGGTGCCAAACATGTCACATCATTAAATATTAACAGATTTTTTACTTCAAATTCAGTTGAAAAAACAGAATTCATTCACTAGAAAAACCTTCCAAATTCGATTTCATTAACTAGTTTCACAAATTTCATAAACCAACAGAATCACAAATTTCAGTTCCACAAATTTCATAAACAAACAAAATCACAAATTCTAGTTCCACAAACAGAATTTAATTTTATAATGATCATTCAAGAACTAGTTCCACAAATTTCACAAATAGCAGAGTCAATTTAGACGAATCACAAATTTCATAATCAATTTAGAACAAATTAAACCCAAATTTTAGTCAAGAATATATCAACCCAAATTTCACAAATTTATATAAATTTTAGAAACAAATTTAGAAGATAAATACCTGAATTATACCATGATTGATGAACTTGTTCTTCATCTCAACCTCTATCAACCTCTAGGGCTTCTTCTTCATCGACTTGTAGGGCTCGTTCCCAGATCAATCGAGCTCCATCGAAGTCTAAATAGTGGTGTTTAGTTAAACACTGGAGTTTCATTGAACTCGGAGATTGGTGATCGACGGTGGTGGTGGTGATGCAAATCACAGAGAGAGAGAGTGACACACACACACACACACACACACACACACACACACACACACACAGAGAAGACTGGTTTTGGCGATCGCGTCTAATAGTGGTGATGATCAAAATGAAAATGGAAAAAAAGGGGTTTCTGATGAAGAATGTGAGAAAGGGGGGGATCGTGGCTGCTATGGATAAAGATAGAACACCAGAGAGAGAGAGAGAGAGAGATGCTCTCATCTAAACCAATTGGTTTGATGAGAGAAGAGAGAAAGGACTTTTCTCTTGAAATAAGCGCGGATCATTATAAAGCTCTTATACCAACCGTTGGATTATTATTTAATCAACGGCCGAGATCTTGTTCATTAATCAACGGCTAAGATCACCAACAATTGGCAATTTTGTTCATTAAAAAAAATTTAAAAATTTGTAAAATAAAAGTAATATTTTTTAAAATTCTCAACAACCATATTTAGAAGGACAAAAAAAAAAAAAAAAAAAAAGGGGTCATATTTTGTAATTCTATAAATACAAACCCTCAATCTTAATTTCATTTCACAACAAGCCTCAGAAATTATATTTTTCTTTTTTTCCTCTCTTTTTCTCAATTTCATTTCATGACAAACCTCCCAAATTACATTTTTATTTATAGTTTTTTCATATAATTAGTATGAAAGGTTCATCAAAAACAAAGAGAAAAGTCAAGGGGTAAAAGGCTTATGAATAGGAAATTTGCAAAAGAATTGCTTTAGAAAAGACAAGCTGTTGAAACTAAAGTCCACAAATTTAACAATTTGATGGAGATATTTAACCAACTCCTCGCTGAGAAAGAAATGAAAAAAAAAAAACTAAAAAAGAAGAAAAAAAAAGATTTAAGCATTGCAGGAGATGGAAGAACTTGAGATAAAAAATGAAGAACATTCGCAAAAGATGAAAGAACTTGAGATAAAAAATGAAGAACATTTGATAATGACTACGGACATTTTTCATTTACCCTCTCAGAAGAAAATGTATTACCTAATGCGCAATAATTACGAGAGAATGCATTTTTTAATTTTGCAATATTATTTATTTGTCAATGTAATTTTCAGGATAAATTACACATACACCCCTGAGATTTGATTAAAATACGAATCGTCCTCTGTGGTTCTGAAAATTACATTCCACTCCATGAGTTTTTAATTTCATAACAAATCGTCCCTTTTATTAATAAATCATTAAGTCAATTAACAGTTTTTAATGATATTAGAAATATATTTTAATTAATAATTTAGGTAATTTTATTATTATATAAGAGAACAATTATGAATTTTATTTTTTTAGTTAATTTTATTAAATAAAAAATTCTAACAAATGAGATATTTATAATTTTTCAAATCATAAAAGACAGTCTGTACTTTAAATAAATCTCATTGAGTGTATTTATAATTTACCCTAATTTTTATTATTTCTTTTTAAATATAATTTTTATTTTACAATGTAATGTGGTGGTCCCTGTAATTTTAATATAGTTAATAATTTTTTAATTTTGTAGTTGTATGTTTTTTTGGTGAGGTGAATTATATATAAAATAAATAAATAAATAATTCAATTTTTTTAATTTTTTTTTTATATTTGTCTAGTCAAGTACAATGTAAATATTTAATTTTTTTTAAAAAACAGTTCGAAAAAAATCACAAAAAACAAAAAATAAACAATAAAAAAATTACTAAAAACCTATATTTAAATAACACCTACAAAACCTACAAAATTGAAGAAGAAATTGGTTAAAATTTGTCAAAGTAGCATGTGACTATTGAAGCACCGTTACTATAATTTGACAATTTACTACTAATTCATTACCAAATTATAGTAATGGCAAATGCTATAGTTGAGTATTTTTTTTTTAAAGACAACCAAAAAAAAAAAACACAGCCGTTGAAGAATATAAAATCATTAAATATTTAATCAACTAATGCTCTTAAACAGTGTGAGCCACAATCTTTCTCAAAGTTCTTATTTAAAAGACGGAGAAAGGTTGACATATTAAGGAGTGATTGCTCCTAACCAAGAACTAATCACATTGACCAATGCAAACTTCAACCATATGTAGAAGTGCGAGGCAATAAAATTTTTCTCAAGATTTTTAAAGATACGCAGCACCGCTATAAATCTACGAAAAAGGATGCACAAATACGCAACATAATCTGGAACATGATAACAGGAAATACGATACCATCCTTCCCAAAACAACCATAGAAGTTATCATCCCAAGTTACAGGAGAAATATAGACTTGCTACAATACATAGCAGCCAGTTCATGATAGAGTCTAGATAACACACCAGAAGTAGTATAGAATTTACAAGGTGGATCCATTCCATCCGAAGTTGGAGCCCTGCACAATAAATAAAGGCATGAACACCATGGAAAATTGTATGAAATTGCATGAAAAGCTTTGTTCATGGCTCTAAACAGTAAGCAGGGCCGGCCCTCAGATTTAGGAGGCCCAAGGCAACACTTCGGAAATGGGGCCCTCATACATTAAAAAAAAAAAAAAATTTATGGATAAAACAATAAGTTCCAACTTTTTTATTTGTTTATAACCACAAAAAAAATTATTTGCACACATAATCATTAAAATTACAAATAAAAATTTACTTTCATATATTAAGATAAGAAGCAATCATTACAAATACTTAAAAAAAATAAAAATCTAGTCTTGTTGCTTTTTTTTGGGTCTCATGTTCAATTGGGGAAATTATTCAATACTCCCAGAGCACCACGTGTCCATACTCCAAACCAATCACCAATTAGTTAGCCCCATGTTGTTCTCCCATCTTCAACATAAATCGTGGGCCCTTGTGCCTCTTCACCAATCAAAACCTTATGGAGCACCACGTGTCCATACTCCGGGAGTACTGAATAATCACCCGTTCAATTGGGCCTATAGTATTTGAGTCTTTCTTTTTTCTTTTTTTTTTTTATATCTAAAACACAATTATATTTTGGGGCCCCTATTTTTAGCCCAAATTTGGGGACCCAAGACGCAGGCCTCGCTTGCCTGCCCTTAGGGCCGGCCCTGACAGTAAGGGTTTATTTACGTTATCTACTACTAGTCTAAAGCATGCATGCATCTTCTAGACTTTGATGGGCCTAAACAAGCATGAAGAACGCAATATGAATACACGGGTGCATGGCAATGACTCATTTTCCAAAGATAACTTAGGATGTTTATATAGCTTGCCTTGGTGTCGTAGAATTTCAGGAAGAATCGTGACTTGGGAACAGACAACTTGGTTTCAAGTATCGTGGAAATCTCAGCACTAAGATTCTTGTTCACATCTGGCGTAAGGCCACCAATGGACACCAATTCTCCATAGGCTGCAGGTTCCTCAGTCCCACCGAAAGCAATGGGTACTGAATCCTTCAACACAATCATCACATACTGCAAATTACATAACACAAAGTCGTTTACGGCTCTCAAAAAACAAGCCTTTTGAAACTAGCAGTAGTATTGCATACCCCTTTAACATAAAGGAAATAACAAGAAAAAAATTTGATAACTATCAGCTGAATGAAATTAAAGCTATACAATCACAAAAAGAAAGGATTATTTTTTTATTTTTTTTTATTTTTTTATGCGACACCAAATATTTGAATAAAAGGGAACGCAATTTTCAGTTAAATCATGTTCCAAATCATGAACTGCTCGTCCCATGGTAGTAGAGCAATAGGCTTTGTCGTCCCCTTTAACGCGGGGGAAATAATGCAATCAAGCTCAAGAGGACGACAAAGACAATATTCTAAAACTCCACAATATAAGCACAGCTAAAGTGAGTTAACAGAATAAGGTGCACTGCCATTACCAAAGAACCATTTCAGCAAACTAATTAGTAATTGAAATGTGCTGAAATGTAAGAGCATCTCTAATCCTTCACCAAATGTTGTATCAAATTTATATTTGATGGAAAATTTGGTGAAAATGACTTCCAATCACTTTCATCAAACTTGTGTCAAATCAAGTTTTTTTTTTTTTTTACCAAGTTTTTCAACAAATCAAGGCAAAAACAAGTTTTTCCCCAAATTTGATAAAATAAGCTATTGGGGATAAGCTTAGAATTTTTAAAAAGTTTTGATAAATTTTTTTAAGTAAGTGAGGATTGGAGCATTCAATTTTTTCACCAAATCAAGAATTTTAGTTAAATTTGATGAAAAGCCATCGGAGCATCCCATATCAAATCAAGCTTATATCTGATAAAAAAAAACTTGATTTGATACAAGTTTGACAAGTTTTTACCAAATTTTTCATCAAATCAAAGCAAAAACAAGTTTTTCGCCAAAATTGATGAAATGCATTGACTGAAAGCCTAATATCCTATAATCTCCATGGATTTTAGGACCCATAGCACCATGAATTAGTGATCGATCTTCGAAGACTGATCCCACAAGTAAATATTCGTAGCCTATAAACTGTGTGACTTGTGGCAATTTCTATCATAGATGAAACATGCACAAATCCGATTACAACAGGATCTATTAACATCGCCAAATTCAAATTTTCACAGATTTACAGAGATCTAAAAAGATATATATATATATATAGATAGAGAGAGAGAGAGAGAGAGAGAGAGAGATTATGAATGTACGGCTTCAGGTTTGCCGATGAGCTTGGAGACGATGGAGGTGGCCTCCTTGAGGATGGAGGAGGTGTCGATACCCTCCAGGCTCACGTTAGTGGACAGGTTCAGACAAGGCATCTTCTGTGCCGGTGATCTTTGCTAATCACTCTCTCTCTCTCTCTCTCTCTCTCTCTCTCTCTGCGAATCAAACCCTAACTCTCTCTCTCTCGCTCTCTCCACCCTTTAACACACTCGGATGCTCAGCCCAACCACTCCCGTCGAAAAGGGATGTAAGGCTAACTTATTTTCATAGTTAGAATGGACGGGATTGTTAGGGAGGAAATTAATAGTAAAAGGGTCAAGTAAAATTGTGTTTATTTTAATGATAGTTGTTAGTGTAAGAATTGTTAAGTTATTTTTATGTAAAATAAATATAAAATAATAAAATAAATAAATAAAATACAAAAACATAAAACATTAATGTTTTAAAAAAAATGTCTAACATGTAAATAATTTTTAAAAAATAAAAATAAAATAAAAAAATTTCAGAAAAAAATAATAAAATAATAATTTTTACTTAACAAAAAATACAAAAAATTAAACATTAATGTTCAAAAAAAAAAATGTCCGACATGTAAAAAGTAAAATAATAAATAAATAAAAATAAAAAATTTCTAATTCGCCAGATTATTTTTCTAAAATCAAGTCCTGGAGGCCCATCTGAATCCCATCTGTAAGGCCTATGTTAAATCCTTCGGCTTAACGGTCCCTTCCTCAACTCTATAAACAAACAGCACATTAAATAGGGCCCACAGCTATCCTAATCCCAATACCTCTCTCATACCCCAAAACAAACGGGGCCTAAATTTGGCCCGGCTCCCGTCCACCTAGGCCTGGCATGTGAGTTGTTGTCAAAATTTAGGCTAGATTGGGTCGGTTCATGAATCAGAAAATTAAGCTAGTCTTAAGCCTAGGGGGTAGTTGGGCCTTAAGCGAATCAGTAGGCTTAAAAATATATAATTTGTTTAATTTTTTATCAAAATTTTATTCTTTTTCACAAAAAATAATAGTGGACCTCAGGTGGGTTGGATAGGTGGAGTTTTGAGTGTGCCTTAATTGGGCCGATTGGGGCAGGCCAGATAGATCAGGCCCACAAGCTAAGCATGGCTTCAAAATGAAGGCTCAAGCCCAAGTCTAAGGTCTCAAGCTGGGCTTGGGCTTATACCTAAACGAGTTTAACAAATCGGGCCCATCTCGAACCGTGGGCCATTCTACACCCCTATACCCATACTATACTCGAGGTTGGTGGTGAGAGGATTTCTCTTAATTATCGAAATTGCCACCAGACTTGAATATCAAAAATGCCCTCCATGTTTAATTTTGTTTGAATTAATTTCACTTTGTTGTTATTTATTTATTTTTGTAGTTCTTATAATTTCAATCCGTATGTATGATTCAATTGAAGACAGTTTGTCTAAACTAGTAATGAGAAAGATTCAACTTAAGGGGCAAAAAGAAATAACTCAAATCGTAATCATTATTTTATGGGCACTTGGGTGATAAATCCATTTTTGGATTTTGTTTGTCCGAAGATCTTAGTATTGAATAAGTGCACTTTTTGACTTTTTATGAAATATAGGTTGAATTTGAAATGATATGATATAGAGGTGATATGACTTAAATAAGATGATATGACTTAAATAGGATAGTGACTTTTTAACTTTTTTAGGTTATGACAAACAAGTCTTTGTCTAAAAGGATATACACTCACAAAATGATTAAACTACCCACGTATACATGCTACTGAGCTGAAACCAAACCCAACACCCTCTCTTTCTCTCATCTTCCATCTCCAGAATAAGGTTTCATCCGCCACCACAACCACAGCCAATGGCAACCACCAAACCTCAACATTCTCTCTCCACCACGCTTTCTTTCTTATCTCTAACCTCGCCGCTACTCTCTCTTTCTCTTTTCTCTTCTCTCTATTCTTCATTTCTTATCTTCGATCTCCACTGGGTACACTGCCGCGCCACCACTACCACCACCACCACATTCTCTTTCCTCTTTCCTTTGGAATGCATCTGTCCATCATCATCGTTATCACAATCCCCGTCGTTGATCCATGGTTGTCGAATGGTACCACGGCGACTCAGATATGCAAATCAAGCGATTGCACCACCTCTTAGTTTTCTCAGATCTCACATCGTCCCCCTACTTGCAGTATTATGGTTCACAAGAGTAAGGCTCTTCGCAATATCGCCATAAGGTTTAAATATCTCATCTTTTTCTCTTTCTCTCTCTGTGCAAATATATACATATGTATATGTCACGACCCAAACCTGTCCCTATGGGTTTAGCACCGTAACCGGCCAGTAATCCGTGATTACCGGACGCCTGCTTAACAGTAAAGACAGTAATACAGAGTAAAGGGGCTAGCGGAAGCCAAAACAGTAATAAAAGGTGTCCAATGAGCTGTGACAGTCTGTATGCAAAAAGATTTTTCCGAACATATCCACATTGATAAGCAAAACATATATACACCATATGTACAAACATTCAGGTTAGAGACCAAACCCCTAATTAGCACAGTATAGTACAAGTCTTAAACAGTATTACAAAACAGAGGCAAAAGGGGAAATCTAAAACACCCCAAAACAGCCTTGGCTTGAACCGACATGGAACCTCGAAGTGAGGCACGATGGTTGGCTTGACAAAAAGGGAGTTAACCCGACACTCCTAGCTCCGGTCCGGTGCCTGGACACTTACATATATATATAAACAGTGAGCTAAAGCCCAGTGAATAACAGTTGTGTAAAGAGGTTAAGAATGAATGTCCTTTCAGTAAATAAACAGTCATAACAGTCACTTAGAAACCATAGCAGTCATATGTGGTGCATCTCATAGCAAAACAGTACAGTGGGTCTTAACAGACCGAACAGTCAGTTGATGGCCATCATAACAGTAAACAATAGTGGTTCCAAACATGGGAACCGACAGAGATCTCTGTGACAGTAGCAGTAATAGTACAGTAATAATAAATTGCTATGGATGCCACGAATACAGTTTACAAATAGGACAAACATTATTCATTAAACAATAACGTTTCATTAAACAGAACAGTTGATCATTCAGAAAATATTCATAATTGAACATATCTTTACAACATTGTTACTCACAGAGCACTGGGCTATAAGCAGCTAATGAGCGTCCTCGGATGCCAATCCTACATAGTTACAGAACGAACACACACTAAGTTACACACTTGGGAATCAACAATTTAGTCCCTATCTTAACTCGGTGTGGTTCTACATCAATATCCTCATTCAGATGCCTTAAACATAGCCTGGGAATGCCTAGGATGGAAAGAGGATGCAAAGATGCACTTTAAAACACTTTTCAAAATTTTCAGAAAACAGGGGTCTCGCTCGAGCGTGGATTTCTTCGCTCAAGCGAGCTTGTCAAAACAGTGGGGTCGCTCGAGCGTGGATTTCCTCGCTCGAGCGGTCTGTAAAAATGCAAAAAATGCTAGATGTTGGAAATCCCCGCTCGATACTCGCTCGACGCTCGCTCGAGTGTGAGACACAGTCCTCGCTCGAGCGTAGGTTCTCTCGCTTAAGCGTGCGACTGCGTGCACCAAAAACCTGAGAGCTTGCAATTCACGTTCGATCCAACATTCCGTCGCTCGAGCGAACCTCTGAATACACAGGGGCTCGCTCGAGCGTGGAAGCCAAAATCTGGAATTTCCAGATTTGCCTCCCAAGCTCAAACCAAGCATTCAACACCTCAAAACTCAACCTTTTGGGCCAATTTTCTGGAAAACACTTGAAAACCAACAAATAACATGATTCAAAGATCAATTTTGTAAAATCAAGCCCAAAGGTAAACCAATTGAACACCAATTTCAAATAAACTTCAAGAACAAAGCTCAAACACAACATGCATGTATTCAATTAAATTCAAAGCTTCAAATACATGGTCAAATGCAAGTTTTAGCTCAAGAACATGGTGAATTCATGGACTATAACAAAAATGTGGACATGCATGTGGAAATTCATGAAGAACAACCTTCAATTCAAGAATATGAACATGCATGCATGGATTAAGCCTCAATCCAACACTTTACTTTAATTCTTGACTTAGATCACTAATTTACCATGAATCATGCAAGACACAACTAAAACTCACAATTGAGAGGATGAAACCCTTACATAGGTCTTGAATTTCAAGTATACAAGCTCAATTATGCAATCTCTCTTCAATTTCTTTTAGTTCCCAAGCTAAATTTGATGAACTCAAGTTTTCTCCTAACTCTCTCTCTCTCTCTCTCTTGCCAGTTTTGGCCTCTAGAGGAAATGAAGATGATGCATCAAAGTGTATGTATGATGAGCAACAAATGAGCCCACTCAAGGGCAATATTGAAAATAAAACCAACTAATGTAATTTAGCTTTATTTAATCTAATTTAATCATACCAAATCACATTTCAATTAAATCCACCATAAAATCACTTAAATTCTAATTAACACAAAATACCAATCAATTTCATATTCGGCCGCCGATAAGGCCTTCAATTCGTAATTCGAAATTAAAAGCACGAACAGATCAATCTACGACAAACAGATAGAATGCAATTAAGATAACACACTTATGCAATAAATTCAGAATTTCAGTCTGATCAATTACTTATCATGCTCAGTCACAGTTTAGCAGTAATCAGAGGTGAGGGTTGTCACAGTATACGTATTTGCTCTATTTACACACTTGTGTTTCATATGTGAATCGACGCTTAGATTTCTGTGCATTTATGATATATATTATTTACTATTGGATGATGTTGTGTGTTGTGCTATCATTTACTGACAATCAAGGTTGTTTATTTTGGTCTATGTTAAGATTTGATGCAAATGATAAGTGAATGATAGATTTATTAACAATTGATGACTAAACCTTTGATGTGCATTTGAATCTACTTCAATTTCTTTCTAAATACTTTTTACTTTTTAGGGTTCGGATCTACTTGTTCTTAATCTACTTTTTTATTTTTTTATAGTTTAATTTAGTTGTTTGGTATATATAGTGAATTCATATAACATATATATTATTAATTATTTTTATTCTTGTGTTGAACAGATGCAGATCTTTGTGAAAACCCTAACATAAAGCAACAAATAGAGAGAGAATGAAAGAGAAGAGAAGATGAATAAGTAAGAGAAAGACTCTTTATAATGATTTATAGTTGTTGATGTTGATGATGATAGTTGCAACAAATAAACAAAAAAGTTATAACATAGATTTTTAACATATGAAAAAAAAATATTGAACAGATAGATAGAATTTAAGGAAAAAATTGAGTAGATAGATAGAATTAATGGAAAAAATTGAACAGATAGGGGAAAAGTTATATAGATAGTCAAAAAATTTGAACAGATAGATATAAGATTGAACAAATAAATAGAATTAAGGAAAAAATTGTACAGATGGAAAAAAAATTAGACAGATAGTCAAAAAATTTGAATAGATAGATATAAATTTAAATAGATAAACAAAATATTGAACAGATAGGCAACAAATTTGAACAGATAGAAAAAAAGTTTGAACAGATATATATATATAAACTTAAAAAGATACTCAAATAAAAGTTAAACAGATAAAAAAAAAAAAAAAGTTATGCTAGGGATCCCAAATGAATTACCAAAAATTCTATCAAACCTCTCACGTGGGTATAAGACCTACACAAATCACATGTGTGTGGGTCTCACACCCGTGTGTGGGTCTCACACCCGTGTGAGAGGTTTGGTAGATTATTTGGTAATTCATTTGGAGTCCATAGCATTTTCCAAAAAAAAAAAAAAAGTCAGGGGATAAAATTGAAAACAAAATGTCTTTCAGAATTTCTCACAAAATTATTTCACAAAGTGTGGATCTCTTATCAACAAAAAATATTCACTGGACCTAATACCTTATATCCTTCTTAGATTGGATTTATCACTAATTTTCTATTATTTTATTCATTTAATGAATAAAAAAAGGAGAATTTTATTATACACACTATATCATACGTACTCTTAGTTATGTCATTTTTTTTAGTTTTGATTTTCAACTTTAATTATAACATTATTTTGAGATATTTGATTATGACCTTTTTGTACTTAGTTATTACCTTTTTTATTAGTTATGAATAATAATAATAAAAAAAATTATAGCATTTTCTTTTATAGTTATAAGGTGCATTTGATACACAGTCTTTTTCATAAAAAAAATATTTTTTTATATGATATTTTGTACTTAGTTATTACCTTTCACAAATTTTAAAATGATATTTTGTCAATTAAATTAGGTATTTTAACAACTAATTGGTTTGGGATGTTCTAAAAAAGTGTATTTTTTGACTTATTGGCTTATATGGGTTGGGTTTGATGTGATGTGTTAGAGAGGTGATGTGATTTAAATAAGATGATGTGACTTAAATAAGATAGTGACTTTTTGACTTTTTGTATTATTTAGGTCATGCCAAACTTGAAAGTAATAAAAGTTTGATAAATTAAATGAAAAATAACTTATTTCATTTTAAAAATTAATTATATGTAAATTGATTGTTCGCCAAAAAAAAGCTTAATTTTTTACTAAAATTATTCTATCTTTTTTTATATGAAAAAAATACTAAAAAATCTAACCCAAGGTTAAAGTGTATATCTCCTTTAGTTTTGGAGAAAAAACCCTTTAATTATGTTTTACATTATGTTTGGTTTAGAAAGAAAGAAATATTGAAGTAATTGAAAATTTTAATTTTCTCTCATTTTCCTCTCTCATTTTATTGTAAATATATATATATATATATCTTGAATATGTGAAAAAAATACTTCATTTATTGTTTGATATTAAAAACAAAAAACAAAAACAAAAACAAAAAAAAATTTATATCTTACATCTTGAATATGTACAAGAAAAAAGAGGTGGATTCCCTCTAGGTCACAAAGTTGAACTGGAGGGGTAGTGTTTGGGCTTCTGAAGCTCATAATGAGTCTCATTTCAATAATTAGAATCGTTTATTTTGTCAGATATTTTATATATTTTATTTATAAAAAAAATTAAATCGAACTAATAATTATAATTTATTTTATTTATCAAAAAAAATGAACAATTTAGATAATCAAAGCAAAATTTATGGTACAGTAAACCTCATAGGATCCTTCAGTTGAGATTATAGACCAAAGGGATTCATTTATAGTTTCTTTCATTATTTTTTTTCTTTCTAAATCATTTATTTATCTTTTCTATTTAATTTAAATTTATTTTAATTTTCATTTATCTCTCAAAAGTTAGATTCACTTTTTAATTTAAACCCCCCATTTAAGGTTTTCTAAGTCACCTAAGTATTTAATTCTCAAGTTCAAAAGGATAAATTTGAATTCTCTTTGATTTTCTTCCAATTATTTATTAATTTACTCAAAAGAGCAAAAGAAATGACTCATGCCTAAAGACTCACCCTAACATCAGCAACCTCTGATGACTTTAAAGCATCACGTAGTCATGTAAACACATACAAATTTCCTTTTTAAATAATGATCGTCCCGCAATGTTGCCAGAGTTTTAGTTAGAAATAGCCGTGATCAAGAAGTAGAATATTTAAGACAATACTTTCTCATATCTTTTTTAATCATCAGTCAATCATCATTACTTTAACTAAAAAATAAGTGAGAAAATCTGAAATCACTAATATTTATAACAAAAAATTAAAAACATAATTTTATATATATATATATCTACAATTATTATAAATAAAAAAAATAGATTGCATTGTAATTTCCCCAAACAAAAATGCCTCTGACCCTCAGTTCAGATGGCCTCCAGTGACCCCCAGCTGATGTGACAAGTCACGTGATATTCATATGTATATTAGACCCACGTTTCACATTTCAAAATAATCTTCCCCTCAAACACATATCTGTCTTCACAATGGTGGTTGCCTCTTCCTCATTTTCTTGACTTCGACGGCGAGACGACAATAGCTCCCTTCCCTTTACTGCAACGCCGGGAACAACGCCTTCCCTTCACTCCAACGCCGGACTCTCGACTCTCGTTTGTCTCTCTTTCCCTCTCATCCGACGAAGGACGATTAAAAGGCAAATTTCCCTTTTGTCTCTGTATTGGAGCCCTGACTCTCTGCGTGTCTCTTTTCCTCTCATCCGACAGGTATATCTGTATATATATATATATATCTGTGTATATTGTATATATGTTAGGGCTTGAGACAATCTGATTTTAGCTTTAGTGCTTTTTACAATCTGATAATCAAATTAAAAGTTAGAGTTTTGCTATTTGAGTTGGGACTTGAATTTGGCCTTTTGATTTGGGAATTATGGCCTTTTCATTTGGAGTTTTACCTTGCCATAAACCTGCTCAATGAAATTCCTCAACGAAATGTTTAAATTCTAAGGGGTGCTGGATGAGTTTTAACTTGCCAAATTATGAGTGCTTGGGTTTACTTAGAGGTGGATTTACCCAAAATAGGGATTATGAAATTATGAGTGTAAATCCAAACACTCACAATGAACCTCTTGCAAGAAGAAAACCACCTCTAAATTATAAAAACCTGTTTGATGAAATGTTTGAAAACCTGTTTGAAAACTTGTTTAAAACCCTATTTGATGAAAACCTATTTGGATTTACCCAAATTATGAGTGTAAATCCAAACACTCACAATAAACCTCTTGCCAGAAGAGAACCGCCTTTAAATTATGAAAAATAGGGTTTGATTCAAAACACTCAACCAAAAGAACAAACCAAAACTTGTTGACTAAAGTGGTTGATAACTTGATACCATCAAAATACACAATAATAAACATTATAATTAGTTTTGCTATTGATTTCACCCAAAACCCATTTTTTTTATGCATAAAAAGAAGGATCCACTATATGTAACTCCGCTTATAATCAAATTTGCAAAATCAAAACCAATGGGTTCAAAGATTCTAAAATCTTCATTATTCAAAGTTTGAAGATATAATACACCCAACTAATATACTTCATCTATTATTGGTATCTCATTATTTGTATCTAAAATTATTGATCCAATGAACGATTTGCCTAAAAACTGCAACTTTTACCATTTTACCATTTGATTTAGATTTAACTCCACTCTCCCACATTGCCAATCAACTCTTTACTGATTAAAGCTGGCTAGTTCCTCACTCCCGCCAGTCCATCCCACCCCATTATTTGTGCCGCAAACAAAGATTATAAGATTTATCAAAATCTTCACTTCCCACCACACATTCAGGTAAGTAACATGTTCAACATTGTACTAGTTTTCAATAACAACAACTAGAGCTTTTGCAATCCCCTTTCCCCATGCCATCACAAAACAAAATCCATCAAGTTTATTATTGCTGACACAATTATCAACCATGGTTAAATCTTTAACCTCTTCACTTCAATTATATCTACCGCTGTTGACATAAGATTTTTTTTTTTAAAAACAAACAAACAAACAAGCAAGCAAACTCATCCAAATCCTCCTAATAAGCCTTATCACAGTCACCCATAGCCAAAAATTCTGAAGCCCTTAATTCTACAAACAAACAAATTCCATATATGAAATTAAAAACAAAAACAAGTGACATAGATCATGTGGAATTTAATCATAAGTATCTATACCTGTAACATTGCCTTCAATTTTCTCATGTGAACTTAATTGTTGTAGATTAGCAACTTAGACTATTTAAAGAACTTTCAAAGAATATTGTTGACCACACAAATGTGTGAGTTGATTCTTTTTTCTTTGGTCCTTAGTTTCATTGTTACAAGGTGGATTTTTACTGCAAGTTTGTAGACCCTTGTCTATTGTCTCATGCCAAAACTTATTGTTGCATTACCACTATTTATTACTACAACAGTTTATTAAGCAATGAATAACTTGCAGCAGTTTATTACTTCAGCAATTTATTAATTTACTACAACAATTTATTAACCTTTATAACTTGCTATTTCTTCATTTTTGCAGATGTCAAGTTCATGTGTGAATGGCCGTAGCTCAGATCGGTTGACATACGTAAACAAATATTGTCGTAGATGTAATAAAAAGGCCACTATTCAAATTTCTGAGACCGATCGAAACAAAAACAAGTTATTCTACTCTTGTAATGATTGTGGTGGTTTTGTCAGATGGTGCTTGTCTATGAATTCAAAATATAGAGGTCATGAAATTCCAAGAGAAGAAATGCCAACTGGCGATGAACAAGTTTGATGTATGATCGAACAACTTTGAGCTATGATATTGAACAACAAAGAGATATGACGGAATAATTTGAATTCAGAGCGCAAAGATGCAAAAATTGATATATATATTGTCCGTGTTGTTTGTAATTGGTGTCTTAACACTTATGAAGATGTAATAATATATATACATATATGGAAGTTAGAAGTAGAAGTAGACGTAAATTTACAAATAGAAATACAGTGAATACTCTTGTATGGTACTGTGATGTTTTAGAGGAAATTATGTTTTGTTGTGTATTGAAACCTAATTATTGTACCTGTGTTTGTTGTGAGTGGAATGGAAAATGACTTGTTTAAACTTGTTGTAACACCCAAAAAATGCAAACTATAATTATTTGAATTATCCATGTGTTAATTGCGGATTATATGATTTAATTTGTGTATATCTGACCAAATTGGGAAATTATTTGTTAAAAATACAACTTTGGAATTGAAATTGACGACCTTACTGGGTTCAGAAATCGAAATTGAGTACATGAATATGTTAATTGGAATTTTTAGAGTTATCCGGGAAGTTTAATTAAAAATTGATTCCATCTGATTTGCTAATTTTAATAGGTTGGAATTAAATAATTGAATATGAATTAGAGCTTAATACACATTAGTATACTTTAATTTAGTGTAATTAAGATTTTAAGATAATGAGATTAATTTAATTTGAGTCAAATTGATTTTAATTAATTTCTTAGCCTTAGGTGGTTTCACTTAATTTATTAGTCTAATTAAGTTGAGCCTAGTGTTTTTCATAGTCATCAATTGAATTAGAGTAGGAGAGTATAGTGGACTTCCCTTACACCCAGATAATCTTACATATAGAGAAAGAAGGCATAGAACACTTGGTGCGAGAGTTCAACAAGAGAAAGAAGTTAGGAAGAAGAGAAGGAGAAGGAGAACCTGAAATCTCCATAACTTCACAAACTTAAGGTAAGAATTTCCATCAATTTTATGAAATTGAAATGCTTCCCTCTTAATCCTTTAAGCATTGGCTTGTTTTAAGTAAAGACCATGAATAAATAAGAGATTAATAGTGTAATTTAATGTTAAGAATTCATATGAATATAAAAGAGAAAAAATTGTAAGAATTAGTGCAAGAACATGACATGCATGGTTAGATTTCAAGAATTTAGCTCAAGGTTTTGACATGCATGACTTAATTTCATGAAACTCTTGTTCATACATTTGATTTCTTACATAGTTCTTCAAATTGGAGAAGGAAACTCCATGAATTTTTAATTTAGAGCTCAAAATAAGCATGTTTTGTAATTTTCCAAATTAATTAAAACTCTGATCTTTCAATTGAACACTTGAGCTTTGTTTTAAAGTTTTAATTGTGTTTCATGTTGAAAATTCATGTCCATGCTTTTATATTTCCTTGCATGGCTTAAAGGAATTCAAAAGGATGTAATCTTGGAAGATTTTGGACTTAATTGCATGAATTGTGCCTAAACCTGCTACAGAATTGCACTACTC
The DNA here is from genome assembly GCA_036172215.1 of Camellia granthamiana. Classification (NCBI taxonomy): domain Eukaryota; kingdom Viridiplantae; phylum Streptophyta; class Magnoliopsida; order Ericales; family Theaceae; genus Camellia; species Camellia granthamiana. The sequence continues at coordinate 4,406,918 of CM069905.1, read as the reverse complement.
CAGCAGAGCAGTTTCAACCACCATTTCAACCCAGACCGCTCAAGTGGCCTGGGCCATCGCTCAAGTGGCCAACCTTCATTTGCTGAAAGTTGCACACTGCCATGACCACTGCACGTGCAGCCAAACATGGCAGATTTTCCAATGTTATTATTTTACCGTTTTCTGATTTATGGGCATTCATTTACATGATTTTCACATGTCATACACATCTATATGCATATTATAAGCATGAAAGAAATTAAAGAAAGAATAGAAACAACCAAACGAACAAGTAACGGATAAACCGAAGAACGTTAAGAATCGACTGATTGACTCGAATGTATATTGAGAAATTGTGCTATAAATATTTGTGTTTGTAGGTCAAGACTCGAAAACCGAACAACGGGTATTGGAAGGCCATTATGAGTAACATTTTTGTAAAGATATGTTGATATGAATTATGTTTTATCTGTTACCGTTAAGTGATAAGTTCTGAAATGCTATTTTGATCATGTGAACGAATGTCCTATTTGCAAATATATTATAGCATCCATAGATAGTCCCAAGTCATGAGGGACGGCAAGTAAATGCGGGTCCATGACATATGACTATTTACGAGATCTCGTTAGCCACTTCATTGTGGTGATATGTGTTTAATCGGTATCCGGAACTGATTACTCTAGTCGGAAGACGATATGTGATATGTTCTGTGAGATGTATCATTACGTTATGTTCTGATATGAGATAGTTATGATTGATTGTGATATGATTTGTTTTACGGATATTGTATTTGGAATTCGTTCACTAACCCTTTTACTTTAATGTTATTCACTGGGCTTTAGCTCACTGTTTTTATATATATGTATAGGTGAGTATTTTGGAGGGTGAGCCTAGAGGGGGTCTATAGCTGAGTCACAGTTTTGAAGCCTATCGAGTTGTTTTGTGTGCCTCTGAGTTAGGGTTAGGCCTGGAAGGCCGTTGTCAAGCTTTTGATTGTGAAGTAAACTTTCGTTATGTGCATACGCTATGTATAAAATGTTAAGTTACAAGTTATGTATTGAATGTGGGTAAATTAATGTTTTTGCATAATTAATGTCTGCTCATATGGATGCACTACTCATTGGACTATTGGTGTATTTTTGTACATTGCTTCCGCAAGCCCCGATTATTTTTATTGTACAGGAAGGCCTTTGATAATCCAAGGATTACTGGCCGGTTATGATGCCAAACCTTTAGAGGCGGGTATGGGTCGTAACACTTGTACACTTTTTTGATTACTCATTGAATAGACATTGTTGAATACAAGGAAAATGTTGAATACACAAGGTTGAATACAGGAAAACTATTGAATAGACATTATTGAATACAGGGAAAATGTTGAATAGACATTATTGAATACAGGGAATATGTTGAATACACATGGTTAAATACAGGGAAACTATTGAATAGGCATTATTGAATACAAGGAAAATGTTGAATATACATTGTTGAATACAGGGAAAATGTTGAATACACATGGTTGAATACAGGGAATCTATTGAATAGACATTATTAAATATAGAGAAACTATTGAATACGCATTGAATACACATCGAATACACATTGTTTAATACAGAGAAATTGTTAAATACACTTTGTTCAATATTAGCAAATAAATATTTGTTCACAATCACCATACAACAATAGTAAATATTGCTAAGTTCATTACATAACAAATAATAATAATAACATAACTTCATTGATAATTAATAGATAACATGTTTTACAAATCCAAAGTAGGAACATAATAAGTTGCAATCTCAAAAACAAACTGTTTAACTTCAACAAGTTAGTCAAACATGTCCCTAATATACAAGCTTTCCGGTGCGCATGCATTAGAAGTCGATGGGGTTAGAGATGCAGAACCATAAATCTGAGTTGGAGCACTCATCAAACTTCCCTGTGTGCCTCTTATAAAGTCCGATTGAGTAAGAGATGTGCCTCCAATACCATCGACCACCTGTAATAATTCAATTAAAAGTACATGTTAGAAGAATAAAGTTTTTGAAAACAAACAATTGATATGAATTTCTCTTTCGAACACGTGCCGGTACATACATACTATTTTGCGTGTCAACCATATAAGGATAATACGGTGTATATGTTGTTGTTGTAGCATGAGATTGAGCTTCAACTTCAGTTCCAAATCGAAGCACCTTAGCAGCCTGTATTTGTTCAAGAATGAAACAAGATTGAAATTTATGAATTGCTTCTACATACTTGAATACAGTTCGTAGAAAAAAATAAAAAAATAATACACAATTTACCTTTGCTTTTGTTTGTTTTTTTGCCATTGCTTTCAACTGATTCACTATTTGATCTACTTTGGCAACCTTTTGTTGGGTAACTGGACGGCCTCTTCGCCAAGCAACCAAAGGACTAATCACCTTCTTACTATTAGCTCCTTGTGTAGAACCGATGTGAATCGGACTTTTTCTGGAACATGGTATATTACTCCCATCACCCAATTCTTCTTTCACGACTCTCTCCTTAATTTCATCCAACCCAAAGTCTATAATTTTAGTTTTGCCTTCAGAGTTACCAGCAAGTTGTACAATGACAATCAATTTTTGTTCATCCTCTCATATCAACTTGCATTGAAATCATTCCCAAAGCCAGTATATGTGGTTTTGATGCATATGTACTCTCTATCCAAATCTTTTCTCTAACGTGGCATAATGTATTTAGTTGGCACCTCATTTGTGCACCTTCTCACAAGCACAACGAGTGAGTGAGCACACGGGTAATTATTCAGTAATCTGGGAGTATAGACACGTGGTACTCCATAGCATTGTGATTGGTGGATAAGTTGAATAGGTGGGGTATTATGTTGGGTGATTGAGGAACATGAGAGGGCATATTGAATGATAATTGGCTAGGGAGTATGGACATGTGGTACTCCCGGATTATTGAATAATTTTCCGTGAGCACACATAATGCCTCTAAACTCAAACAACCGACACATACATTGAACTTCACATTCAGTTGAATTAAAATAGACAACAAACTCCACATGCTTCATCTTCTCACAAACTACCATCGCTTCTTGGACATTATATGTAGATATTGACCCCTCATCTTTCAGAAACAACGGCTGACAGTAAACTAATCTGTTCAACTCTCCTTGAACTTCTTTGAATTTTGCATTGGTGTAGGCTTGCTAAAATTGCTTCTTAAAACCATATATAGTTAGGTAATCAAACAATTTGTGTCGAGACTTGAAGTCTGCTTTCTTCTCTTTCTCTACCTCACTTCTCAAGGCATTGTCATATTGTTCAACAAGTTGCTTCAATGTAGTCTTTGGGTTTACATACCCATCAAAAAATCCATTCATACTTTCACTTCGTTATGTAGTTGACATGCCATCTCAAAAAATGTCTTTAACATAGACAGATACCCATCGATGCCGCTCATCATATAGTACCCTCAACCACTCATTATCATAAATATTGAATGTTGCAAGTATCTATTCCTATTTATTCTCAAATTCAACTTTTGTCAAACAGTCATAAACTGCATTTTGCATAGCCAACTTTATGGCTTCATATTGAGCATATCTTTTCAACTTCTCTGGAATTTTCTTCATGATATGCCGTAAGCACCATCGATGTCGAGCTTGTGGAAAGACAATTTCTATAGAATTTTGCATAGCTCTGCACTGATTAGTTATGATAGCTTTTGGAGAATGATTTGACATGCAACTTAACCACGACTTGAATAGCCAAACAAATGTGTCATTGTTTTCACTAGATAACAATCCACAACCAAGCAAAATGAACTGTCCATGATGATTAACTCCTACAAATGGAGCAAATGGCATGTCATATTTGTTCGTCAGAAAAGTTGTGTCAAATGAAACAACATCTCCAAATGCTTCATAAGTCACTCGACTCCTTGCATCAACCCAAAACAAGTTTCTAATGCGAAACTCCTCATTAACATCAATTATATAAAAGAATATCTCACTATGTGCTTTCATCCTCATAAAATAACTTTGAAGTGATTCGACATTATCTTCCTCAAGCCTCAATTTTCTAGCTCTCTCAATCTAATTCCTTGCATATCGCTCATCAAATGTCAAAGACTCATATCGCCCTGCTTCAACAACCATTGAATGAAAGTTCCTAAATACCCTAATCCCTATTTGTTCATTAATTTCTAATCTTCTCTTCACAAGAGTAAGAATTTTCTTATTCATTGCAAAATGACGTGAGTCGGTGGGAATCAAATCATGATTATACTCAAGGTTAATTGTGGTTAGTTTATATCTTCCATCCTTTTGTACACTACCTCATACCCTTACTTTGCAACCAATTTTTGTGGACAAAGATGACTTTAAAGGGTTGACTTCTGATTTCTTTTTTCTTTTCCCCTCTCGAGAACATTCAACCCATCATCTCCAAAATGTTGTGCTCTATGAGCTATAGAAAATCCAACATGCTTAGCATATTTGCCATAAAATGTGTACACTTCTTCCCTTGAGCTAAAACACACACTCTTCTTAGGTTCTTCAACTTCTTCACCCTCATTTATTGAAGGATTGTCGCCAAACATTTGAATCAACCTCCATTCTTCCACTTTGCAGAATGAAATAACAATTAAATGATTTCAGAATGATTATATAACACAATGCCCAAACAAACACAATGAATCAGTTCCCTAACACAATGCCCAAATTGAGGACAAATACTAATTTGAACAAATATTAAAAAATGGAACTAATTTGAACAAATATTGTGTGACTATCCCCAAAGTGTATGAACAAATATCAGCAAATTGAGATTATGTGACTATCCCCAACCCTTTATCACATAACATTTGTTCAAATTGATTTTTAGGGAATGTCCAATTGAGTCACTAGGGTTGGGGATAGTCATATAGATCCATTATACAGAATTTGAGGAAGTTTCTTGACATAAGAACATAAAAAATTGAATTAATTAAAGAATATATTAACCTTTAACCTACTGAAAGTATGTGAAGAATTAATAGAGATCCATCAAATGAAGTGCTAAGACTTTGAAGGTCCAAAAACAGTTCCATAGTCATATATGAAACTGATTTTTTAGGGAAATCTTATAGGAAGTTAATGAAACTGATTTTTTACCTCATAAACTACTATAAGAAGTTATGTTTTGTTTGACTACTATTACTGATTTCTTATTTGGAGAGCTAGGGGAAAAGGTTTACCTCATAAACTACCGATCCACAGTACGTGTGAGATCGAGACAGAAAGCGAGACACAGACATGCAGCCGAAGATTGAGGACAGCAATAGGTAGAAATGCAGCCGAAGATTACATCTACCTCACACGCAAGATCATTTGAATTGTGTACGTAGGAAAAGTCAAAGTTTGGGTAGACAAAATTGAATACTGATGGATCTGTAAGTTGGGATAATACTAGCTTTGGTGATTTGCTTTGCGATTACAATGACCGTCGTCAATGGCAAAGAGCTACGATGGATGAGGAGAATGGCGGAGAGCTATGGTGCCGACAACGTGGACAGATGAGGAATGGTAATTTTGAATTTGGGCTCCCGCTCCTGCTCTATCAATTTTTTTTTTTCTCACACTGCGTGCGTGTACGCATCCTTCTTCCACATCAACTGCCAACTCACTGGGGTCCTGGGGTCATGTTCCACTGGAGGGCTGTAGAGGAACTATTCCCCAAAATTCGTCCCCATCGTCTCGGATTGCTTCAGGCAACTTCACAGCACACGCCAACTCCATCAATGGAGCAACAACTTGGCGCCAAATTCGAGCAAATTCTCAACGAACCCACAAGCGCTTCCACTTCTCTGCAAGCCCTATCTCTCGCTCGATCTCTCATCCTCAACCCTTCCACCTCCGACTCCACCATCTCTTCTCTCCTCCAAACCCTATCTCTCTCTCTCCAACCAGACCGCGACCCTCTCTCTCTCCGCCACACTCTCTCTCTCCTCTCCGACCTCGCCGCCCACCGCCGCCACCTTTCTCACTCCATCTTCCACACTGTCCGCTCATTTTCTCTCATCTGCAACCCTACCTCAACTCGCACCCTCGCCGCTTCTCTCTCCGTTCTCGCCTCAATCGCTGAATCAAACCAAACCCTAGCTTCTGACCTCAGTGAGCTCAGCGAGAGTCTATTTCTCAAACTCTGTTTTTTCCCGAGTGTGTCTGTTCGGCATTGGTTGTTGTTGAATGCGGAGAGGTTTTGGATTCGGCCGCCTTTGTTGCTGACTGTGTTTTTAGGGTTTACGAAGGATCCGTATCCGTATGTGAGGAGAGTTGCTTTGGATGGACTGTTTGGTCTGTGCAAGTCCATTGTTGTTGAGGATTGTACTCTGGTTGAGAGTTGCTATTGCCGTGGTGTTGAGCTTCTGAGTGATATGGAGGATTGTGTAAGATCTTCAGCTGTTCGCGCGGTATGTTCTTTGTTTTTTGCCATTGTTTGCTTGAATTGTCCATTTTTTTTTTCCCTGGCTAATTCTGTTTATAGGGAAGGAAATTTAGAGATAATGCAATCTCTATTGTGCTCATGCTATAGTAAAATGTGGTTTAGAACACATGTTTGGTGTAATAAATCTTATTAGATGCATATGAAATGAACTCTTTTGGGGTTGGTAGTGAATTACAATCCAGTAACACCTGTTTTTATAGCTTTTGTATTCGATTTGCAGCAAATGTAATGGTTTTTGTTCAAATCTTTGTTCACGATCAGTGCTATTTTCGCTCAAAGTTTACTTTTGAATTTGGTGTTGATAAGCTTCTTGCTTGAGCTATCAATATAGGGGGTCTTTTAAGTGATTTTTTTTTGCTGTATTTGGGTCTCAGATTAGTGGAGAGGGAAAAGTAAAAGTAAAAGGAAAAAGATGGGAAAACAAAATGAAGTGAAGGTTTCTCTTGTTTGGTTGGGTTAGGAAAATGAATAATAAGAATTTACAAAAATGAAAAAAAATAATCTTTTGTTTGATTACCCCATAAAAAATGAATATTCTATTTTTCATTTTCTTTTCCCTTAACAAATCCAAGGTTTACTGGTACATTCTATGTAGTAAAGTGGTTAGCATTTTTTTTTTTTTCTATGCTAAGCTGATTAGTAATTTCATTTCTGTTTTATTTTCTTTCCACTCTATAAATCCAAGGTTCATTGATATGTTCTACGTAGTAAAGTGGTTAACTTTTTTTACATTTATAGTACTTTCTATGCCCAGCTGGTAACTTCACTTCTGCTTACCTTCTTAATTATTAGATCTCTAAAAGTTTAGGATGGTGGCTTTAACATCAATCAATCTGAGATATATGGACAATAGGATTTTAATGGGCTTAGTTCATGTTGTGTACAGGTTACTCGGTGGGGACAATTACTTGTGGCATTGAACCATGACGATAATAAGAGAGATTTGTCAAATGCATTATTTATCCAGGTACTATTTAAAGTACTATGTTAATTAGGTATGAGAACATAGGTGAAATTTCATTTTGTGAAATCAATTTGTGAAAATAGTTTTTTTTGGAAATATTAATAACGCTGTCGCTGATTTCTGAGGCTTTTGTTGTTACATTTATTTGTAACATATTGGTATAGATTGTTCGATAGAGGATATATTGGCATGAGGTTCATACATTCTATGGCCCCGTTTGGTAAAGTTGTGGGAAAATGATTATAGCTTATAGTTTAATAGCTTATAGCTTATAATTGTGAACATAAGCTGATTTTTGACTTATAAATTAAGCTTTTTCTCCCCCACTCAAAGAATAAGTTGATTTTTGACTTACAAAAAGCTATAAGCTGTATTGTTAAGCTGAACCAAACACATCAAAATAGCTTAAATTAAGCTAAAAGCTGAAATAAGCTGGAAATAAGCCCTACCAAACAGGGCCTATGCTTGATTTGTCTGTGCTAAAACTGGATGCATATTTTGTATCTTGTCAGGGTGACTGGAAAGAACTGTCCATGATTCTCATATAAAAATACCCTGTAGGGTGAAATCTTGCATCTGGTTCCAATATCCTGTGGATCTAATTTTAAACTTCTCATGTACTCTCTCTCTCTCTTTCTCTCTCTCTCTCTCTGAGTTTTTGTTATATGTCATCAGATTTGTGAAATATTGGATAGCTTTGCTAATTTAATTGGCCAAGTTTTGTCTAGAAAATCTTCAAAGGACCCTGTTTGGTTATCTGGTTTCTGAAATTTTTGGGAAAAATATAAATTAGTTTGACGGAAATAAACACTACAAATTTACATTTTTTAAATTTTCAAAAATTACTTTTGTCTTATAAAAAAGAGAGAATCATATCAAAATGATGAGTGTTTTTGAAAATTTTCATTTTTTTTTCACCAAACTAGCTTTTACTTAATAAAAATAAAAATAAAAACAGAAGACATATTTTGAAAACAAAACCAAACAAGGTGACTGATATCATTCCTGTATCAAGAACATGGTAGGATGTCCTTTTTCTTTTATCTTGTTGCAATGTTGCATCATTAATCATTGTGTAAAATTGTTGCCCTGATATCTCTGTCATATATGTTTGCAGCTCTGTTCTATGGTAAGAGACATGAATGTGAAGGTCAGAGTTGAAGCTTTTGATGCCCTTGGGGAGATAGGTATGGTGTCGGAGGATATTCTATTGCAAACCCTATCAAAGAAGGTGCATTCTGGCATTAAAGGAAAGACCTATCCTGGGCTGTGCTCTGGAAAACCATTTGATATACTGGCATCAAGCGCTTCTGGAGCCATTTTGCATGGGCTGGAGGATGAATTCTGTGAGGCGAGTTTCATAATTTTGTTGTTCAGTTTGAGGCTTTGAATCTTATGTCATTTTGAGAAGGTGATATGATATCTAGTCTTTGATTAGTCTGAACTTCATGTACTGATTTTAATTGATGGACAACTCAATTATTCCAATGTGCACTCCAAGTAGACTGGGCATTGGTTTTATATGTTGTCTCCCATGATCAACATCACAAATCTGACATTTGGATCTGTTTTTAAATAGTCTTGTTTGATGCCGTTAATAGATAATTACTGCTGTTCAGAGGCAATTTGGTGTAGGTTTTCAAATTTTTACGATTGAGACTGTCTGTTTATTCTGTAGGTACGAAGGTCAGCCTGTCATTCCATTCAGACACTCAGCATATTGTCTGCTGATTTTTCTGGTGAAGCCTTAACTTTATTGGTGGACGTGCTGAATGATGATTCAATGGTTGTCCGGTTACAGGCTTTGGAAACCATGCGTTGTATGGCACTATTTGATCATCTAAATGTGCAAGAAACACACATGCATATGGTAAATATTTGATCCTTCTTAAAACCAACCAATTGGATATCAAATTTACAGGTTGTGGAAATGTTTAATGGGTTCACTCTATGTATTATGTTTGGGTGCTGCTTTAAACTTGTTCCTTCAGTTGTCCGAACACTTAACACAATGACATCTCGTAGTTCGTACAGTTTGTTTCCTCTGACACGCGAGGTCAAAATGATTACTGAGCATCTGTCCCCTGGTTTAATTTGACCTATCTCAAGTATATACTTATCCTTTAACTAATTTTCTTTGCAATAATATTTACCCACTTAAATTTTGAAACATACACATGGAATTGTGCTATTCTGTGCATTTGTTTTTTGGAATATGAGATTGTCGTACATATTTTCTAATATTGTATCGTTGTTTTGTTTTGCAGTTTCTTAGCACTCTAGTTGACTCTAGTGCTTTGGTAAGATCTGCAGCAAGGAACGTACTTCGAGTAGTAAAGCTGAATGATATAGCTATGTTTAAATTATCTGTTGATGGCCTTCTAGAAAATTTGGAAATGTATCCACAGGTTTGTGTTCTTTGCCTTTATTTTTTCTTGCTATGCAGAATTATACGGAGTACAAATTTTCCATTTTTAGCTGTACTCATTTTATCTTATTGTCTTTTCCTAATTTGTAAAGTTTGGTTCTTTTCTTTGAACATGTCAGGATGAAGCTGATGTATTTTCTGTTATATTTAATATTGGTCGATGTCATGGGAATTTTGCAGTTGACATTACTGAGAGGGTTTCGGACGAGGTTAGTATGACGATAGATGCTATGGCTGGATCTACTAGTTTGATAGATGAACACTGGTTCTTTCTTCTTCTTATTCCTTTTTTTATTTGTTTTTATTTTTTTATAATGAACATGCATTCTTTCATTTACTAATAGCACCAATGTTGTTTATGTCAATGGGCTTCAATTCATTCAATGGGTCTATTTATCTGGTGTTCATCTTACATCCACCTAGTAGGGATCCAGCTAAATTTTCAAAAGGATGTCATCCATGGGTCATCATTAAATACGAAAGCTTTTCTATATGTAGGTGTAATTGCTCCTTGATATTTGATTTAACACCTAACTACATGCTCAGACAAAAGATTTTAATCATATTGTTGTTGGTTTCTTAGAGATGAGGCTGGTCTAACAGGTGTATTCAACTTAAAATAATCCAAATAATTTGTGTGCGCACATGGGTCTAGGAGTGAGGTTCTATTCGTGTTTTTATGTGCGAAACTTGATATCAGAGCTTGTATTGTCTGTTTGAATTACAAGGGAAAATCCAATATATGTGTGTGTGTGTCCCCTTTTGTATCAGATTATGACACTAGTTCTCATCAGATCAATTGACATGATTTTTCTGGTCTACTTTTGGATATACTTCAGATTGAGCCTTCCTTTGGTGGCAAGTTGGGGTTTGATAGTAGGAGAGTAGCTGCACTGCTAGTGCTGGCCATCTCAGCTCCACTTTCAAATGAACAGCGCACTTGCAGTACTCCACAGAGAATATTTTCTTATGCTGTCACACTGCTAGGGAGGATTTCTCATGCTTTGAGTGATGTCATGGACCAGAATACCCTGTTGGCTTGTTTGTCTCATTGTAGTAGTTCCATGGTTATTTCTGCTGCAGAGTTTGACTTCAAAAAGAAGGAACCATTCTTACCTCTTGAAGATGGTGTGCCAAATAATGGCAGTGATATTCCTGCCGTGGATCTTATACTTGAGAAGGTCAAAGATATTTGGCAGTTGATACAACTTGGATGCACGGGTGAAGTACTAAAGACGTTGAGGTTGGAATAAAATATATTTTGTTCTCTTAGCATTCTTTTCCCCTTATTTTTTGTTTTCGTTTTTTTGTCTTAATTTAAAAATTGAAGAGACATGTTATGATACTAGATATTCTGTCCTTTTCTTTCTTGATCATGGATTGGTGTTTGCATGTATACAATTGCCTGATTTGCTTACATATTCCTATATCAGTGACTCTTCTGAGTTTTTGACACTTGCAGGAGTTGGAAGAATGTGTTGGCAACATTCACTACTGGGTCATCTCCCGGTTCAATAGCTTTTATGTTGCAATATTTAAGGGTTGTGAAACTGATGGCAAAGATATGGCTGCGCTTTATCTCCCCAAGAAAAGTCTGCCTTTATGGAATGGGAGAGGTGGGTCTCTTATTGGGAAAACTAGACACAACCCTTAGAGAAATGAGGTATAGGTTCATAGGGTTGAGTAAAGAAGAGGAGTTGCATGTCTTGGAGCTGATATTACTGAATTTTATACTGAGGTTGTCCAGTGTTGAAGTCTACTGTGATTTTACTACTTTGAAGAATCTGCATTCTACATTGTCACGGGTAGAATTTCTCCATGAGGAATTATCCATTCAACCTTCCAACTTCGTGACTGAACTCAAGAAATCATTGCACGAGATTGGTTTCTCTACTGATGGACCTTTCTACACCCCGTTTCTGATTCAGAAGTTAGTTGAATTTTTCTCCTTGAAGCAGTTTGTCTTCTGTGGAAAACTCAAGCACATAATGGCAGAATTGGACGTTCATGATAATGACTTTGAAAATCCTTTTCACTTCATTTCAGGGCTTCCTGTTGGTATACCATTAGAGATCACTTTGTATAATATCTCGAGGGAGAATAGGTTGTGGCTGCAACTGGCTGTGGATGAGACTTTAACTGAATTTGTTTTCTTGGATTTGGAACGATTTGGAGGCAGCAACCAAATCAGGAAATTCACATTCGTTGCACCCTTCTACAAAACTCCAAAAGCAAATTCTTTTTCAATGAGGGTTCACATTGGTATGGAGTGCTTGTCTGAGGATGTTTATTCATTCAAAAGACGTGGGGGTCCAAAACGGGAGTTAGTTTTTCTGTGCAAGGAAAAGGAAGTGTTTCTTTCAATGGGTGTGAAAGAGTGATTGGTTATTTTATTTTCCTTTGGGTAAACAGTATCGCATTGAAAAGATAGACCACATGTTTTTATGTTTAAAAACTGCAGGCTTGCTGATCAATCTATTGAGAAAATGACGTGGACCCTTTTTTCTTTTACATTCCCATGGACTTTGAAGTAATTTAGAAGGGAGTAATATATGTCAGCTAATCATCACATTCTTGGACAATAAATGTCCTTGTATTTGTGCGGAAAACAGAGAGGGCCAATCTTTCTCAAGCGTAAGTGGTATGCTGATGATTCTATAAGAAGGAGATGAATTGGAGATGAAGCATGTGCTGTTCTGATCATATTGCTCCAACACTGGCTTCCAGTAAAGACAGTGAAAGCAGCAGCCTCGGGAAGAGATGACACCAAATGGTAATCTACCAACTCTTTCCATTTATCCGAAGTGCTTGATTCCAGACTTGAGTTTGCACTTTGCATATGATTTTCTTCTTTGAACTCTCATCACCTTGAATAAAGGGATATTGTGTGATGCAGATGCTCTATGCATTTTGGAACAATCTGGAGGTTAACTTCTCTTAAAGGTGCCTTTAGTCCTCCACTGTTTCTCTTTGTCTGCTCAATTACACTCGCAGTTCATGCCTGTTACATTTTCCATTATATATTTTGTGTTGTTGTCACACAGCTGTGTTTGTGTGTCTGGCAAGGATGTGAAGAACTTCCTGCCATTCCGCCAACCTTCAATTCTGACATTTCCTCCCTTAGCCAAAGGTGCCCCTGGAAGTAGTTCTCATTTGACATGGCAGTCAAAAATCTTACCAAAAAATTTGCTTCTGGTACGTATTCTCTATAATCCAGAGATCAAACAGTAAAGCTGCTAAATGGGAGGTGGTTATTAAAACTAGATCGGGATTGTTGTCTAAACTTCTGGGCTATTGCAATTGCGCTGTCCAATTTTTTGAAATCACATAAAAGAAGAATTAGTGTAAACTATCAATAGGTTTTAATAGTTTGACTTAATTTTTATCAAATCTTATTGAAAATAAGTCATAATAAAGTAATCGCTAATAATTTTTTGTGATGATTTTTGGCATATGTTGCTTAAAATTAATAATTTGGGACTTTTTTGTCACTTTTTTTTCAATATAAATTGTCCTTAAAACTTATAATTAGTGATGTCTTTCTGTGACGAATTTTTTAAATTGTTGTTGAAAGTTAAAAATTAGTATTTTTTTCTTTTTTGGTGATAATTTTTTTAAACGGTAATAATTAGTGACAAAATTTTCAAAAACTATTGTTAAAAATTAACAATTAGTAATTTTTTTAATAGTGTTTGATGAAAGTCATTATTTGTTATAGGACTTGACGTAAGTTTCTTATATATCTATATTTTAAGACTAATGCTATATGCACCAATAAGTGTATTAATTAGTGTACCAATTGATGGTGTGACATAATTTAAGATGTTTTTGATATTTGTAATTTGTATAATGAGTGGGGTCAATAGTACTATCATAACTAATGTTGGTATACTAGTTAGTATATTAATTGGTGCATGTAGCACCACTCATATTTTTATTCAAATAATGTTATATGTACTAATTGGTATACTAATTAGTATACTAACAGATGATGTGATATAATTTTAAAAGTTTTGGATATTTGTAATTTGTATAATGGGTAAAGTCAGGAATAATGACATAAAGTATGTTGGTACATTAGTTGGTATATTAATTGGTATATATAATATCACTATTTTTATTCTTTAGTGAACCCGGAATCCATTAATGTGCATTAATGTCTAATTTTGTGACATTTATTTATTCATCAAATTTATTAATTTGTCGGACGGGATCTAGATTGTAATCAGTGTGTTTGGTTTGAGTTTTCTGAATTAAGTTTTTTGTAAATTGAGTTTTTTGTAAATTGAGTTTTTTGGTTTTCACGTTTTTTTTTTAGTGAATATTTTTAAAATTTTAAACTTTTTTTTTTTTACTTTTTTAGATGCACCGTACTTAGATATATCTAAAAAGTAAAAAATTTGTAAAAAAATATTTTAAAAAATTAATAAATACATAAAAATACAAAAAATGTATTGAATTTTTGTATTTTTTTTTTATATTTTTGGTATTTAATGAATTTTTAAAATATTTTTTTTATAATTTTTTTACTTTATAGGTGTATTTATGTTAGGTGTGTCTAAAAAGTAAAAAAATTGCTTAAAATATTAAAAAAATTTAGTAAAAACAAAAAAACACGAAAAATAAGAAAGTTGAATTTTTTGAAAAGTATTTTTAAAAAAATGGAACTAAGCAAGTAAAATATTATTTTAGAACCCGACTTGAGATGAAGTTTTTAAGCCTGATGTCATGACGGGTTGGGGACTAGAATGCTAGATTTGCAGGATCATTCCGGAATCCAAACCACCAAATAGGGAAAAATCTGTAGCTTGATTAGAAGTTAGAAGCCTTGCCATTCTGTGGCCTATTTTGGCTTGGCAAGCCGATTAAAAGTTCGTTTTTTAATTTTTTTAGATTCCATCATTTTTTTCACCTTTTTATATTTCATCCGTCTCAAAATAATAGTTTTTTTTGGAGAATTTGATTTTTTTAATAATATAATTACTCCTTTCGTCCCAAAATAATGGTTCCTTTTGGGGAATCCAACTTTTTTTGGTAGTACAATTATTGTATTTTAAAAAAGTTGATTTTTCAAAATTCTCCTTTGAAGTATATTTTTTTGGAAATATCAATGTCATAATTGTACTTTTTATATTATTTATGAATTTAAAAGAAGGGCAAAATAGGAAATTTATATTATTTTGTACTTGATTTTTGAAGAGGGACTAATATTTTGGGACAATGAAAAATAGAATAAGGGACTAATATTATGGGACGGAGGGAGTATTACATTTTAAAAATATTAATTTTTAAAAATTATCCTTTGATAATACATTTTTTTTGAGAATATAATTATCATAATTATACTTTTTATGTTATTAATGAATTTAAAAGACGGACAAAATAATAAATTCATATTATTTTATTTCTTAACGTTTAAAAAGGAATTAATATTTTAGGACAATAAAAATTAAAATAAGAAATTAATATTTTAAAATACAGAATATATATATTTTTTTTTAAAAAGACAAAATTAACTTTTAGTCAATTTCTCAAAGCAACCATTCTCTGGTTGAATTATGGTGTCTATGATGAGTCTGACAAAATAAAACACATGTGGATCCTTCTGAATCCAAGGCCATGTCCAATTCTGGAAGATTTTTCTCCTTTTTTAAAGGAAAATCCTTGTCACTGAAGATGTGACAGTGGGTCTCACCCATTACTACAGTGTGTTGTGTCTTGATTTTTTTTTTTTTTCTCCTTTTTCACGTCATTAGTGATGAGGTTAGTGATAGCAAATTAGTAGTATGTAACATTGCTGTTTTTTAAACCTGTCACTGTATTTCACCCAAGTAATTTCTAGTTTCTAATATGAAACCCCCCCCTCTCTCTCTCTCTCTCTCTCTCTCTCTCTCTCTCGTTTAGAGCAGGTGATATGGGATCTGGGGTACAGTGGGTACGAATTGAAATGTCGTTCTTCCATGAAGACCATGTGGGGTTGTCTGTCTGGCTTAAGCAGATAGAAACAAACAGCTAGCACATCCATTTTCGCAATTATTTTTTTTTTTGGATAGCGGTGGTCAAGTCTCAACTTAAAACCATTCACATGAATCCACTGAGGTAAGATGCTTACCAATTGGCTAGATCAAATTGACCACTCTGTATATACACTATTTATTTTTATTTTTTGATCTGTAAAATCTCCCAAATATTCCTAAATTCTGATACCCCACCTCTCTCAAATCCACCAAAGTCACATAAGATGATGGTTGCTTTATTCTACCTGTAATTCACTAGCTGATTGTTTATGAATGATAATTTCCTCAATAAAGGTGTTCACATTTGTGCCATAATTATGTTTGAATTTTGAGTTATGTTAATTTTGAATTTGTTTTCTTTTTTTTTTTTTTAACAATGGCAATGATTGTTGTATTTTGATTTTTTTTTTTTTTGTTTTTTGGTTTTGGATACATTGAAAGTAAATTATATTTTGAATTTTGAATTTTAAATTTTGAGTTATGTTATAATTATTTGAATTTTGAGTTATGTTAGAATTTTGAATTTTTATTTTTTTAACAATGGCAATGATTTTGCCTTTTTTGTGTCTGACAAGTTTGAAAGATCAGCCATTGCACGTGGTTTTCTTGGTGATTTTAATTATTTCTTTTCCTTCATACTCTTAAGCAAGGGGATTTTCTTTACGGGGTGGGTTCTTTTCAGTCCGTGATCAGATTAGAAGGTATTATTAGGCTTATAAGGGCTCGTCATGGGTTTTATTTCGATAATCTGAACTGTTCAATGTGTAGAACTCATCAAGTACTATATATTTATAAAAAATCACATTGATCAGTTATTGATAGCTATCTCATCGAATTAAATTTCTATTTACCATTTATTTTTTTATACAAAATTGATTTGATCAAGTAGCTATTTATATTCGATCAGCGTGATTTTTTTACAGACATATAGTATTCAACGAGTTCTATACATTGAACGGTTCAGATTATCGAAACGGGACCCATGGTGGGCCTCTATAGGCCCAACAGTACCTTTCAGTTCGTGATCAGACAGGAGGGAAGCCAGTCCCTTTCTTCACTGTCGAAGCTATTGTGGAACAATGTCAGAGACTATGATTTTTTTAATTTTATTATTATTATTATTTTGTTTTGGGGATCATGTTAGTTAAATGGTTGTTTAGAAATCAGAAAAGCTTCTTTGAACTTTTGTCTTGTGATCATTAGGGCTATTTAAGGGTATCTTTAACGGTTCATTAAATATTTTATTAAATTTGAGTAAAAAAAGAACGAATTCCTTTATTTGATATTGCCTGTTCCAACGGAGGGATTTGACTTTTCATCAAACTACAAGGCGGGCGACGAGCCGATCAATCGGCTGGTTGACCAGTCAGTACAAAAAATAAAAAAACAACAATTGAATTGTTTGTCATAATAATTATGAAAGAAGAGAAGCATTATTTGGTTGGGAATTTAGGAGTTACAGAAAAAGAAGAACAATAAGAACAAGTTGAGAGAGAAGGTTCGGGCCACCACCATTATCGACACCAAAGCTCTTTCTCTCGTGGGAGGTAGGTGGACACTTCCATTCCATCATCATTATTTACTGTAAGATTTAGGCGATATAACTAAAGGAATATTTCTTTTCTTTTTCTTCCCAAATGAAAGCACCTCTTCCATTCCATCAATATCTATCTCTCTCTCTCTCTCTCTCTCTCCTCAATTCAAACAAAAGATGATAGAAATATTCAATTTTAAGAATGGTCTCAGGTTCTAAATATGGGTTTGTTCGCAGAAGATCTAGAGATAATTCCAGTTTATTCTTTAGTGTTGAGATTGAGAAAACTTAGTGTCAAAAATGGGAAAGAAATAGAAATTTCATTTGTTCATTTCCATTTTTGAAATAAATTCAACTTGTTTGAAGAAAAAGATAATCTCTGTTTGATAGCAAATTTAAAAAGTGAATTCATAGGAAGTTTCGATGTTTTGGGTCTTGAGATTATGAATATTCAAATTAATAAGTTGATTTCTAAAAAATCTAGAACATTTGAATCGTCGGGATTCATATTCGATTTTGATCTTGCAAACCTAGAAACTGATCTCCTAGTTCGGATGTCCAAACCATGGCTGTTGCTCTTCATTTTCTCTACAATTTAGACAACCGAGGGAATAACCAGCCAGTCGTCCGGTAGGCCCCATTACTAATGTACACACATAGTAAAATGGTGAAATTTGCCCAGCTCCTCAGTTTGGTGAAAATTTTGGAGCGTTCTCAATTTGATATAATTTTGATAAAACCGTTGGAGACAAAAAAAAAGTGTCCTTTTTTAACAAATTCAAATTTGATGACGATTTTGGTGAACCATTGGAAATGACCTAAGGAAGTTGTTCTTTTCTTTATTGACCAGGTTCAAATTTCTTATTACTCAAGTGGAAGTTTAACGATTTAGATAGATCGGTTAACTTTTTTCAGTTTGATTTATGAGGATGAATCCTAAAAGTATTGCCTTGGAATGTTTTGGGCATAAAAAAAATAATTATTATTTTATTTTATTTTATTTTACTTTGTGTCTTGTGGGGCCTAAAGCATGATACTTGTAAACATGGATGAGTTGTAAACCACGTAGAAGAGAGATGCACTTAGGTGGTACGTAAAATCAATTAACTATTTGTTTGGGATGTGGGTTAATTTTTTAATTTTTTGATTATTTTAGTTTGAGATTAAAAAATTTCATTTGAGATGAGTTTTTTGGTTTTTTTAATTTTGTGAGAGCAAAAATAAAATAATTATAGTTTAGATGTGGTATTCTGTTTTATTAGTTTTTTAGCTTATTTTGTTTTTTATTTTAATAATTTTTTGACTTTTTATGAAAAGATATAAAAAAAATAATAAAGTGAAATGATGTGATAATTTATAATATTTTTTTAATTTTTTAACTAAAATGTGTAATTATCAAACGAGATTTTTGTGATTATTTTAGATCAAAAAATTTATACCAAACATAACTTACGGTTGTGCACAAGTCAAAAAGTATAATTGATTCCGACATAAAAAGTAATAGAAGAGGAATGATTTCACTTTCATTTTTTGAGTTCTATGTTTATGTATGAAATTTTTGTACAAAACTTTTACTTGCATAACATTATAGCTTTATAAAATAAAAAAAATAAAAAAAAGGAAAAATTAAAATTCAATGTATGTTTTTAAAAAAAAAAAGTAATTAGTGATAAATTTTACCGACTTCAATAATTAAAGTTATAAATTTTTTCATAAATTTATAAATATTTTGTGAATGCACATTGATTTGTAATTTTTTTCTATAAAAATTAATTATGTACTTTTCCAACACAATACAAAATTTAAAGGCAAATTATGAAAAAAATTCAGAATTTTACGTATTTTTTAAATTAAACTCTAAGGTTTTAATTTTATCAATTTAAAATTTGAATTTCATTCGGTATTACAATTTATGCCCCGTCCATCTTCTCAAAAACTCAAATCTTGACATCAAATCCATCCGAAAACAACGTGGTTTGCCCCCAATTCCATATATAACCCCAAATCTCCATTAAATGTTCAAAATACATTTTCCATAGAATAGCTAAAATACTATTTTTTCTATCAATTTTTGTAACAAAAATAGACAGATGATTTAAAACTAAAAACAAATAAAAAAAATTAATTTTTAATTTGATGAAATTATATCTTTATAAAAAAAAAAGGGAAAATTAAAATTCAATGTATGTTTCAAAAAAAAAAAGTAATTAGTGATAAATTTTACCAACTTCAATAATTAAAGTTATAAATTTTTTCATAAATTTATAAATATTTTGTGAATGCACATTGATTTGTAATTGTTTTCTATAAAAACTAATTATGTACTTTTTCCAACACAATACAACATTTAAGGGAAAATTACAAAAAAAAAAAATTCAAGGTTTCACATATTTTTCAAATTAAACTCCAAGGTTTTAATTTTATCAATTTAAATTTTGAATTTCATTCCATATTACAATTTACACCCTCCATCCATCTTCGTCTATTGAACTAATGAAAAATTCAGGATGTGCTTGGTTTGGTTTTAGGAGATAAATTTTCAAAAAAAAATTTAGGGACAGAGTTTAAATTTTTTTTTGATTTGTTTGGTTATATATTTTGGAAATAGTTTTGGAGTATAGGAATTTGGGATGATTTGATATTTTGTTGTAGTTGAGTAGATGTGTGCGAGAGAGAAGAAGTGATTGAGAAGGAGAGAAGGAGAGAGGAGAGAGAAAAGTGATTAATTGATGTGTAGGAGATAGAAGTGATTTTGATTCCCACCCCCCCAAAATCACTAAACTAAACAAAATTTTAAAAAAATTTCTTTAAAATTTATTTCTCAAAAACAAACCAAACAAGGCCTCAAATTTTGATGTCAAATCCATCCGAAAATGACGTGGCTTGCCCCCAATTCCATTTATAGCCCCAAATCTCCATTAAATGTTCAAAATACATTTTTTCATAGAATAGCTAAAATATTATTTTTTCTGTCAATTTTTTTTAACAAAAATAGACAGATGATTTAAAACTGAAAACAAATAAAAAAAATTAATTTTTAAATTGATAAAATTAAAAATTTATTTTGATATAAAGGTCAAATCCTATATATCATTTTAATATAATTTTTCTTATTTTTATTTACAAATCATTTTTCTTATTAAATTATCAATACTGTTAAGACAAGATAAATCCACTCTTGAAATTGAGTGTTTTGGTATTTAAAACATAGATAACCTACAATAAAAAGGGTAAATAACATTTCCCTGTCCTGAGATTTCTGATAAATACAGGGACCTCCCTTGTAGTTTGAATAATTACAGTAACCTCCCCTACTTTACCTAACAATGTCAAGATTCCCTCAAAATTTGACAGTTGTTTATACACTAAACAGACCCTGCCGATGTCATCAAATGTAAAATGTCCATAATGCCCTCAAATGCATAATTCAAGAATTTCTCAGATTGTTGTTTTGTTGTAAAGAGGAAATTATCGAGGGATCCATTTTTCATAAAGTCATATACCAGAAGTCTCTGACTGTTTCTCACAAGATTTTTTAGAACTCATATACCATTTTTTAGAGCAGAACCCTATCAATCTCACAAGATTTAAATGGTGGGTACTACTTATAGTTGCAACTTCCATTCTAAACTGTTTTTTACCCTAAAACCCTTCGTAGCACGTTGTAGTTCTTTATACGAGAACTGGATTGGAGCACCAGAGGCGTACTCAAGAAAAGCATATTGAGCAGACAAACCCCCAAATTTGGGGCTGTTTCTACAGCACCACAGCCACAAACCTCTCTCCAATGTGACCAAACACAAAATGGTGACTATAATTACAACAACAACAATCCAAGCGTGCAGCTTCCAACCATTGCCCTTTCAACTGCAACATAGTTGCACTACCAGGACAATTTTGAATCTCCACCTTCCTCTTACACCTTTTCTTACTATCATTCGGATCGATTGGTACAAAATTCTCCGAAGGACATCCACAAAATGGACTTGTATCGTTGTAACTACAAATACCCAAATCCCCACAATATCCAAAAACTTGACATCGGTCACTAACAGCAGCCCATCTCTCAGTTGCAGTTGATCCACTATCCTTAGGAGAGCTATAAATCCTCAAATTTCCATCATTGTCTAACTTCAAGAACCTAAGTATATCAGTCCCTTTAGCATAATCACTGCCATAAGCCATGATCACATGGGTAGAAGATGATGGATCTGTGAGTGATAACAACCCAATCGTAAAATGGGTGATGTAATTTTCGGCGAGCGTAGAAGATTTAGAGAAAACCCAGTACCCAAAAATGTCAGAACTAGTTCTATCATCATTCTATGAAGAGAACAACAACCCCAAGAAGAAGAAATCCGAGGACAAAGCTACAGACAGAGAAATTGAGACCACCAAAGCAGTGGTGGTTGTTCCTCCTCCTCCGCCTCCTCTGCTCTCCCTTGTCGGCTGCATCCGATTCCAATCTATCGCTTGCCGAGTCACACCCACAACCACCATATTCGCCGCGGAGAAACTTCTGGCGAACGGAGATCTTGTTGGAAACGTACCTCATGGATCGAGAAAGTATTTGTGGACTGACGGGTGTATGTAAGAAGGAGAGTGGAAGAGAGGGAAAACTTCGGGAAAATGGAAGTTTTCTTGGCCTTCTGGAGCTACCTTTGAAGGTGAATTCAAGTCAGGTCGTATGGAAGGTTTCAGAACCTTCATCGGATCAGATGGAGATACCTACATGGGGTCTTGGTCCGCCGATTAGAAATATGGGTACGACCAAAAATGGAGTACCCAAAGGCCATGGTGTTTTTACTTGGTCTGATGGTAGTTGCTATGTTGGAAATTAGAGCAAAGATACCAACAACAGTGAGTTCAAGAACTCGAAACAGGATTACCCATTACAGATTCTCAATGGGACTTTCTATCTTGGAAACAAAGAGAAAAGAGGCAAGAAGAAAGAGAGGGAGGGCAGAGCATGATATTGGTGAGGTAGGTATGAGAGATATAAGAATTAAAGGGTATTTTGGTCTTTTTGTGTTCAAATAAAAGGGCAATATGGTCATTTTGTATAATCAAGTAACGTCGTTCGTGCAAAATTAACGAATTGGGAGAATTTTGACATTGTCAAGTAAAGCAGGGAATGTTACTATAATTATTAAAATCACATGGGAGATCCCTGTATTTATCAGAAATCTCAGGGGATGTAAGTGTAATTTACCCTAATAAAAATAATTTTATTGATCCAGTGGGAAAGATTATACATTCTTATAAACATCACTTAAAAAAATGACATAGTAAGAAATTGAATTTTAATTAATTGATTTCTAAATAAATAAATTAACCTGCAATAATTTATGTTATTGAAGATAAATTCAAATGTAATTTTTAAGATAGTATTTTTCATAAAGGAAAAACGTAGGTCGTGTTTGGTTTAATTTTAGAATTATGATTTGAGAACGGAATTGTATTTTGAATTTGTGAGTTGTTGAATCATGATTTGAGAGGAAAAAAATTATTTAGTTATGAGTTTTGAAAAGAATTTTGAATTAAATTTTGAATTGAGTTTTGAATTTTTAAATAAGAAAAGTTGTTTGGTTATAAGTTTTGAAAATATTTTTTAAAACTTAACTCAAAAACTTATAACTTGTAACGAAACACACATCTCAAAATTCTATTGAAAATTTTATTCAAAACTCATAACTAAACTCTTTTTAAAATTCAATTCAAAAAAATAATTATCGAAAAAAATAAATTTTTTATTTTAAAAATTCAAAAACTTCCAAAAATATTTTTTATTTAAAAAAGAAAAAGTCAAAAAATTCTGCAAATATTTTTTTATTCAAAAAATAATTTCTATATTTTAAAAATATAAAAAACAAATATAAATTATTTTTTTTCAAATAATAGGTGGCAATTGAAAAAAAAAAAAAAACAAAACAAAAGCATTGTTTCGATCAACTGGCCGGTCAACCGGCCAGATGTTCGGGCAGACAACCGAGTAAACCTAATTCCAAAATTTAAAATTCAAAATTCAAAAACTCACTTTGCTAAAACATGTTTTGAAAAGAATTTTCAAACGTACATGTGAAATCAATTTTTAAAAACTCTATCTAAACATAACATTGAAATAGGAGGGTGGAATTAATTCCACCCCTAAACCAAACACAGTCCTATAGTTTCAGGCTTTGCATTTGATTCCTTTTATGTAGTCCTTGACTGTGAGTCAAGTAAAAACATCTCTACACTTGGGGGAAAATTCAGGAAGAAAAAAAAATCCACCATTAATAAATTATGATAATAATATCTAAATTTTTATACAATGACCCTATCAAAGAATTATTTATTTTCAATTTAAAATTATTTGTCTATTTTTGTTAAATAATTGAGAGAAAAAAAATAATATTTTAGCAATTAAATTCCAAAAAAAAATGTATTTTAAACATTTAATGGAGATTTGGGGATTATGTACGAAATTGAGGGCAAATGTTATCGTTTTTGGATAGATTTGGCTGGTTAAACTAACGGAGATGGATGAAAAGCGGAGATTGTGACACAGAATAAAATTCAGAGTTTAATTTAAAAAACACACAAAATCCTATTTATTTTTTTGTTGTTGTAATTTGTCCAAAATTTAATAAG
Source organism: Camellia granthamiana (assembly GCA_036172215.1). Taxonomy (NCBI): domain Eukaryota; kingdom Viridiplantae; phylum Streptophyta; class Magnoliopsida; order Ericales; family Theaceae; genus Camellia; species Camellia granthamiana. The sequence goes on along the minus strand of CM069905.1, from coordinate 4,382,884 downwards.
TCATATCACTCATATATATTTTGAGAGTAATATTATATACTCATACATTTGATGCACAAATTCATCCACGATAATGGGATTTGATCCAATGTTATTGGATGTTTAACAAATCAAAAATTGACACTTATTCTGACATATAGTGCCGTTTTGGGAACCAAAATAAAAAGCCATGTTTTTATCAAAAGGTCCAAAAACGCAAGTGGCAAAAACGCAATAAAATTGGTTTGGGAAGTTACAAAAACGCAAGTGTGAAATTACAAATTAGGGCTTATGACAAAAAAATAAAAAAATAAAATTCTTATGTTGGGTAAGGGTATTTTAGTCATTTTAATTTGATTTGACACCATAAACAAATATTAAACTAAAAAGTCAAAAGTTAGCTTTTTACTAACTTCTCGGTAAAAACCCAAAAGTCAACTTTTTACCAACTTTTCAAAACACTCAATATTGCAGGTAGAATTGTGAAAGTACTTTGGGAGTCTCAAACAATTTTTATATTTTAATGCAATGCCGATTATTAGATTAACACATCAGATGATAAAATAAGATTGTAGAAATAATTAATATTGGAAATGTGATAAAATTTATCTTAAAAAAGTGTAAAAATAAAAAAATAAAGGGTATGTTTGGTTTGTGTTTGGGAGATGTGTTTTAGAGATAAAAAGTACGAAAACATGTTTGGTTTGGTTTTTTTTCAAAAGATGTTTTGGAAAATGATTTTGAGAGAGAGTTTTGGAAAAAGTGATTGATTTGATATGTGTGAGAGAGAGATTTGTGAAAGTACTTTGGGAGTCTCAAACAATTTTTATATTTTAATGCAATGCCGATTATTAGATTAACACATCAGATGATAAAATAAGATTGTAGAAATAATTAATATTGGAAATGTGATAAAATTTATCTTAAAAAAGTGTAAAAAATAAAAAAATAAAGGGTATGTTTGGTTTGTGTTTGGGAGATGTGTTTTAGAGATAAAAAGTACGAAAACATGTTTGGTTTGGTTTTTTTCAAAAGATGTTTTGGAAAATGATTTTGAGAGAGAGTTTTGGAAAAAGTGATTGATTTGATATGTGTGAGAGAGAGATTTGTTTGGAAAACATGTTTGGTTTAGAAGTTTTGGAAAATTTTTTTGGGAAACATGTTTGGTTTGAGTTTTTCTGAAAACTCATTTGTAGAGAAATTTTTCCAAAATTTTTTCAGAGATTCAAACCAAACGAACCCAAAATGTTTCACAATTCATAAAAAATATATATATTTATTTACTTTTATATATTTTAATATATTTTTCAAACATTTTCAAGTGTTAAGCTTCTCGTTATTATTGATGAGAGAAATTACTCTCAAAACCACGTGCACTTGGGAAATAAGATTGTAGAAATAATTATGGTTGTTTGGGTTAATTAAGTGTATTTTTTGTCTAAAATAAATGTATTTTTTGTTTTGGAATGTTTTAAATAAGTGTACTTTTTGTATTTTTGAACTAAAAAGTTGAGGAAAAAAATATGATTGTTTGGGTTAATTTTTTGACTTTTTATGAAAAAATTTGTATTAAAAAATTATATAAATTAGTGTGTAGGGGAAAATTAGAATTGGGAGTTGTGCAGTTGTAATTTTTGACTTTTTGTGAATAGTGATAATTTTTTAACTTTTTGAGTAATTTTTTGACTTTTTAACTTTTTGACAACTTCCCAAACTTGTCCTTAATATTGGAAATGTGAAAAAATTTATCTTAAAAAAGTGTAAAAAATAAAAAATAAAATGTTTTAAAATTCATAAAAAATATCTATATTTTTATTTACTTTTATATATTTTAATATATTTTTCAAACATTTTCAAGTGTTAAGCTTCTCGTTATTATTGATGTGAGAAATTACTCTTAAAACCACGTGCACTTGGGAAAAAAAATGAGAAATTTATAGATAAGTGTTTTCTTTCCAAAAATGTATAATTAAATTAAGGGGTGTTTTGGGAAGATGATTATAATTTGATTTTTGGTGAAAAGCTGATTATAAGCAGATTATAATCTGCTTTTCTGTGAGAGAAGAGGAGATAAAAAATCTGAAAATCAGATTTTTTATCTCTTCCCAAAAGAGGCCTAAATTTTATCACTAATTTAATTAATTAATTAATTATAAATATTAACTGTTAATTCTCAAAAAAAAAAAAAAATCACATTTATAACTCTCTCTCTCTCTCTCTCTCTCTCTGCTGTCTATACCCTTCTCTTCTTGTCCTTTTCTTTCCTTCTCTTTCTCTTTCTCTTTCTCTGCAACTGTCCTCGGAGACACAATCCCAAGCAGTTCCATCTCTAGGCCTTTTTTTTTTTTTCCTTTCAAAGCCACATTACAAGTACTCATCAACATCTCTCTACAACCTACATTTTGTTCTCGATCCTACTAAACTCCATTTGGGTCTCACAGAAAGAAAGAAAAAACAACCCATTAATGGAGTCCTCATCACCACTCATCTCAATTCATCAAAACCCACATCCAGAATCACCCCCAAACCCACCTCCCTCCAAGAAAAGCTTCGTCACATCTCTAATGGAAACCACTTTTCTTCGCACTCCATCTTTCAAAGAAGACACTTACTTTGTCTCTCACCTGAAATCCTCTGAAAGAAAATCACTCCAAGAACTCAAAGACAAACTCTTGGCTTCTCAATCTCTCGATTCCATGTGGGGCATTCCTCTCCTTGCTGATGACAAAGCCGATGTGATCCTCCTCAAATTCCTCCGAGCCAGAGACTTCAAAGTCGAGGACTCACTCCACATGCTTCTCAGTTGTCTCTCATGGAGGAGAGACTTTGGAGCAGAGACCATTCTTGATGAGGAATTGGGTTTTGAACAGCTTGAAGGAACTGTGGCTTACATGTATGGATGTGACAGAGAGGGACACCCAGTTTGTTACAATGATTATGGAGTGTTCAGAGACAGAGACATGTTTGAGAAGGTGTTTGGGGATGATGAGAAGCTTCAGAAGTTTCTTAGGTGGAGAGTTCAAGTGCTTGAGAGAGGGATTAAGCTCCTTGATTTCAAGCCTGGTGGGGTTAATTCAATCATTCAGGTCACTGATCTCAAAGATATGCCAAAGAGAGAGCTTAGAGCTGCCTCTAATCACATCCTTTCTCTCTTCCAAGATAATTACCCTGAAATGGTTGCCAGAAAGGTAATCACATTCTCTCTCTCTCTCTCTCTCTCTCTCTCTCTCTCTCATATTTTGTCTCTGATTTTGGGGGTTTTTTGTGGGTGCAGATATTTATCAATGTGCCATGGTACTTTAGTATGTTATATTCAATGTTCAGTCCATTTCTGACTCAAAGAACTAAGAGCAAGTTTGTGATCTCTAAGGAAGGGAATGTTGCAGAGACCCTCTACAAGTGAGAGTTCAACTCTCGCTCTCCTTTTGATTCTTTGTTTACTTTTGGCTTGCTGCATATATAGACGCTGATTTGTTTGTGAAATTTGATCAATACCCAGAAATGCTGTTGTCTGATTGTTTGCTTGTTTTTGCTTCTCAACTTTCTGTTTGCAAGATCAAATTTTGAGTGTTTCTATTGTTTTGTTTATTTGTTACTTGTTAAGGGATTTGGGCTGTTGACTATTGTTTTTGTTTTGTTGTTTGCTAATAATGCCTTTTGAGTAACCAGTTCTTTTAATAACACAGAAACTCATCACATAATCTGACAAAATAGTGAGATCTACATTAACAAATATATGCAACTCTTAAACTTGTGTTTAATGTTAAGAAACAAGTACGAAAAATCCTATTTATGTATATAGCATTTTCATGCCTCATGTCATGTCTTGATATCTTCGTATAATTGCTTTTGGCTGCTATCTTTACTTGGGTGAATATCAAAATCTGCAAGACACTCTTGCTCAAATCTAGTGCAACAGCCATTTGTACCTTCATCAAATTGAAATTATTTTTTTTTTTTGTTGATATTCCCCGTTTTTCTCCTTCCCCCTTTTTTGTCTTTCTTTATATATATATATATATATTTTTTTTTTCTTCATCGGCTTGGCGTTTGGTCAGCTAAATGAAGTGGGTTTTCTTCTGTGATCAGGTTTATTAGGCCAGAGGACATTCCAGTTCAATATGGAGGCCTGAGTCGACCCAGTGATCTGCAGAATGGTCCACCAAAACCAGCATCTGAGTTCACTGTGAAAGGAGGAGAGAAAGTGAACATACAGATTGAGGGCATTGAGGTCCATTGGTTATGATCACTATTATCACCATTTCTGTTCCGCTCCCATTTCTTTGTTTTCCAATCTCCATCTAACTCAAAACATTTTAGAAAAAAGTAGAGTAAACATTTTTGAGCTTTATTTGGGTATTAGTACATTTTT